>CANSZD010000952.1:0-600000 GCA_947648045.1 Beta corolliflora | reverse complement strand
GTCTTTGAGAACAAGAAATCCTGATTTGCTAGGGCATAATTTGTGTATGCATTTTTTCTGGAACTTGTTTTTCTTGCTGTATGGAGAGCCAGGTCATGTGGGCAATTACTTTCCCATTCAAGCTAGTTGACATCCACTTTTTCTGGCACTCTGTAATCAGTACAGATCTCTACTGAACTCTGTTACTGCTTAACTAATTAATTTGCATGTCTTCTGAAGTCGGACATTCATTTGAAACCGGGGGAGGGGGGGAAGGGGTAAAAGTCTACAGTTTGCGGACAGAGTATCTATACTTGAGGGATTATTTATTCCGAACTGCTTGGAAAGGGCATCTCATCTACAGATTGGTTAGTTGGGACATAAGATTATGGTTCTGGTGTTACTTTGCAGACTGTTTCACTCTGCAAAGAATACTGTTATTACTGTTTTTTTAAAAGTACGATTGTGGTCAGCATGTACTCTTCTTAAACTTCTGAAATTAGAGAAAGAAAAACTGGGTCACTAGTTGGCAATTTAAGGTGAAACAAGCCTTTAGGACATGTTTCAGAGAGATTAGCTGATGATACAAGTGTATTGCTAGGTTCTACTCTGGATCAATCATTAGCTGAGGCTGAGTCTGAGAATGATATATAATCTAACCAATCTGACTGCTAATAGGTGAGTCACGATCTGCCAGGGTACAACAGCTTGTGAATTACATATCTGACCTTGAAACAAGGTGACACTGACCTCTGCTTTGATATTCTAATAGTTCTTTTGTCAAAATTAATGGTTGCTGGACTCCTTACTTCTAAGTACTTATTAATGAGCCTAACTTTAGAAACTTTTCTTTGTGCTGAGTTGCTTCAGAATTCATTTTTTGCAGGGGAAATGCTTCTGCTGTGCCTGAGTTTCCTTCTAGACTTGATTGGCTAAATACTTCACCCCTTCAGTTCCGAAGAGTAAGCTGTTTTTTTGTTCCCAGTTTAAGAATTCTTGTTGGTTTCACTTAAGGTGCAGTAAAAAAGAGGTCTTTATGTATTGAGTACTGAATTTTTTGTGTGTTAATTTTTTCTGATTTTCCTTACCATTATTTTTACGGTAAAAATTACTCTCCCGCTCTCTGTTACCTAGTTTCCCGAAACAGTTTTGTTTTTTTGATTTGGGGAGGGGGGAGGGGCGTGGTGGATGGATAGGGTTTGGGTATTAAAATAGAAAGAAAGACAAGTTGAATCTGTGTACAAGTGTATTAGAAATGGATGACTTCCAGTTTAAGCCTTACTTAAAGTGGCACACATGTACGGATAGATTCTCTTATGACAGACCATTTATTTAAATAAATTTGTTCTCCTATAAGTGTTCATGTTCCAATCTCAATGCTAAGAGATGGACAGATTATGATGTTGATCCTTCATTTACATTTTTTAATTACCATTCATAAAGATAAGAGGGAACTTAAGTAGGGGAAACGCTGTTCATTTATACTATTCTTAATCATGCTCTTAATATGTATACTGAAATCAAGTTAGCCTTTTTATTACTTATTAGAGAAAGGATGAATTTAATAGAAGTGGAGAATTTGTCTGCCAGACGGGGTTTGGTTTGGGCTTATTTAGTTACCAAATTTGGTACAGATGCATCTAGGTTTGCATTGGGAAATGCTAAAATATTGACCCAGAATTTTGAGGTTCTGGGACGTGTATGTGGTTACAATTGCCTCTCACTAATATTATTTTTCTCGTAGTTTTAAACGAAAAATAGGTTTTTACTGATGAAAAATGACTACTACTAGTAATTACAGTAATTGTTGGTCACATTTGAGCTTTAAATTTTGAACATTCTTGGTGGCTATTGCATATGTTGCTCTGCATTATTTGCAATCTTTTGGGTGAAGGCTGGAAAAGAAGTTGGTCTGTGAAGGATGAAATTTGGTACTCTTTTTTTTAAGCTGCGACTTGTGCATATGGAAAGAGAGGAACTGATGAGTTTTTGAGGGAATAGCTTATTCATGCGAAACTTCCATGTTATCTTATTCGACACTTTTTGTGCTTAATTTGGAGCATCGCATGTTGTCTTTTGATTTTCGCATATGGAAAGAGAGGAATTGATGAATATTTTCTCAGCATAGCATGTTGGATAATATGATTTATTAGGATTTTAATTTCTAAATCTAGTGTATTTCTTTAACTCAATCTCAAATTACAGTCCAAAGTATCCTGGGTCTTTGGGTGAGTTTGTGACTCGAGTTGAAAACATATTTGTCTATCTTTAGTGCTTTTCCTCTTATGCAATGATCTATATGATGTTGGCTTAACATTTGCAGTATTGAGAACTTGAGATGGATGTATATTTGCTCAGATTGTCATCTGAATTCCCCAAAAAGCTGTGTGGATGATCCTTACATGTATACATCCACGCACATAAGCTCATGTGCTAGACAGTCAGACAGAAGAACAATTTGAATGTGAAAGATTGCATTGGTGATTTTAATGTTAAAATATGTTTCTTGCACAACAAAAGCTGTGTTTCTGTATGAAATTGTTCACTATTGTATATAGTGTTTGCTTTTCTGTGTGGCCTTCTGAAACAATTATGCTTTTGGTAGGATCTCAAAGGAAAAGTGGTAGTTTTGGATTTCTGGACCTACTGCTGCATAAATTGTATGCATGTGCTACCTGATCTTGAGTTTTTGGAGAAGAAGTACAAAGAGATGCCGGTAAGAATTATGAACTTATACTTACTGCCTATTGCATGAATACATAAGTTGGATTGCATAAATTCTAATACTTGGGGAGCCTATTTTCTACTAGCTGATTTCTTCATGGTTGCTACTTGAGCCTTTCTTTTAGATGCCGTTGCATTGACATATGGTAGTTCATATATGGTGACCTGTGGCTATTATATTTTTAAGATATGATAAGAATTCTCTAAGGAATACATGAAGTGCTGAGTCCAAGATGTCCCGAAAGAAAGAAAGAATTTTCTGGACTTTTGTCTCCCATATGAGTCCCTTGCTTGTGTTGGACATTGATGATTAGATCCCAGGCCCTTGCTATATTTCTTTCTAGTTAAGCAATTCATATTAAGCAGGCCCAACTGCCCAAGTTATCTTTTTTTACCCCTCTACTAAATTTATTTCATTGCTTTTCCCTTCCTGCAGTTCACGGTTATTGGAGTACATTCAGCTAAATTTGACAATGAGAGAGACTTGGAAGCAATTCGCAATGCAGTTTTGAGATATGGAATTACTCATCCTGTATGTTGAACTGTGCCTTTCAACTTGCAGTGCTTTAGTCTTCAACTAGCAGAATTTACTCTTCTAATGTGATTAATTAAAGAGGAAAAAGGTAATTTAGGATGGGGTTTTCCATGTTACTTCTTCTGGGGGTCCACAGAACATGCTGCTACCTCATTGGTAAAATGATCCCTTAATAATTGGACAGTTGGGCTCTTGGCTGTGAGGAATCTCACTCACATGGATAATTTAATGTGCTTATCAGCTGCAGACATTGAGATATGGACCATCCAAGGCACGTTGACTTGGAAGACTCATCTTTTTTTAACTAGACATGACTATTGGGCCAGTTCATCCTTGGGCTGGTCTACTGATCAAGGACGGAAAATTGATTTACTAGATCAGGTTGGTTGTTGTATCGATAAGTTTTGGTGGGCCCTGTATCGCCGTTAGGGTAGGCTTCACAGGTCTGATCAAAGCTAATCCAAGGTGAAGCTGAACTGCTGGCTATGGATATTTATTAATTATAGGTGGCTCCTGGGCTAGACTGGGTCTAACCTCTTCTGTTTTTGGTCCACACATTGCTTTAACTAGCAAACCTGGTGGTTCGACACTTTGGCTGGTCCAAGCTAGGTTGACTATTGGGCTTGGCTGGTTGTGCTGGGTCAACCTGGCCTGTTGATCATGTATAGACGTTAGACCATGAATTTTTTTGCATCTTGGTTATTTGAACTGTACTCTTGCAAGTCTTTGTCTTTTCTCTCCTTGCTCACCTATTTCTTTCCAAAGGGGTAAAGAAGGAAAGAGTGAAAAATGAAGAATTACTACTGTGATGTGTAATTACAGATTTTTGTTGCTCAACTCTGTTTAACAGAGAAAGGGTGTTTTTTTAATATATTCTTATATCTGTCATAAATCACTGTTCTGATATTCGATTTGATGTATATGTTTTTTGTTTTGTGTGAATGTAGGTAGTAAATGATGGAGACATGTATATGTGGCGGGAGTTAGGGGTTAATTCATGGCCAACGTTTGCTATTGTTGGACCCAATGGTAGGCTTTTAGGGCAAATATCAGGAGAAGGTCGCCGAAAGGTAGCACTATCCCATTTGTTCTTGCAATCACTCTGTGTTATAGTTCATGTTTTGATTGTCCAAATCACATAATTGTTTTATAATACCAATTGGAATCGTAAGCTTCCAGTTTCTACTTCACATGGTTGTTATTTGCTAAACTAGGCAAAGTCTAAAGCTGATAGCACAAGCTTTTACATGCACTTTTACTGTAAAATATTTTGGTCAAGGAGCTAGTTGAAGTTATCCATATACTGGAATGCAAATTTTCTGTGGTTTTGTTAAAAGAAGATGCCTTTGAACTTCAACTTGATCACGAAGAGGTTGCAATTTGAACCATTACATGGGGCTTGGTTATAAATTATGATGGATAAAAGCGTGACTGACAGAGGTGGAGGAAGGGAAAAAGTAAGCACTTGTTTGTAATCAGATGGAGAAAGATCTGTTAAGAAGCCGCCACTGTTGATTTGCAGTGGAGTTCTGTGTGATGAAATGATTAGGTCTAGAAGGATGGAGAATGGATGTGGAGTATATTATCTTATTGTGCTTCTGTTGGTTGACCACAAAATGAAAATTTTGGAACTTTTAGAATTGCTGGAAAAGTTGAATCTCCTAGTGTTTGAAGAGTAATTGTTTCAAGCTTTTGCTTGTCATTTTAGTATAGCCAGGATGCTCACAGTAACTCTATCGTGTAAAGGACTTCATAAAGTGATGTGGAATCATCGTATTCTGAAGTTGCCACCTGCCAGTAGTCATCTCTTGACTCTTTTGATGTTTATAGTTCTCATCTATCACCTTTTCCATAGATGATGGTATCAGCATGTAATGCATGTAATTAGATTGTTTTACTCTAAGTCTCTGACAGCCTCTTGCTGCCTGATCTTTTTTGTGATGTAGATCCTCCCCTCCCCCCCTCCTCCCCTTCCTTGTATCTTCCTCATTGCCATGGAGCATCTGTTTTGATCAACTTATGATGCTTAGTGGCGAAAATTTGGTTTGTTTAGCTCATAGTGCATATGATCAGTTTATGCACTGTTGATCTTATTTCTTAGTGTTATCTCTTATTATATCTCATGTGTATTCTTAGGGCATGTTTGGTTCAAGTGATAGAATGGAAAGGGAATAAAATCAAATAGAGTAGTGGAATGGTAACAAAACTTATTACCCTTATTAGGTGTTTGGTTTAAGCTTTGGAATGGAAAAGGAAAGGAAACCATTACCACCAACAAATGGATTTTGTTACTCGAGGGGGGAAGGGAAGTTAACAAACCAAGGAAATCCATTACCACCAAGTAATGGTAATGGATTGAAGAGGAGTTGAACCAAACAAGAAGAAAGAGATTAGGTATTTGATTTGGTTTCTTAGAGCTCAAAAATGTTGAACCAAACATGCTCTTAAAGTACAAATCCATATATCTATCTTGTTATGGAAGATATTCAGTTTGGGATAAAGTCTTTGATATTGTTTTATTTTTGAAAATATTCAGAACAAGCTTTAAATGATCAGTAATGATTTCAGCATAGTCCTTGATTTCTTTGGCTTCAGGACCTTGATGACGTAGTGGAGGCAGCGCTTCTTTTCTATGGTGAAAGGAAGATGTTAGATAACACAGCCCTTCCTTTGCGTCTTGAAAGGGACAATGATCCTCGATTGCTGACCTCTCCATTGAAGTTTCCAGGAAAGTTGGCAGTGGATGTGCTGAATAATAGACTGTTCATTTCAGACAGTAGTCACAACCGCATTGTTGGTTCTCCTTTCCTCCCTCCCTTCTTCTCCAACCCACTCCCCCTGCTTCTTTCATGCACAGATTTAACTAACGTATGTATAATAGAAGAGGGGGGGCAGAAAGAGAGAGGGAGAATGCAGGTATATTATTTACTTGTGGTGGGCGGCTCTGTGTGCACATTTTAGTGTTGTAGATAAAAATATATTCATGACAATATTCACTTGTTAGTAAGGTAATCGGTCCTTATGCTGTAGGATTCTTTCTGTATGCAATATGACTCAATAAACAAGCGGGAAAATATGTGCGTATGTTTGTGTAATATCACTTTGGCATGTAGCCTATAATTAGGTTAAAAAATGTCTCTTCTAGTGAACTGTGTTTGTTTCGCTTAACCTACAGGTTGTCACTGATCTGGATGGCAACTACATTACACAAATAGGGAGCTCAGGAGAGGAGGGTTTACGTGATGGTAGTTTTGATGATGCAACTTTCAATAGGCCTCAGGTAAATATTCGGATTTCGTATTTGCACAAACTTGGCATAACTATTCTGTTTCTGCTAAACAGTTGAAATTATTCTTTTAGTGTTATTTGCTGAGTTTTTCTTTACAGTAGTTGTAGTTACTTGCGGCTTCTTAATATATAATCATATAATATGGCTGTGTGTTTGTAGGGCCTTGCTTATAATGCGAAAAGAAATGTGCTATATGTTGCAGATACTGAAAATCATGCTTTGAGGTTCGTTGATAGTAAATATAAGTTATTCTTAGTTGCTTCCCTCTGCAGGTGTGTAGCCAAGTAAAGCTTTTCTTTTTGTTTTCAACTGGTGGTGAATTTTGTCCATGATTTAAGTTTAAAATCTTTAAATGAGTGCGAGAAGAACTGGCTGCTGTTTGTGAAAGAATAATAGTAATGGTGTAACGAAAATTTTGTAGCATTTATTGTCATTTCTTTTATACAATGTACATGCGCCATCAATGGGACTTGACATCCATTAAAGCTTTAACTAGGATCTTCTTTCCTCCCCAACAATTAGGAACTGCTGTTCAGTGGTTTGTCTATACGTTATGGTTACATTATTTTCTTTATGTGCGTATACTTGTATGTATTTTAGAACTTGAAAGGGAGAATAGAGCTTCCCCCCCCACTTATTGGTTTTCTTGCTCTGCAGTCTGTACCTGTGCCTTTCCATCCGTTATATTACGGGACATTAATGCTCCCAGAGAATTGTATGTGGATAATGTCTATGCAAAAGAATTTCCTAGTGCTAGACTTAGTATTCAAGTTAAACAAGAGTTTAGTTGCAGGAATCATCTTGGCTATTTACCTGAATGCCGTTGCAAGTGTTGGTCTTAATTTTAAATTTCTACACTGAAAAGTGAAAACCACTATAGTGACCTCGAATTTCTTTTTGGCCCTCTTTCTTTTTTTGTGTTGTCCTTTGTTGATTTTTTCCTTTCATCATTTTTAGAACTTAAAGCTATAGAGGCTTCAAATTTGAATAGGTGAAGTTGGGTTACTAATTTTCTTTTATCCAGGAAATCAATGATGTTAGATTATATTTTGGTACAAGTTGCTGTAGACTTGTGATATAGTTTGACTTTCTTCCTTTTAATATACCCAGTTTGACTTTCACGGTTGCCAATGTAGAACTTTGGCCATTAATATTCTTAATTTATAGTAAGCAAGAATTATAAGAAGCTGATAACTGAAGATATATGTTGAGAGGAATCTAACAAGATCTTATATGACTATGTTTTTCCTTATGTGTGTATAAGATATAATTATATTTTATGCAAAAGTACAAAGTGTGTAGATTAAGAACAAACGAAGGGAGTAATATTTCAAAGAGATAAAAATATGAAGAAAGTCAGCAATTTTATGCAAAATGCAATTAAGATTAAGTTAAGGCTGTGTTTTGGTACTGCCATGTTAATACCTAGTTCTTCTTTTTTCCTTTGATATTAGTAAAGGACGTCCCTTGTGTTTTACAAATTGTAACATGGTCTCTTAATCACAAAGAATGCCCTTCATTCTTATATGTACTAGCATTTTTTGCATGCTATGTGTGCGTGTCATATTAACTTTTTTTTTTCAATAAGTTATTCATCAGTGTTACAAAAAATTTGATTCGAACATACATTTATAATTTTTTAATATGTTTTTCTTAAATCAAAGTTTCGTTGGTTTTTTAGTTATTTGTTCATAATTATTCAAATATAGTATTGGGAGAAGGAAATACAAAGCAGAAGAAAGCTTGTGCTGAAATAAAGTGGAATTTGTGTATCAGGTTCAATCGTTAAATATTAATAAAGTGGAAGAGTTTGATTTATATAATAGAGATTACCGGATAATAATCAACATTTAGGTTTTAAAATATTATCAGTTAATTATTTATATGACGTTTAAGTTTTTGTTTTTTTTTATCAACATTTAGGTTTTAAAATATTATCAGTAACATATTTATTTAACTTCCTCTCATGTAGCCATGTCATGTTTATTTAACTTTTCAGGGAGATCGATTTGGTCAATGAGATGGTCCGCACACTTGCTGGCAATGGAACAAAGGGCTCTGATTACAGAGGGGGAGGTAGAGGAAACTCTCAGGCATGTTCAGAGAACTGGATTATCTTTTCTTTTGTGCTCATGGATTGTTGTTTCGCATTGAAAAATCTCTACATTAGGCTGTTAAAGTCTGCATTAACTCTGTGAAGATTCTCGTCTCTTTATAAGTTTTAGACATGTGATTTCAGCTACTTAATTCACCATGGGATGTCTGCTTTGATCCTGTAAGAGAGAAGGTCTATATAGCAATGGCTGGTCAGCATCAGATTTGGGAACACAATCTGGCTAATGAAACCACCATATCTTTCAGTGGTGATGGTTATGAAAGAAACTTAAATGGTTCGAGGTATGTGGCTGGGTTCATTAAGTTGAGCTGACAGTACTGCAAATATCTTTTTATAATGTGAATCTTGTGCCTCCAGTTCTCTTTTTTTTCTTTGTTTGTGTGTAGGTTTATTTTTCTTTTTTTTGGGGGGGGTGGGAACACCGAGGAGGGGTAAAAGGGTTGATGGATGCGTTGAGGTTTCAATATGAGTGTCATGTCTCCATTTGTATCTGAGTAGAAAAACTGTATGCCTCTTTGAAATTACTGTTGTGCTTTGCCTGTTGGATTTACTGTCGATTGAGAGCAACATGATTCACATGACCATCATCTAATGTCCTTTGTTTATCTCATTTCTTGCCTTCAGCTTATTGCTCAGCAATGAAGCGGTGATCTCTTTCATCCCTGATAGTTGCGTGTCATCTCTATTTCTCAAGTCTCTTAGTTCTCGACTTTTCTTTTAATTAAAGAGTGCAGTAGCTATAGCTTTTTCTTTCTGATCCTTTATCATGAGATCCAGATGTTTGCCTTAGTTCTGTTATGGTGCTTCCGAAGGCTGTTGCTTATTATACTTTTTCTTTCCTAATAGCCCTATGACCACGTCATTTGCACAACCTTCTGGAATGTCTTTATCTCCAGGTATCATGTCGTAATATACATGCTTTGTTTTGTGTCATATTACGTTGATAAAGCAACTATTTAGTATGACTTATGATATATATTTATACATATAGATATGAAGGAGGTGTATATTGCTGATAGTGAGAGTAGCTCTATTCGAGCTCTTGATCTCAAGACAGGAGGATCAAGATTGCTGGCTGGTGGTGATCCTATATTTTCTGACAATTTGTTCAAGGTAATGTCTTTCCTAGTTATAAGTAATAAGTTGTTCTCATCGTTGATGTCTGGTGTGCTGTTAAATTGCTGCTTGAAAATATGAAAGCCTGCATGTTATGCAATTAGATATATTAATGCTACCCTTCTTGCCTTTGCTGTTACTGTTCAGTTTGGTGACCATGATGGTATAGGTGCAGAAGTACTACTTCAACATCCATTGGGTGTCTGTATTGGAAAAGATGGCCAGGTTTATATTGCAGATTCTTATAACCACAAGGTAAGAGACTAGCTGGAACAATTTTTTTATTTTCTGACTAGTGTGCATGATGATTACGGTCAATCTCCTTTTTGTTGTCAGTATGCGGGTGTGTCTTTGGCTCTTTGCCCTCAAATCTCATCGAGTTTGTTCAAGTGCTCTGAGAGAACTTGCTTAAACTCTGGAGCATTTATAATGATAGATACCTTTGACTGCAGCATGTCAGCAACCATAGACATGGCATGTGTGCAGCCTCTGCCTTATGCAGAGCTAACCTTGTGAGAAGAAAACCAATTGTTCATAGGAGTAACTTTCCAACCCTATAATATGGTTTGTTCAACAAATCTTCAATGGGCCTATAGGGGGGAAAGCTTGACAACGTACAAGCTTAGTGGAGTTTAATCCTTAAACCAATTGGTGGTAGGTGTAGTACCCCAGTAGCTTATATGTTAGTCATTCTCCCTTTTCTTCTTCCATGTGGGACAATTCACATGTGGGTTTTTCTTAATACTCCCTCTCGGTGTGTGTGAGTGCATATTTTATTCTGCAATCAGAAAAGGTCACAATTACCCTGGGACTGGATTTTCAAGATGAGGTCAAATGGCCCTCAACCTTCGTAAGCAAGAGGAAAGGGACTCAAGTCACTTGGAGAGTCATCGTGCTACTTGGAAAAGGACCTAGCTGACATAATATGCATGTCTTGTGTTGACCGCTTCCAGGTGTCATGCATCTAAGTTCTATTTTTAACAACTAACTCATAACTTTTGGTTAAATAAATGTGTTCATCTTATTCTCCATTGCGTGGACCTCTATGCTGCTAAAAATTAATATTGGGCTGCTTTATTTCAATATCTTAAGTAGTGTTCTTTATCCTGCAGTCAGTTGTCTAAAAGATGGCTGCATTTGCTTCTGAATAAATCCAATTTCTTTAATGCTAGTAATTTCATCTTCAAGCAAGTCTCTCTCATAACACAGGAGACTTGCATTTGGGCTTTAAATAAAAGTTGGGCAATGGCGCTGATAATGTGATATCTCATATTCAGATCAAGAGGCTTGATCCATCGAATAAACGAGTCTCTACTATAGCTGGGACTGGAAAAGCTGGTTTCAAGGATGGCAAATCTCTAGCAGCTCAGGTGAGATATTTGTTTGTGAAATATAGCTGTTCAAGTAATTACGGTGCAAAGGTACTAAATTGTTTTCGCCATTGAAAGTTGATCTTTGATCTTATTAATCTACTGGAGGTAAGAATGTAAGGTTTCTCTAGTTTGTTTCTTTGTTTCCGTTATTCTACTTCAGCTTCATCTGATTATCCTCCAATTTATGGCTATCCACATAAAGGTCAATGGTGTTATTTTATGGTCTACAGAGAGGACATATCAGTGGGAATTAAATGGGTAAAAATAGTTCTAAAACTGTGGACCTATAGCATTATGGCTTACCGAAATTCACATGTTTATGCATATAATTTAGGTCACCAAATCAAATCGCTTGATCTCCGATGTTGCCAAAAATTCCTTTATTGGAGAAACAAAAACAAAGAAATGGTAAGTAAATAAGATCCAGCTGAAACTTTGACTAATTTCGTGAAGTTCAGTCTCAATTCCCAGGGTTCTTAATATATTTCCTATTGCATGACTTGGACAGAGTCAGATTTAGTTGCAACAAGTTGGTAAAAGTAATGTGTGGCCTGTCATGGAAATGTTTTATGATCAATGTTGCACTTGGTAGTATCTAAACCTATATCTTGTACTGCAAGCATCAGGATCTGAGCTGTTGTTGCTAATCGAGAAGGAAAACAGTACAAATTAGTTTGTTGCAGTACATTGTAATCAAATGTTTTTTATCGGCATCCTTATTAGCTGGTGCTATATGTCTAATTTCACTTCTCAATTTGTAACAGTTAATAATGTGCAAGTTTGCGTCTAATTGATAAAAGGCATGTGGCACTTCATACAACTGTGTTTGTCTAATTATAGTAACCAACTTAAATAGGGTAGGGAAGGTTAGAGGTGCTACGTGGACCCATCCAACCCTGATCCTCCTGCCATCCTTGTCTGACCTGGTCGACCCAGGCACAATTCAGCCTGGACCATTCCTCCAAGTGGGCAGGTTGTGGCCTTGTGGGTCGAACTCTGACCCAGCAACCTGGTTCAGACTGGCCCACCCTGACCTAGCTCGGGTGTCCAGTTACCATTGAGTCAAATTATTTTAAAGATGAAAATATTAGCCAAATATCTGCTCTTCTCAGACCGGCATATTTCCTGGCCGGTCTGTACATCTAGACGCTCAAGTCCTGTGTGGCTGTGTCTTGTTCCTTCGATCCAGCCCAGCTCATATGGGGGGCAACCTCTGGGTAGGTATCAGCCTATCAGGGTATGATCCAATTAACAATATGTGGTTCACAATAGGAACATTTTTTGGAAACAAGATTGAATGTTTAGTTGGCTGTTGAGCTGCTAATCTTTGGTATATTATGTTTACTTCATTGGAGCAATATGATTTCAGGAAGACTAAGTTAAAGACAAGTGAAATTTTTAATCTTAAATTGCATTTTTCCCCCTCTTTTGCAGCTTTCAGAACCATCAGGACTTGTTGAAGCAGGCAACGGTGAGGCTCTTTGCTTTTCGCACCTTGTTATCTAGTAGATACATTGCCATGTGCCTTGGTGCCTTATAGAAAACTAGATCACATGTGGTGCTTCACACTTTCGTTTTCCTTTTGCATACAGATTAGAATAGTTGGATTTTGGGCACTTTGCCTTTTCAAGATATTTCATGTGTACCTGTGGTAAAACTGGTACCTTTGGATAAGGGCATTGAACATGTCAATTATTAATTATATCCTACTCAAATGCTTCTCACAAGTCACAATTATGCTAGATGAAGATACAAGCGCTTAACCTAGTTAAAGAATTTAATTGATGTGCACCTGGCAAATTTGAAGCTTAGATGAAGGGAAATTTTCGCTGTTTGCTCATTTTAGTACATTTGTCATCTCAATGTTGTATTTGCAGGAAAATTCTTGATAGCTGATACCAACAACAGTGTAATCCGATACATGGACTTGAACCAAGGAGATTCTGTACTTTATACATTAGAGTTGAAGGGTGTGCAGCCTCCTGCTCCAAGGGCCAAAACCATGAAACGTCTGAGGAAGCGATTATCACCTGACACACAGATTGTCCCTGTGAATGGTGGTCCATCAACCGAGGGCAACATGTACCTTAGGATATCAGTTCCTGAAGGGTACCATTTCTCAAAGGTCTCTATATCTCTCTCACAAAAACCATGCACACGCACATACACACGTGTCACTACCCTTTAAGAAGAATTATTTTCATATCTGGAACACTAAATTTGAGTTATCTTATGCAGGAAGCTCGCAGTAAGTTCAATGTAGAGACACAGCCAGATGATGCAGTTGTTATTGAACCCTTGGATGGGACTCTCAGCCCAGAAGGATCTGCCACGCTCCATTTTAAGAGATCCACCCCTTCAGGTTCCTTGGGAAGAATAAATTGCAAGGCATGCTTCTGTATACTTATGAATATGTTCATACATTTTTTCAGACTTTGTTGATAATTAGAAATCTTAGTTATATTTATGCTGATATAGTAATAGCTCTACATAAAATACACTTTCTTCTGTGGATTATTCAAATACCTCAGTTAGTTAATAGGTTGTTGCTCAAACAATGTACAAGTCAGTAAGGACACTTAGCCCACAAATACATAGACTGCTGAAGCCTATAACAGTATAACTTGTAGAACACCCAAGAATCCGAAGCCCAACAACCTAGTAGGTTGAAGCACTCAAATTCCTTACTGGATTGAAGCCACAAATACCTACTGGAGGTCATGAAAACACCAAGGGTTAAACCTAGACCATCACCATATGTCAAAGCCTTCCAATGCTGAGCTGGAAACCCGATATCACGAAAGGATTTAGCCCAATAATGGTAGGGTCAACCTTGAAACCTCAAAAACAAGAACATTTAGTTGAAGCTCTGACACTGAAATAGGTGAAGCCTGGCATCATGAACCTAGAATTTAGAAAGAAACAAAAAAACAGAGGGAAAAGGCCAGATCTTCAACATGCAAGACAGCGAAAACGCCAATGAAAATCTGCACCAGCTGACTACTCAAAATTGACGGACTACTACTTTAGTTTGACCAACATACAAAGCAAAATGTAATACTTGCTAATGCTCATTTAGATAAATAAATAATTTTTTTGCTGCTATACCAAATTCCAAATCATGGTGAGAATACACTCCCAAACCCTGGTGGCGAGGGCTTCTGGAAATGTATAAATCGGTCCTTAAGGAACTAGATACAGTACCCAATTAGCCAATAGTATCTCTAAATGACTTCAAGGACAGGTGTCAGGTTGAAGGCCAATCCAAACAAACCTTTGTGAACACTTTATTTGACAAATCCTGGGCGAAGATTGTGTGAGATATCACCAGATTCTCTCAGATGAAGACTGGAAAACCAACATAACTAAGCTGGTAGCAGCCTATTGCACCATGGCATGAATTATTACCTTGGTACCTCTTAAGAAGTGCAACACTGGCGAGCAAGCAAGTTGGTCTGGATGTGGAAGGGAGGAATGGTCATTGTGGTGCTTGCCAATGTGGTGGTCGTGGGTCTAAATGGTGCGAGATGGGGAAAAGGAAGTAAGACTTGGCTTGAGAAAGTAGAATTGGAAGTTTATAAGAGAGAAAAATCAGCCCAGCCAGCAGTGGCCCGTAATGGTAAGGGAGATGAGCAATCATTTTCTCTTTTGAAACAATATAAGATTAAGCAATGTCGAGACAAAATTCAAGAGCTAAGATCTTTCGCTCGAATAAAGTGACACAGCTTTTGTTCATGATTCAACTTTCCTCGTGATTCCATTTAAATCCACTTCCTCCACCAGTGGAACGAAGCCTAAAGTCACTTTCCTCTTATTACCTTATATGGCTGTGCTAGCTGGTAGAGAAAAGGAGCACCCCCCCCGGTTCTCCGCGACTCACAGCGGCTGCATTATAAGAAATAAGACCTGATTTCGTGATGCTCAACATATTTTGTGATGGTCTTAACATTACTTTGTACAATTTTCCAGCAGGTTAGGTAATGCCTTGTATCTGTTGGGAAAATTAAAGTACCCCTGTGATGCATTTGAAAATTAGCACACAAAAAGAGAACTCTGGACATATGATATCCCTGAGAATTGAACTTCAACATTCCTGTCAATTAGACATTATTTCACATGGACATTTCAGTCTTTTCCCCTTCAACATTCAGTCTTCAACTGTTTCAGTCTTTTCCTCTATTACCACTAACAACCACCCATCACTAAGATTGGTAGTGTAGTTGTATTGATAAGCCCAAATGGGTGTGTAATGAACTTCAGCTTTCGAGCGGCTGATTCTCTCCTAATACAAACGACTTCACCATATTTCTCCATGCCTTCCTTCCTCTACTATGTTGCTATTTATACTTATTGCAACCATAAGATACTCTACTTTCTCTCTACATCATATCTGTGCGCTCTCTCTGTAACCAACTTTTTACATGTGTGTCTGTTCTCCAAGTCCAACTGAAAACCCCAGCAGCAATTACTTAAGTGCCCTTCCTTTCCTTCTAGTGTTAGGTGAATCGTATAGGAGGGTGCACCTGAGGGTGCATTGCACACCACCAACAAATATCACGCAACTTAAAAATTACAATCTTCTTTATTCAGGGACAGCCAACGAAACACTTATATTGGAGCTTTGCTTGTTGTGAAGCTTGTTTTTATTGCTGAACTTTGTATATTTTGTGAGACTGGGCATACAAAGTAATTGGTATGAGCTTGTGCATTTGTGTGGTCTCAACTGCGTCAAGGTTTCTAGGAAGGAAGGCAAAAGGCAGAGAAGTGGGAAGGTTTTGTGCCATGGAAGGAAAGAAAAGAAAGAAGAGTGGATGGTGCTTTGAAGAAGGAAGGGCAACATTGACTTTGCAAATGTTACGACGATCTCCACTTCAAGAAAAAAATAAACATCTTTGGAAGTTTTCTGAGACTCTTAAATGTCAAAAGGTTACGGTACGATATGTGCAGTGAATTCATCTTATGTACTAAATAGAAAAGTCAGTAGTTCAAGGGCACTATATCGATTTCCCCTTTTCTCTTTGCTTTCTTGCATTAAAAGTTGCTGTTAGCATTTGGAAGAACATAAGCTGTTTAATTTATTTGACATTGGTCCATTGCCTTCCTTGGTCTTATGAAGAATTTGTCTATTTCTTCTCAGGTCTATTATTGTAAGGAAGATGAAGTTTGTTTGTACCAATCATTAGCTTTTGAAGTAAAGTTTGAAGAGGAAATTTCAGGATCATCTCCAACAGAAATAACTCTACAGTACTTTGTAAAACCGAAAGGCACAAGTAATAGCCTACAGTTACCAGCTACGTCATGATGCAATCCTCTCTATGCACAATTGTACATCAGTATATATGCTCTAAGGTTTTCGGTCCTTCTATCCTTACAACTCGGAGTATACATATAACATTTAATTGGTAAATCTGTTCTTTGCATTATATATCTGGGTCGTTAATTTATTGTGAGATATAAAAAATCATTTCCGCCAAAATAGAAATAAAATTTCCTCATTGATTTTGTACTAGAGTTTGCCTTTGGAGATTTTGTGTGTAGTTATGAAACAGGTCTTACAGGAAACATTGTAGGCACTTTTGTCTGTTGTGTACAAGGCAGCAGAATCGTGATGATGATCTCTATTTTCCTCGTCAACCCTTAAGTTTGTTGTGAAATTATTGAAGTTTAGCAATTAAGAGGCTTTAGCCGTACAATTATTGGAAAGATGATATTCTGTCAAGCGTGTGATGTTTGTCTTTATCTTGTTCTCGAGCCCTTGCCAAGTCAATGTGCTTCAGCCGTATGCTCTGCCCTTATTTTCAGGTATTCCTCAGTTCAACAAGCCCAATTGGTATGAGTATCTGTTTCCTTCACTGCTTTTAACATATTTAATGGAGGAAGTTTTTTGTTTTCGGTCTTTCAATTATTTCCGCTATTATGTTTATTTCGAAATAACTAAGGCCATGTTCTTTTATGGTGAACTAAAGAAACCAATCGAATTAGGTGAAATTTAACCAAATGCAAAGAAATCATGAGAGGAAAATAAATAACAAGTTGAATCAAGTGAATGAATTGTCTTAAATTGAATTGAAATTGTACCCCAAAGATCAGGGCTTAGGTGCTCGGACAAAAAACGTGTTATTGTAAATTGAAGAGTGTATAAAGAATATCAAATTTTTTTCATAATTTAACAATAATACATGACACATCTAATATAAAGGTAATAGTCTTTTTTTATTTATTCGTGATAACAAGTATTGGTCGAATTGATAAGATTCAATCACAAAAGGTAAATGTAGTATACTTAATTATTTTAACAAAACAGAAATATTCTTGTTTATGTGTTAAGCAAAGGATTGATTTCTAGCAAAGCCACGTAGTCTTGTGCACATGCCTGTCACTGGATTGTTAATCATGAAAGCGTCGCCAACAATATGGATTTGTGGAATAATTAACTAGAGCTCTTTATAAAAATAAAAAACATTGTACACAGGACCAGGTTAGTCCCCTTCATACCAAGCAATGTTATGCAATACATTATCAACCGAAAACAAATCTTTTTAGCCTAATGATTGGAATCGTTATTGTTGTTGTATATATGCAATGTATTGTACTATTAAAAACTAAGTTATGAAGAAATGAGAAGCATAAATCCTTGCTGTATACTAAATCCACAAATTTATCCAACTTCCGCAGCCATTTAATATAAATCAGAGTTGCCGTGATCATCTCGTTTCCTCCTTTAGGTTTTAGGTCTTGTTTGTTCATTGTTGGTTGTTCACGCTAGTGTTGCCTTTCTTAAACTAAGCTTGTTTTGCAAGTATTTCAAAGACACATTGTGTGCTTAAGAAAGGTCTGATAGTTTGGATTGTGTTTTAATCTATGAAACAATTAATAAGCGTACAATTGATGTTGGGTAGCCCTTTATGACCTTAAACTAACTTGAAGGAACTTGCTCTGAACTTAATTTTGTTAGTATGAAATTATTAGAAGTTTGTTTACGAACAAAAAAGGGAAAGAAAAACTTACTGTCTTTGTGTATGTAATGCCTTGTAGGAATCAAAAAGGGAATACAGAGGATACGAACTACGAACATTGTATTAGGTCACTTTGCAATGCATCTTACATTTCTGAGGGAGCGTGCCCTAAAAGGTTGTCAAGTTAGCTTGATTAGGATTTAGTTCTTGTTTGTTTGAATGTCTGGTTATTACACTCTGTACAATAATACAATTATTTTTTTAAAGGTAAGAAGAAAAATCATCCTGGTTGTCATTAGCACAGCGACCCCCACCTGTGAGGTCCATTACAACCATATACTCCATCCCCTCAACCCCCCTTAGGCCTTAATAATCCCAAACAAATGATTGGGCTTTGGGAGTGCGAGTTGAACCCTAAACTTCTACAGGAAAGATGGAAAAACTTACCACTCGGACCCAACCCAATAATATACTTAATATGGTGATAAATAAATTATTTTTTTATAAAATAATATATAAAATTTGTAAAGAATAAAACTAAAATTAATAGAAAAATCATTTTCTAACAAAAAGGTTTTAGTAGACTTTGTTTGATTATGTGTACGTGTAAATTCTACCATTTCACGAGTTATTGCAGGAAAGGTTGTTTGTCTAGTTTCAGATATCTAAATAGCGTGTATTAACTATTATGGTTTTTTACCAAGTACCCCCGAGTTTTTCAAAGAATTCACCAGGAACCCTCGCACTTTTCAAAATTCACTAGGTACCCTCGAGTTTAATGGTAATACATTAAAATGCCCTTAATGATTAACGTCGGTTAACTCCGTTAGTCATTAACCCTAATTTTGTGTTTTGAATCTTAATTAACTATCTCTCTCCCTAACCCCTAACCCCTAACCCTAACCACTAGTCCACCACCTAAACCCTAACCACCACCACCATCTCCCCCAACCCACGCACCCCTCACCCCTCCCCGCAGCCCCCCCCCCCCTCAAGACTCCCACGCAGCCTCCTCGGCCTCCCCACCCACGCAGCCCCTCATCTCCCCACCCACGCAGCCCCTCGGCCCCCACCTCTTGACCCCCATGCCGCATTTCGATTTTCAAGTATAAACAAATCAACCTAAATCGAAGAAGCTCAATTATTGGAGGAGAGAAAGAGTTACGATGGCGAAGCTCAAGCGACGGCACTGCTCGCGGAAATCGAAGGGGGTGGGGGATGCGGGGGGGGGAGTGCGAAATCGAAGGAGTGGGGGGCATGGAAATCGAAGGAGAGGGGGTGCCGCGGGAGGTGGTGGTGGTTAGGGTTCAGGTGGTGGACTGGTGGTTAGGGTTAGGGTTACGGGTTGGGGGTTAGGGTTAGGGTTATGAATTAATTTGGGTTTAAAATAAAAAAACTAGGGTTAATGACTAACGAAGTTACCCGCCGTTAGTCATTAAGGGCATTTTGATTTATTACCATGAAACTCGAAAGTACTCGGTGAATTTTGCAAAGTGCAAGAGAACCCCGTGAATTTTCCGAAAACTCGAGGTATTTGGTGAAAAAATCGTAAATATTATACCCTTGGGCCTTGACTAATAGAGATAATTATACTTTTAAACATTTGTTGCTCATCATTATTAGGCATATATCAACTATCAAGTGTTTCTCTTGCAAGATAGTATTGCAAGTGGTGCATGCATTATGTGAGTGATACGGATACATGCACCTCTCACAATGGAGGAATTATTGTACGGTTGTCTAACAATTGGATTTTGTTATCCCCCAAGTCCCATCCCAATGGTATGGCTTCCTATCTCCCACATGGGAGACCAAGGTTCAAATCTTGGTGGAAGCAAAAATTTCAATATTGTTGGGGGGAGGGGGTGTGGGGCTTGTTGGGCGCAAAAAGTGCAATTATCTTACCACGGTTCCGAAAAAGGCCCAAAAAAAAAAAAAAAAAAAAAAGTCCCATCCCAATCAAAAAAAAAAAGGAATTAAAGAAAAGAGCCATAATACCATCTGAGGTCTTATCATTGTTTTTGCATATAAACGAAAGGTTGGATATTCTTGAGGAGTTGAGGACCTTTGTTTCTTGCAAGTTGCACAATCACAAATCTAGAAGCTTTTGTGTAAGCTGATCCAAGGTTAATACAATCATATAATTTAATAATGTCAGCAACTTTTCCGTAATAGTATTTCCTAACATATCTTAATAATAAGTTAAACACATGAACAGAGGTTTTGCAAGTTGTTAAAAGAATAATAGGCTGATTAAAAGATTTTTGTATGATAGAAACTTTAATTAATTAAGTACCTTTTTACAGTGACAGTAGATTCAGATCCTTCATATTATATCAACAACTTGTATGAGGAGGAGATAAGGATCTAAAGAGAAGAGAGAGAATTGTGAAGTTGTCATTTTTCAGATCTGCTAATCATATAATTAATGAGATAACTATGTGATCTACCATCTTTGTGATCCATTCACACCTGCAGCAAAATTCTTAGATATGGTCCCTCTATCTGGGGCAGATAGGGATGGGTAAGAAGTAAAATTTGTTTCCCTGACACATAACTTGTTCCTTGCTAAGGCAACAATACATTTACTTCTAATAACCATTTTTGTACTTTTAACAGCCCAAAATAGGAGTCTAATTTTGAGATGACTCTCCCCTATTATTATTTTTATTACTCATAATAGTTTTGGCAGATTCTAATAATCTGCTTTTTTTTTGTACAAAAACATATGTGTGCTTATCGAAAGGATGAATCAGGCTAGACGTACCTTAGAGATATAATTAAGTTTTTTTTTTCTTTGTCAAAAAAAAAACAAGAACTAAAGTATAACACAGATCTATTATCTATATCATTATGTAAGAAAACATTCACTCTATTACCTTGAAGTGTGGCATAATTATACTTTGGTGACCTATACTTGTACTGATTTTAGACCTCACTCTAGTTTCATATTTCATGTATTATACTCTTGTAAATAAAATAATGTTAGGATAATGAGTTAATTATTCTCTGACGCACGTATGTAAAACATTCACTTTAAGTCCTCAAATAACACTATCCGAACCAGTAAATTATTTTTGTCTCTTTGAATTTCTCGATGTCTCTGTTCCAAATCTCTAAAAAGGATAATAAATAACACTGATAAGTTTATTACAACAAATAATAGATTAGACTTGAATTTTGGTGTCTTCTCTTCACATAAATTAATCTAAGCTGGACTAATTACACTTGCTTACACTAAACTAGAAAATTTCTTATCCTTTATTACCCCTTTGACATTATTCAAGGTTCTATTTGATTTTACTAATCATTTCTCTTTCAAGGGACTATTTCACACTATATATATGAATCATTGTGAATTACTTACTGGTAACCACAAGATTCACAACCATATGAGTATAATATATTATAATATCTAGATGCACACATCAATATTGACAATGTTGCCAAATCTTGTACTCCCTCTACATTCAGAACCAATTGTTTAACATTATTGAAAATGGATGGGGTAGGGTAAATCAGAGTGGGACAACAAAAGATTAACTTGAGTACAAATTGATTACATCTATTACATTGGTAATTGATTAGTGACTAATTACTGTAATGGTCCAAATTGATGAATCAAAAGTGACTACTTATAATATGTAAATGTATTTAAATAATGTTATGATACATATATAATAGTATATAAAAAAGAAAGTAAAAAAAGAGTCAAGTGTGGATTTTGGGTTGATGGGAAAAAAGGGTGGGAATGGTCTGAAGGAAAGGGGGCAAACCTTACTGGCATGTCCCGTCTCAAATCCCTAAGACCACATTCACATGATCCTTCCACTCTTTCTCATCCCTTTTTTTTTAACATTTGTTTTTTTGGACCATCAATCAGCCTTATTACTCTGTTAGCACATTGCACATAGCTGGACTGTGGCCACCCCGCACCTTCCTCTTTGCTAATTCCCTTTCCCCTCCTCATCCCTTCCGGCTTAGCATGTGGGTTTTATTTTTGGGAGTGGCTAACGCATATGCAAATTGCAGTCTTCAAAGTCTATCTACTTATTTTGATAGAATATAATAGGTAGGAACTAACACTGGTAGAACAATTCTTATGAACTTATTTGAAAGTCGTGGCGTGAATTAACAATGTTCTAAAGTTGAATTTTCCCCGTTACGTACACGAACACTTGGCAACTAACCTCCGGAGATACACGACTATTGCTCCTCCGGTGTAGTACAAAGTCACAGTTTGAGCACACTTCGAACAATGCCTAGAGAAGAAAATAAGTAGACTGTAATTTTAGAGGAGGCGAATTTTTCTGTGTCGAAGAGGAATGAACATGCTCCAATATATAAAGAAAGGCCAAAAACTAAAATCGGCATGACAATCAATTAGGCTGATATTAAGGGATAACAGAAATAATAATTAAGGCAAGAATAACGGTTACGGGTCAGTGAAGATATGAATGCTGATTTCCAGCAAAAAATAAAGAGCTAAACTAAAATATCCGACATAAGGAAAGCAAGAAGCCGCCCCCCCTCTCTTTTCTCTCTCTCAAACCCTAGCCTCCCCTACCCCTTCTTCATCAATTAGGGGCTGCCATGGATGATTTCATCCATGGTAAGCCCCTTTTCCCCTTTTATTTTCAGTTTTTAGTTCATTTTCTTGTTTTGTTTAATAAATTAGTCTCTCTTTATGAGATTTTCTCAAACCCTGTTATGGGGTTTTTAGTTTCTGTTTTGGAAATCTCCTTCTCCCCTATGGGAGTTGTGAGTATGGTTCTTTTGTTTTTAGGTATGAGAAATTATTCTCATTGTTTGAAGTTCGAGACTCAACATGAAGGTATTGAAATCTCGGATGCGGTCAACCTGACTCGATCAAGAATGTTCTTCCCAAACTATATCAGAACGATAGACTTCCTCATCAATAGCTGCTTGATTCAGTAAATACAATGGGGCTGCGCTGTATTGCTCGATCTGGTTCATTGTAGTTTCTTCGAAGACGAATTTGATTTAGTCTTGTTTAATTGTATCTTATTTTTCTTTAATACCTATTGTAGATGCCGTTTGGCCTTCAATTAATGAAATTTCTCTTTCAAAAAAAAAAAACTAAAATATCCGACAACCACCACAAGCTCGGCCGGAATAAGACAATAAGACTTGGGAATTAGTGCCTCGACCACCTAATGTGAATGTTATTCGGTCTATGTGGATTTTTCGTCATAAACACAAATCTGACGGTTCTTTTGAGCGTTACAAAGCTCGTCTTGTAGGTGATGGGAAAACTCAGCAGCAGGGCATTGATTGTGATGAGACTTTTAGTCCAGTGGTCAAACAAGCCACCATTAGAGCAGTTCTTAGTATTGCTTTTTCCAAATCTTGGCCCATTCATCAAATGGACGTCAAGAATGCTTTCTTGCATGGTCATCTCAATGAAACAGTCTATATGCATCAACCCATGGGTTTTCGTAACAAAACTTATCCTGATCATGTTTGTCTTTTGAAGAAATCTTTGTATGGCTTGAAACAGGCTCCTCGAGCTTGGTACCAAAGATTTGTTGATTTTGTTGCTACCATTGGGTTTTCTCACAGTAAGTCAGATCACTCTTTATTCATCTACAAGAATGGTTCTGATGTTGCTTATATTTTGTTATATGTGGATGACATTATACTCACAGCTTCTTCTGATCGTCTGCGTACGAATATTATGACTCTCTTAGCTTCTGAGTTTGCTATGAAGGATCTGGGGCCTCTGAGTTTCTTTTTGGGCATTGCCGTCTCTCGTTATGATCATAGTCTTTTCTTATCTCAGAAACAGTATGCTGCTCAAATTATTGAACGTGCAGGCATGTCTAACTGTAGTCCCTGTGCTACTCCTGTTGACACTCAGTCCAAACTTAGTGCCAGCGCCGACACTCCTTATGATGATCCGACTATGTATCGTAGCCTTGCAGGAGCTCTTCAATATCTCACCTTTACTAGGCCCGACATCACCTATGCTGTTCAACAGATCTGTCTTCATATGCATGCTCCGACTAATGAGCATATGCGGGCTCTTAAGCGTATCATACGCTACATTCAGGGCACTCTTTCCTTTGGTCTACACTTGTACAAGTCCCAAATTGATCGTATTATCTCATATACCGATGCAGATTGGGGAGGTTGTCCTGACACCCGTCGGTCTACCTCTGGATATTGTGTATTTCTCGGGGACAACTTGATCTCTTGGTCTTCAAAACGGCAACCTACCCTTTCCCGTAGCAGTGCTGAGGCAGAATACAGAGGTGTTGGTAATGTTGTTTCCGATACCTGCTGGCTCCGAAACTTGCTTTTAGAGTTGCATTGTCCTATTCAAAAGGCTACTCTTGTTTATTGTGACAATGTGAGTGCTATCTACTTATCCTAAGCAATCTCGTTAAACATCAACGCACTAAACACATTGAGATGGATATTCACTTCGTCCGTGAAAAAGTAGCTCGTGGCGAAGTGCGTGTGCTTCATGTCCCGTCCCGTTACCAAATTGCTGATATTTTTACAAAAGGGCTTCCGCGCGTTTTATTTGATGATTTCAGGGACAGTCTCACCATACGAGAACCTCCCGCTTCGACTGAGGGGGTGTGTTAGAATATATACCTTGTATATATTGTGTATCTCTGATTTAGTTAGTGTATCATTAGTTTCCTAATTAGTTGGCTAATTTGTAGCCTAACTTACCTCTTGTATATTGTATATAACGTTTACTTGATGCAATACAATCGGCACGGAATCACATTCCTTCAATGTATCTATATGAGAGGGAAACTTTTTAAGTAAGAGTTTAGAATGCGCAATAATTAAGTATGCCATTTCATACGTTAAAGTTATTAAATGGAATTTTATTAAAAAGATAAGAAACATATACATAGACTTTGGGTTAATAGAGAATTACACCATCTGTTCTACAAAGAAGTACTAGCTAGGTCACTTACCTGTTCCACAAATAAAGAAGTATTACTTAATCTTATTTCTATATATTTTGGCAAAGGATATAGAATAGAGCTCAACCCTCCCTCCCCCTTAAATTAGAGTAAATTCATAATCTTTCTCCTTAAGGATAAGTTAAGTAAGCATGTAAATCCAACATTTTACACTCAATACTATTATAAACTTGCATAAAATTGCGTGTCTAGACTTTAGAGTATACTTGCTTGTGGAACTTAGAGGAATATAGTTTAATTTACAATTAAAATTAGGAAGAATTGATGGTAACTTTTACAATATAGATTTTGTTATACCATTATTATAAGAGTGTGTTTTAGGTATAATATGTTAGACCATACTAACTAATTGTGTAACAAGTTCTCACAAGTGCAAATTAATGAAACTGTTTCATGTCTTTATAAAACTCTTTCATGTCGTTATTGGTGAGTTTCATATCATTATTTTGAACCTCTTAAATCTATTTCATGTCATTTATAAAACTCTTTCATGTCCTTTTTAGTACGTTTTATATCATTTTGGAACTGTTTCTTGTCATTTTTGTTAGGAAAAATTGATTTAATCAGTCCCAACTATGGGGGCCCTGGCAAAAACAGTCCCTACTTCAGTTTATTATTGTCCAGTCCCAACTTTTGGGGCGTTTTTGTCAGGATGCCCATAGTTGGGACTTATTTCATGTCATTTGAGTTTTGATGTCATTTGGTCTTCTATTTTCATATCATTTCTGATCTGTTTCATGACATTTCACTTTTATTTCATGCCATAGTCTCATTACCCCCTATTTTTTTATCATTTTTCAACAAATACTATATTATTTTTCAAAAAAATTGTGTCCTTTAAAAACTAATTTATATAATTTTTCCTATATTCTCTATCATTTTCAATACTAAAACCACACACCTTTTCTCTAAAAAAAAACCACACTTCTCACTCGAACAACCACAAGTCCACAACGATCACCCACCTCACTCTAGAGGTGTCATAAACAGATCTGACCCGTGGGTCAACCTGATAACGCCTCCACCTGAACTTGGGTCGACCCAAGAGAGTAAGTCCCCATACTTGGACGAGACCCAACCCGAGATCAAACGGACCTGACTGATACCTAACAAGATCAATGTTGACCCGATCATATCGAGCCGAATTCAAACTCGTGACTGACTGAACACGATAATATAAGACTCGGACCTAACCTGAAGTTAATCTCGAGCCCGATCATACCCGATAAATACCGACTTCGTCCGACTTTTTACTGATCCGGTCCAAATTCAACCCAAATCTTCAATGATGATAATAATTTTAAAATAGGAAAAATTGACGCTATGGGTCCCAACTAAGGACGAACATTTTTTAAAGGTACCAACTATTGATTATCCTGTATAGGTCCCAACTATAGGAGGTAGTGTTTTTTGACCTATGACCTGATGAAAAGGTAATAAACAAGTTTTATTTATTTTTTTCTAAAATCTTTCTTCTCTCTCATCTTTCACTCTTCCTATTCGTTATATTCCTTCCTCCATTGTACCCCCAACCAACCTCTTTCTCTCTCTCTCTCTCTCCTCCCTCATGCCATATACACCCAACCGACCACCCCCTCCTTCTCTCTGTCTCATATACCCCCACCGACGATACAAAAATGAAATACAAACGCTCCTACTCCAAAACCCGAATTCAAAACGCACCCAAATGAGAACAATGACCCGTTTCAACTCCACTCACCCCCCTTTTTTCGTCCTTCCACCACCACTCCTACCCTCGAGTACCCCCATATGCGCCACCACCTCGACACCAAACTTAACCACTTGTGACCTGCCTGTACCAAACTCGCATCCTCCCTCTCTCTCCTCCACTCCTCCACTTCCTCACTTTCTCTCTCCTCGACCATTCTAAACCTCACCCCTGTTTTCGTTGCTGATTTACGATTCTAAACCTCACACCAAATTAATTATGGAATGTAATTGGAATTTTGATTTTATAGAATTCTGTGTAAAATTTGAGCATTTGTGTAAAATTTTCTTTCAGTGTAAAATTTCAATTGTGCCACCACAAGTACAATTACCATAGCATCAGTCGCGGCAAAGAACCTCGACGAAACTACCCCACCGCCTCCGCCTCGCTACGCCTCATCAATTATGCTCTTTCATTAAAAAAAAACGAAATCGGCGACGAAGACGACGACGATGAAGATGGAGGGGTTTTTTTGGTGAGAGTATCGTGTGTTTTTCTTCAATTGAATTTGGGGAAAATGACTATAAATTAAATAAGGAGAAATCAATCAAGCCAAAAACAAGTTCTTCGATGCAAAATTTGAGAAACTTGTTTCCCCCCTTGTGAATTAAGTCCATGAAAGAGATGAGCAGAGAAAAGGAAAGAAAATGGGGATCACGTGCCCCTTTAATGACTTCATGTGACTAGTAACCTGCTGCAGCAGGTCAGGCAACCTACAAGGTCTGATCAAATCCACACCCTCCCAAAATTAGGACCTAAGCAGGATAATTGATAGTTGGTACTATTAAAGAGAAACCGCCAATAGTTGAGCGCATAAGTCAATTTTTCCTTTAAAATATTAAAAAGTAAAAAAGAAAGTCATATTAGGCCAGACATTGGCTTCATGTCACTGCACTCATTTATGATGCTAACAAGATTAGGCCCAAATAATAAATTTAAAAACTTTTGATCCTAAACCTTGGCTTGATATTACTGCGTGCATGTGTGCACGGTGTAAATCAAAATCAAATTTCATTAGCCTGGACATTTTTTAGTCCAAAGGTCCAATGCCCAACATTTATGATTGCAACTTTAAGAAATTCTCATGTCAAAACTTTCTTTTATAAGGCAATATACTTCCACCCTCTCAAACTTACATCGATGTGGGGACTTTAATGTTAACTTCGTTGTTTTGCTTTTCACAAGGAGAAACAAGAGAAAACCAGCAATACAAGAATAATAAGATTTTCTTTTTGCAGTAGAATAACAAGATCAAATGCAATGAATTTAATTTGGGATATTTCCCCAGGTACCCCTGAGGTTTGGTGTAATTCCCAAGATACCCCCCACATGTGGGGAATTCCTCAGATACCCCTGAGGTTTGTGTTTGGGCTCAAGATACCCTTACTATGGACGGAACCCTAACGCCGTTAGGTTTTCCGTCCATAGTATCCCCAATTTTCTCTCTCCTCCCATTCCCCCACCCACTGCCAGTCTGCCACCCCCCTCCCCCAGCCAGCGGTCGACGGCTGGCGACCACCACCCACTCCGGCGCCGGCGACCCTACCCCCTCCTTCCCCAACCCGATTCCTCACCCCCGACGTTGGCGCCGGCCAGAACAGCAGAACAGCAGCACCCAAGGGTGGTTTCGGGGGTGGGTTTAAGGGTTTGGGGAAGCGTATCTGGGTGAGGAAGGGGAGGGGGTCGACTCACGATGGGGACAGGGGAAGGGGGGCCATTTCCGATGGGGAAAGGGGGGAGGGGGTGGTGTCGGGGTGGGGTGGGATGGGGAATTGAGAATAGGGAAAGGGAGGGTTAGGGTGGGGTGTCGAGGGGGGGGGAAAGGAAGAGGGTGGGGTCGCCGCGCCGGCGCCAACGCCGGGGTCTTCTTTGTTTTGGCCGGCGAAGGGAAGGGGGTAGGGTCGCCGCGCCGGCTGGGGATGGTGGTCGCCGCCGCCCGGCCGGGCCGGGGGAGGGGAGTTGGCGGTGGGTGGGGGAATGGGAGGAGAGAGAAAATTGGGATACTATGGATGGAAAACCTAACGGCGTTAGGGTTCCGTCCATAAGTAAGGGGATCTTGAGCCCAAACACAAACCTCGGGGGTATCTGAGGAATTCCCCAAATGTGGGGGGTATCTTGGGAATTACACCAAACCTCAGGGGTACCTGAGGAAATATCCCATTTAATTTAGCATGGTATTTTTTTATTACAAGAACCCAAGTCCCGAAGCAAGCTTAAACCTAAACCGAACCAAGTATACATGAACCAAATTGACCCCGTACAAACCCGCCCAAAACTGTCCATGGGGAACCCTAACCCGAAATAGACCGACCCAAAAATGGTCTCCACGATGGCTCGAATGTGACCCAACATGCACCTGTTCCGCAGAAAATGTTCTGACCCGAACATGATCCGACCCGAACACTACCGACATGGTGGGGATCAACCTGAAACCCGATCGATGACCCGAATTGACACCACTACCTCACCCTACAACCACCCTTTGCCACCAACTCACCCGGCCCAAACTATCACCCCTTACAGCTACTATCTCCTAACACGGGAACAATATTCCAACGCACAAACTTCAACTGTGATCAAACAAAACGAAGAGCGAAATCGTTTATAATAAAGCAGGTAGAAATCCAAGCTTTTTATGCATAAAAAATAATCTAGTTGATCATGAAATAAAGAAAGATTTATCCATTAAAAACAATGAATAATCAATTGTATCACCATTAAAAACAAATCATAAGCAGATTTCAAATATCAAAATCGAAATTCACTTAAATTCCCAATAAGTTCCAGCAAACCACCAAAAATCAACGAATAATTACATAATTCGATCATTAGAATCAAAATTCACCAAAAAAAATTAAATTCTCGAGAAGGTTGACGTTGTCTACGTCCATCGACATTGATGTGAACCCATGCTCCTCCATCTCCGATCCGCTAAGTACTTTGTTGTCATCCACTTCCTCCGCCAATAATTTCTCTCTCTTCGGACACTCGAATCATATTTCCCTAATTGCTTGAATTTTCATAAATCATGAGGATTTAGGGTTTTGAGAAGTGCTAATTTTAGACGAAAATCAAAGTATCCGAACTTTATGTTGGTTAAAAGAAGTAAGTTCGAGAAAAGAATGAGAGGTCAAGGAGAGATACGACGCCATTGATTTTACTGGGAGAGAGAAAGTTAGGATTTTGAGCTTTAATTTAGTGGATTTCATGGACTTCAATGAGAGAGAGATGAGTGGAGTGAAGATTTCACTCGTGTCAATGAATTGTTACACCATCACTTATGGTGTAATAGTTAAACCCAAGAATTTCTATTATCAAAATCAACTTAATGGAAAAATACTTTTAAACAAAATATATCATATAATAATATATACTTAAAAGTTAACTAATGTGTTCATGTTCATGATGAAATTAAAACATTAGAGCTACTAAAAGTACTATACAATATTAGGACTAGCTTCGTCATATATATTACTTTTTGAAGGGAGCTTCTTTATATTTTAGAATACGGTTATGTTTGAGATGATACTATTGAAGCTATTTGTTATTATTATTTTGCCTGTGTATATTACATGAGTGTGAACTGTGAAACTATATGTGACTAGTTTATATTTTGTACAAAACGAGAATAGTATAGTTTAGTAACAGTTGTGTGCCTAAAAGTGATTACGGAAATTCCTTTCCGAAAAAAAGGTGATAACAGAAATAATGAAAAAGACAGCTTGTCGAGCATATTTCCCATTATGTCTCATATACTAAAAGAAACAATCAAGGAGGGTTAAGCTGGTTCTTGTGCACATCAATAACTACAAAACTCTATCAACAGGAGACATCTGTTGCAACAATGACCTTTTATACAACTCCAAATATAACGAGATAAACTAGAAATTAATGTCATCCATGATCCATTCTATAATAAAATGTCATATTCAATTTTTTGGCCATGTAACTTTTTATTAATTCTAACTCTTAATTTCTACGAGAACTTTAGCATATGGATATAGATTTATATCAGCATATATTTTATGATTAGAATTTCTTTATTAAGTATTTTAATTATTGATATTGATCAAATGACAATACTTATTAAGATGGACGAAATGTCAGCATCTCACCATAAATATTATATGGAGCCTATTGTTTAAGGATGGTACGATAAGGTATATATGTTAACTTTAAAAATAAAATACTATTTGCAACAACAACAAAAAGCAAGAGAAGAAAATACTAACTTGTTTGACGTGTGTATTTTTATTATTTATGGTTTTAACGTGGTCACTTGATATAAGTTGTATGCAAAATCATAGGCCCAACTTGTGTATATATAGGTACAACAATGCATAAAGCTTTTCCTTTTCCTTTTAAATTTTTTCTTTTTTTAATTTTAATTTTTCTTAAAGTGAGAGATACAGTATTAGACGTGATGAGGTATGTAGTACCCAAGTTTGCCTCGTGAGTGAAGGGGTGACCAAATTGTAGCATCCAATCTTCAACAAAAACTCCCATTGAAGTTCACTATGAGTGTTTCGGCACCTATCGCGAGATTTTGCGTACTATTTAAAAAAAATGTAAAAAAAAGAAATTATATATATATATATATATATATATATATATATATATATATATATATATTCGAACTATTATTGGTCATATTTCTCTTTATTGAGAAATTGAAGAAGCTATACAAGGATTTTGTCAAGCTTGCTAATAATGAACGAATCTTATTGCTTTCTTAGTTTCGTTTTTAGGTTTTCTAGTTTCATTTTAATTATCTCATTCTTCATTTTAAGAATTAAGTTATGTATTTTTGTTCAATTTTAGGTTCTTAATTTATAACTTAAGTTTTTGATTCATTTTTAGGACTAACTAAATTTTTTGAAATTCAATTGGTTTAACTGCTAAATTGAACTGCATGTAGCTGACCCATAGGACTAAAACTTTTAGATGAGCACTTTAAGGGGGTGTCTATAATCAAAGCCTGCTGCTTTTTCTCCCCCTCTTTCCTTTCTCCTTCCCCCTTTTTTTAATTTTTGATATTTCTTTTTCTTCGTCTCTTCACCACCACTAACCACAATGTATAGTGCTAGGCTACTGGCCCTTCCTGCAATGCATGTGCTTGCATGTTTTTTAAGTGCCTTTTCTTCTCAGGTTCAGATGCATTCCATTTTACTTTTTTTCCTTTTTTCTAAGACATTGTTTTATGGAGTAATTATAGTGTAGTAATATATGCATACATAGAGTGGTGCACCGGATATGTTAAAAGAGGCCTATACTTATTTTTTATATTCTAAAAAGTTAGTTTTATTTTCTTTCAGAAATTGAATGACAGAGAGAAAAGGGAAGAGAAGAAATGTGGATAATCTTTATTCACATTGCATACAAGGAGAAGTCCCAAGCAAAACTGCCCAATCCCATTTATAGTTATAATAAGGTTGTTTACTTTCAATATAAGCGAATAATAACAATTATACGTAACTTACACCTTAATATATATATGAAACATTGAAATATTATGCTCAATTTGTTCGGATTTAACCATCACGTTGCTAATTTAAATTTTATCACCAGGGTAATTTTTTATTTGGCTTAGAGAGTCCGTGACATTTTCAAATGTAAGAATCAAAACATAATACTTCATCCGTTCCAAAATAAGTGAAACCACTTGTCTCAAAAAGCTCTCACATAAATGAGAGAAGTGTTTCACTTATTTTGGAACGGAGGAAGTACTAACTAAAAGATAAAAGAGAATCTAAGATCATAAATTATACTACTATTTAAACTACGTATTTTGACTTTTACACTAGCCAATATATATATGTATATACATATATATATATGTATATACATATATATATATACATATATATATATATATATACATATATATATATAATATTTTTTATTTTTTTTAAATGAGACGGTTATGAGCTCATAAATATATAATAGTTGATATTTTTATTTTTAATTTTTTTTAAAATGAGACGGTTATGAGCTTAGAATTTAGATATATAAATAGTTGATATTACTACTTTTATGGGCTTTTCTATAAGGTACTCCCGTGTTTTTTTTAAAATATCAACTATATTATATGTATAGTTGATATATGTATAGTAACCACTTATGGGTCAAAATATATTATGTGAATGGTATAAATATATAAAATGTATAGATTAAAACAAAATAAAGGGAGGTAGTATTTATTTGTTATTTGCATCATTAGAAAGAGACGTAGGGAGAAAGTGCTAGAAAAACAACCACATGGGAAGGAAGGGTTACGTTGTTTTCTTTTGTACACCCCCACCCCCTCTTTTAAGCTAATTTTAACAACATCAACCCACTAATGATTGCCGAGAATAAAACCAAAAGTTGATTAAGCCCCACCTTTCATTGGTCAGTTGCTCAGAACCCAATTAGTGGAACTACCCGTCAAAGATAAAAAAGTTAAGTGGAACTATGGAAGACATGGACTTTGATTTAGCCACAGTTGTTTACGTACATACTCCATTGAATTCTTATTGTATGACCATTTTATTCAATTTATTAACGGAATTTTGATATTGTATGTCCCTAAAGTATCATGATAGAATTAAGATTAAATGGTATCTCTAATCGACATTTTTGCAAGAAAGATCTATCTTCTTCTTCGCAACTCCAACTCAAATTTGACAACTGAAGTTGTTTCACTTAAATGGAACTCAGCAATAGGTTTTTACTTTTAGAAATGACCTTGGACTTTTTTTTTTTCTTTGAGTTCAATCCTATTAGCCGCACTCTTAAGCTAGCGGCTGCCAAATAAATCATTTCAACTCGAGCATCCTTTTGATAGAAACTTTAGCCCATGGAGAAAGTATGAAATGAGCCATTTTCCTTGGAGTTAACCCTGTTAATATAGTGCAAAGCGGCAACTTTTGTGTCATCAACGCCATCAAACAACAATAAAGGATTCCTTAATCGATCTACAACATTATTGCAAATGTCAAATGGATCGTCTTCTCCTAGATAATTTTATCTAAAGTATGTGTTCATATGGTTATATAAATTCAAATGATGCACTCTTGCACAAAATAATACTAAGGCTAAGCAAATGCAAACAATAAATCACCTAACAAGTGTTGGAAAATATATATAGTGTTTTCAAGGCTAAACTTAAAAAAAACAAAATGATAAGACAAAGGAATTAAAATTCGGTATATCATGGCATTTGGAAATCACTGACTTGAAAATATTAAACAATGCAACCAAGGTGCTCATTGTATTCGGCTATTTGCCACTTCGTTCCCTAAAGTTGACACACCAGTCTCACACAAAAGCACTTTTGGGTGAGAGGTTGGAGCCACATAAACTCGTGCCTAAGAGATGGAAAGAAACATAATCAAGAGAAGTATTGAAAACTCCTTTTCATGAACAACTAGTATTTTGGCCAGGGCGATGCCTGGTCATATAATTATCAAATTATACATAAATTTTATAATTGATTTTATTAGCTTTTCGTAATATTTTGTCTTGTGCGAAAATTGGAAAATGGACATTATGGCATGATGAGTTGTTTAAAAAAACTTCTAAGGAGTTGGGGATAAAAATAATAATTTCAATGGAATTAGGGTAAAATAATGTTATTACTTGATAAAAGTATTAGAGATCAAAAAGTTTGTCTATTTCTTTATAATTACATATAATTATAAGACTTTATTATGTTTTACTTTGAAACATTAAGCATTAAAATTGTAGTGGATTAGTGGTTTAACACTCACATTTCATTTCAAAGGTCTTGTGTTCGAATTCTAATAAGTACACATTGTTTATATTTTTTAATGAGATTATAAACATGTGAGAAGAGTGCCACGTGGCACCGTTCCTTTGATGGGAACGCCTTTTAATATATTTGTATAGATATAGAACATCATGAAAATACACTCCTCAAAAAGCATGAAGCAAGATCAACCAAATTAGAATCATGTACATATTAGAAGGAGGAGGAGGAACAAATATAACGTCCATCTAGGAATCCAAGGAACAAAAAAGACTTTATAACCATCAATATAATGAGTCATGAATACCTACATTTTTTTTTGACATCGAGAAAACTTGCATTAATTAAACAACGAAGACAACCTATCAATACAAATATATTAAAAGGCGTTCTACTATCAAAGGAACGGTGCCACGCGACACTCTGTCAATCTTCTAATACACATGCTTATAATCTCATTTAAAAATATTAACAATATGTAGCTACTAGGATTCGAACACTTGACCTTTGAAATAAAATGTGAGAGTTTAACCACTAATCCACTACAATTTCAATGTTTTATGTTTCAAAGTAAAACATAATTAAGTCTCATAACTATATGTAATCATAAAGACATAGACAAGCTTTTTGATCTCAAACCATTTTATTAAGTAATAACATTCTCTTACCCTAATTCTATTGAAATTGTTTTTTTATCCCCAATTCCTTATAAGTTTTTTTAAAAACAATTTATCATGCCATAACGTCCATTTTTTAATTTTGCACTACATAGAATTATAAGAAAAGCTAATAAAATCAAGCATGATATTTATGAATAATAATATATATATGATAATTAGAATCGACCCTGGCATCACCCGGCCAAAATACTAGTTGCTAATACAACCAAACATAAAATGGAGTAAAACCTAATTAAATGAGCTTTATTAGCTCTTACATGCCCTAAAAAACAAAAAACAAGTAAAACCTAGAGAGTCGCATATTAAGGAGGGTGCCGTTGGTCGATGATTGTGCTGGTGGAGTCAAAACTCTGATGACTGATGGAAGTGGTAGGAGAAGCGAATGTCGATCACGATCCGGACAACGAACAACCAATGACGAGCTTCGCATCTCGCCGCATGCATGAGCAATCCCAACGAGCTTGTGTCGCGTAATCTCCATAATCTCCATAGAGAAAAGATCAGAAGTTACCCAATAACTCATACTTATGGTCATCAAGATGTTACAAATCAAGCACAATAATCACAAGGAAAAAAGGGTGATCAGTTTACTCCACACCCTACCAATGGCCAAGACAAATGGCCACAACCAATCCGCGGGAAGAACACAAAAGCCATCATTCCAACAATAAGACACAGTAAGCAAACACGATCTTCTTGGATTCAATAAGCCGAGGGAAAAAAATTTGTTGTTGGTGTTTTATTCTACTTCAAATAATAATATACTTAAAGGTGCTATTATTTAGCAAAAGAGACACAAAACAAGCAAGAATAGAGATGCATGGATGAGGATCACACAACTAGTATAGTGTTAAAAAGTGAGCAGATATAATTATTGGACAAATATCTTTGCCTTTTTTTGTGTGGCTCATATTTTCCCATTTTATTTGCCCTAATAAAATTTATGAGATTGTATTGAGAATTTGGATGAAAGTCCTGGTTTTTGTTAAGCTCAATTTATGATCCCTTACAAACTAGAAATAATTATCACTGTATATGAGGGATTAACTAATTATTACATCTATTATATTCAACCTATAAATTTGTCTTTTATACTTGTCAATGCATAACTTTGACCATCAATCTCTTTAATTATGAAAAAGTAATGTAAATATATATATATATATATATATATATATATATATATATATATATATATATATATATATATATATATATATATATATATATATATATATATATAGTGAGTTCATATGAGAATGCATACTTACATGAGAAATGAGAATAGATTTTGTCAAGTGTTGTTCATTAGAGTAATATATATATAGATTTTCATTAGATTTACATCACTTGTTCATTAGAGTTATGCATTGACAAATAGATTTTTGGGTCCACTTCTCAAATAGACAAATACCCAGACCCTACCCAAGTACCCATAGACCCACCCAAACTAAAAAATATATATTTTTAGTTTAAAATAAGTATATATATTTTATATATAACAAATATAAGAAACCATTCCAAATAAATTAACCCTCGCCTCATCTTACCAAAGATCTCACTCTCTCGCTCCAAACTATTTTCTTTATTCATATTTGGATGTATGAGACTTTTCGGATGTGGAAAAACTATGTATTCCTATGTAATATGATATTTTGTGTGCTAATTGAAAGCTTTATATGTTGAATTGTACTTAACAATTATATATACACGTGAAAATATAAGCGGAAAAAAATTTGTATTGGACCCATTCTGGAACCTAGACCCTACTCATACCCTATCGGACCCTACGGGTACGGGTAAGGGTCCTAAAAAATTTACCCTATGGGTATGGGTCTACATCCAAAAATTAGGGTATGGGTAAGGGTCTAGCCTTACCCTACCCATTGCCATCCCTAGTGAGAACCGCTAATTGTTATGGTTTTGGGGTTAAAAGATACAGTACGATTTTTGGGTTAATAGTTATGATTTTGGGTTTAAAAGCTAAGATTTTTGGTATTTTTGGATTAATAGTTAAAGTTATCTATTAGTTACTGTTTTTGGGGTAAAAGTTAATGTTTTAGGTAAAAAAGTTATGGTTCTCACCATAAAAGGATTCTCATTAGAATCCAATTCCCTATATATATATATGTATATGTTCAGACAAATCTAACAAAATCCCACTCAATAAAAATTGAAGGAAATTAGAATCGAATAAGATATAAACACAAATTCAACATGACTCAATTGATCAAATAATTTTTGTATTATGTGATTATCCTACATTTTATGTAGTTTTGATATATTTTATATTGACATGAGATCATATACATACAAGGACGACCCGCTTAATTATCTAATTGTTGGCTTTACTAGTAACAAATAGCTCAGTTCGTATTATTTAACAGGTACATATTAATTAACTTTCCTTTGAACATAAAAATTATTTCTAGCTACTCCATAAAATTTCCAAAGTTAAACGATATCAATTGTTAGATTGTTTTCAATATGTGTGTATATAAACTTTTCATAATGCATATATAATTGAAGATAATAATAGCCCAAATATATATGAATTGCAAATCTTATAAGAATTGCCGAACTAGGAACAACAAAAATAAAGGGATAAAAAGTATATCAATTAGACATTTTACTATAGTTTTAACAGTTCTATAAGATATTTTTTGCAAACAAAAATAATTGTTACCGTTGAATTTAATTTACAAAATAGAAGTGAAAGCTCTTCAGAAATATGAGGAATACTTCACCAAAAAAAAAGAAATTTGAGGAATAGCCTGTGGCAAAAGCTAAGATGTTCAGTAAGAAGATTAGCTGAGCTAAATTTGACAGGGCTATTTGACACATGATGAACGTTCCTAGGTTATTAATTACGGATGCATGCTAAAAAAGATGAGATAAACTAAACTGCTGAATCCACTATTGGTGATGTCAAGAGTAAGATATGCATGAATTGTATTGGTCATAAAAAAACATATTATCCTATTATGAGACAGTAACCTTACACCAAGACATGGTTTAGGTTGACCTAATTGCACTTCCACTCGTTTTTTTCTATGTTTTTAAGTAAAGACTAAAAGTTATTGGATTAAGCATTTCATCATGTATGACATAATAAGGGGATAGGTAGGCTCCATTTCATGGACAAAATTTAAGATAATGAAGTTTAAGATGTGTTATAATTAAGACACTATCTCTAATTGCTATATGTCCTCTTAACATATACACATCAGGTGATAATCAACTTGTGGAAAACAATTAGTGTGTTTGTGGTTCCCTAATAATTGTCAATTTTTTTATGTATGAGATTTTAGATTTAATGATCGGTAGTGCTTTACACAAACATCTTTGGAATCCTTTTAATTTCATTCATGGAGTAGCTTAGGGGAATCTTACGTCTAGAAGTGTCAAGATACAGATTATCTAAATTATTTACGGGGATGAATAGAAGCTCTCACACATAATCTAAATCATGATCGTTGTGTCATGCATGTAAAGGCGGAGCCAGGATTTCCAATGAGGGGTAGCGTAATTTTGCGATAGTGTCGAACCCAAACAAAAAATTCTGCTTACTAAATGTAAAACGTAAATAACACAAATTCAATTTTATAGTACTTTAATCAAAGAAAATTACAATTATTCATGGTAATTTTACAAATTTTGGCACCGATTTTGAGATGGGGGAATATTACTTGATGGGGAAGAACTTGTTGGCTTGGTTGAATAGCAAAAAAAAATTTAAGGGAAATTATTCTCAGTGGTAGCATTTAATTTTGCCTTTTTATCGTTGGTAGCTAAAAAAAAAGTTTGATTATCAGAAATAGCCTTGAGGTTTTGGCTATACTTGAAAATGTGGTATTAGCAACCATATTCTACCATAAACAATTGCTAATAAGGTTGTTTTCATTGTAATTAAGGTCTCTAGTGTCTAAAATAACATAAATTGTCCTTGACAAACTTTCTTTTGTTCATATCTTTTGTAAAATCGAGCGAAATATTAATGTGTGGCGACTGGGAAGATGCTTGACTACCAGGTATTACATGTTCTAATTGGAATCTGACCCTAAACATAAAAAAACCATACTGATTCACATGTGTTGAATCTCGTTAATAATGTGACAAGCATATGGGACGAGAACACCTTGCTGAAGCATATTTTTGTGAAGAGGATCTTGAACAAATCTCATAAATTTCTCTTAATGAGTGAGTTCCTATTGATCGAGGAGTTGGTCGATGACTCTCTGTTGGAGATTTAGAGTATAAGGTTAGTTTAATTCATGATGTGTTTATTTAAGTTGCTCGGATATGGTGTCGTAACTTAAATAACATATATAATAACATGTTATATGTGTGAGTCGTGCTTTGTATTTATCATGCGAAGTAGTAATAAGACAGTATAGTGCTCGCACCTCGCGAGATCACTCGCACATCGCGACGCGGTGGAGCAGCAGCGCATGCTGGGAGGCAGGAAAGTGGTCACGACTCGTGACCAGTGTCGCCCCTCGCGACGTGCTGGAGCTCGCGACTCGCAATGATGCTCCTGACTTGGTTGTTCTTTGCGTTATTTCGCGTACTTTGACGGTTTGTCAATGTATCGTTTCGGATTTTTCTGAAACAGTATAGCATTGTTATATATATGAGGTCTCTCATATGATGAAAGAGGTTGAGAAAACAACTTCTCTCTTTTGCATACAAATTCTAAAGATCAAAAATCAGAAATTCTTCATCTCTACAAAATCTCACAAACTCATTTTCATTGAATAGTGTTCATAGTAAGCGTGACCACTATTGTTTTTCTTCTTTGTATCTCGAAGGTGAATTCCGTGAACCCGTGCTTTACGATTAGGGTCGGAATATTACTTTTGGGAAAGTGATCCACGCCTAGAAGATTGTTCATCTTGTTACCCTTGTTAATTTCCTTTTTCCCTAACACTCTCTTGGATAGAAATTTACACGATAAAATCTTGGTATTGATTGGAACGTCTTAGGCGTGTTCGTGGGAGGGAATAACGACTTGGTGGTGCTAGTAATGATGCTTGGAGAGACTTTTGGGAACCAACCGGGGGGGGGTCCTCCTATATTATATCATATCTATACGTGCACAAGGTCTCTTACAACACAAGGAAAACTTCTTCAATGCCAAGTTACGTCATATAGAGGATGTTCGTTGTGAGGCGACGATGTTGAGTTCACCCGTCATACTATCTTTGAATGCTCTAATGTAAATCATGTATGGCTACAACGCAAGGTATCGAGTTAACCTTAGATATGAACATATGAAATTATAAGGTATTTTCACATCGAGAATCCTTTTCATATGAAGAGATATAAAAGGAATACTCCTATTAGGGGCGTGCAAATTCGGACCGGGACTGTAAATTCCGGTTCGGTCCCTGGGTCATGAAAATCACAGATTCCGGTCTTCTATTCCAGTCTTATGTTCCGATCTGGTCCAAACCCAGAAATTCCGATCCGGACCGACGACCCGTTTTCTTTCAAAAAATTAATCTTATAACTAATGTTTATGTAAAAAAATTATTTATGTTTATACTTATTTTATTAAAAATATTAAATTTTAATATGTTGCATGCAATATTTAATTTTATAATGTGTTTATATTATGTAATATGTATATTTATACAATTTAATTTAAATAAAAAATTACAAAAAGTGACTTTTATAGTTGAAAATCATGAACTGGTTCAAATCAGTCCAAAACCGGACCAGAATTGATCCGGTCATCTGAACTTCTTTAGTCCAATCTTCAGTCCAAGGAAACCTTGGCTTTTACCCCTAGTCTTACATCTCTTTTTTAATGTTGGCTTGTTAAAAATACGCAAGAAAAGCACGTGGAATTGTTGTATGCCCTTACAATGATGAGTGCACTTAATAGCTGGTGCATTGGGTGAACCCTTCGCTTCTCATGATTAAGGATATTAATTTCCTTAACTATAGTTTCATCTCTTTTTCTCGCTTCCATGCTAAAAAAAAAGGTAAAAAGTGTGGTTGTTAGCCATGAGATAACCCTCCTTTAACACGAGTGAAACAGGTTTTTGTGAACTCTTTCCCCCTAAAGATTTCATCTCTTCCGCTCTTTCATCTAAAAAAAAGTTAGATATATATAGACATATCCAACAAGTCACTCAAATCAATTTTCACATCAACTAACTTGATCCCATACCAAAATTCAATTAGAATTCTATAATAATTTAACAAGAGATAAGATACTATATTTTTCACTTATACAAAAAATACTCGTATAATATCAAGAAATACAATACAAAACAAAAATACCAAGTACATCCAAAAGGTACACAAATCCTAAAAATAATTACCTACATCCTAAAAAAATAAAAACCTTCTTCTTATCACTCTCTCACCTCGGCGCACAAAAACGGGGGAAAACAAAACAGAGGAGACAATAAATGTGAACAAAGAAACGCCGCGTGGGTGTCTCTCTCTCTCCTCCTTCCTGCTCACTGCTAAGGGAGTATTTAAAACTCTTCACCTTTCTTTTACTTATTCATTTCCTCTCCATCTTCTTCTTCTACTCTCTCTCTCCCCTTCTCCTCTCTCACTCCTGCTTAAATTCCATTTTTAAGAATTAAGAGAGAGAAAGTGAGCGTTTTTTCATCTCCTTCTCTTCTTCTTCATCTTCCACTCTATTAAAACTACTTCAAGGTAGTTATCGTTTTTTTAAATTTGTTTATGGATTTTAATTTTGTCAGCAAGAGTTTTTGATTCTGATTTTAACATTTTGTTCTTGTTTTCAGGAATTTCAACAGCAATCTAACATTCTTGATCGAACTCTCATACAACATTCTCGATCAAATTCCTGAAGGTAATTTTTGTTGGCGGAAAGATGAAGATGCGATTATTGACATTAATTGATGTTGAATTTGTTTATAATTACGTGTTTTTATTGTATTACATCCATCTCATCTTGTTTTTTTGAATTTTTTTTGCAGGAATTTCATCGTGAATTTCTCTCTGTTCTTCTTGAATCGATATATATTTCGCGGAATTCGTTGAGATAATTTCGCGAATTTGCGAAGTTTTAACGAAGATATTATCAAATTAATGGCGTCGATAATTTCAAATTACGAAGAGCACACAGAAGATACATCACGAGAATCAAAGAGGAAAAAACGCCGAAGAATAGACACACTCAATCAAAATCAATCAAACAACAAAAATCAAAATCAAATTAGATGGAAATCAGCAGCAGAACAACAAACTTACTCATCAAAACTTGTGGAAGCTCTTAGACAAGTTCGCCGTCGTAATCCTACACCGGCTCCACTTCCAGGAAGCCGAGCCGTCCGTGAAGCCGCTGACAAAGCCTTAGCAATAGCCGCCAAAGGTCGCACTCGTTGGAGCCGAGCCATTTTAACCAATCGGCTCAAGCTGCGCCTTAAAAGCCATAAAAAAGCCAAAGTTCGTTCAAAATTACCGCCGCCACCGGTTACCGGAAATAACCGGTTGTTTGGTGAAAATCAACAACAGCAGAAATTACCGGCTATTGAGAAACGTGTGAAGGTTCTTGGCCGGTTAGTTCCCGGTTGCCGGAAAATATCGTTTCCTAATCTTCTTGAAGAAGCTACTGATTATATCGCTGCTTTACAAATGCAAGTCAAAACTATGGCTGCTCTCGCGGAAATTCTCACCGGTTCAAATTCCGGTTCAAGTTCCGGTTTAATGGATATTGATTCATCTAGTAGTTGACTCGAATCACGGCTTAGCGACCTTTTTTTTTCTTAATTTAAAATTTTTGGCTTTACTGTTTTTTTTTGCCTTTTATTTTTGGATATTTTTATTGAATGTATTTTATTGTATACAACTGGCCTTTTCCTTTTTTTTTTCTTCTTTTAGTTCAGCCCATGTGAAATTTAATTATTATTGGCTTTTTTTTTCTTTTGTTAGAAGGGCTTAATAATAAGAGGTTTTGGTTCATTGGACAGACATTCACAAGAAAATTAAATTACAATAGTAGAAATATTAAATGGGAACATGGCACCTAATAATGGATCTTTGTACAGAAGTGCTGGAGGGGCGGTTAGGTTTCCTTTTTATAGGGGGCGTAATTGATTAATTGGAGTGCCTCTTCCAACCATGTTCTTGGGTTTTTGGTCTTAAATTAGATTACCAATTATCATTTCTTCTTTGGAAATGGTCAAATATCCAAAGTGAAAAAGGTGTTATTGGGTGTTTAAACATTTTGGGGGTCGGTGATTAATCTAGTTGTTTTGTATGATTGCAACATTATTGATTGATTTATGTTGTTCTTTTTAGTATTGTAGTGTTTTTGCTAAGCCATCATGATGTTATTTGGTGAAATGTTTAGTGTTGCTTTTTACCTTTTTCCTTTAGGTTCCATTTTAGTTATAAGTGGATTGGATTATGGTGTATTGTGTGATGGCGCATATCAAAAGTTCTTCCAACGTGCAAACTAGTTTATTTGGTAGAGTGCTGTAAAAATTGTGAGTTATTGTAATTTATGCAATAGAATTTATGTTTGTATCTAGAACAAGTCTATTATATTGTTGCATTGTATGATTTAAATAGTATTGGTGAATTTATTTTCGAATAATTCGTCGGTCGGTTTAATAAGGATTTGTTGACTACGGAGACGTGTCCTACTAAAATTATCAGCGGGTCAAGTTAGGTTGCTTAACTTCAGACTAATAGCAAATTATTAGCTGCATTTGTGGACATATTTTTCCTAATGGAGTTTTGAATTTTTTTAAAGAATAAGAGTATTCTTTCTACTTGAAATCGATCTATTGAAAAAACTGACACCTATATAAACTTGGACAATTTTTATAGAAATTTATAGAACTTAGTCGAGCTTCTGAACACTTATTGGAGCTAATTTAAACTTACTCTAATTTTCGGTGATGAAAAGACAAGAGAGCCTAAATATTAAGTACTTCATGAAACCCTCATGAGAAAAACCAAAATAGATGGGTCACACTACACACAAGCGACTGATTAGCTAGGGAATTGTAAATCGTAAAATTGGTAATCTCTTACATCATATTATTGGGGAAGATTTGGGTGGTGTATGGTGGTGCATGAGTTTTGTCCCACCCGGATCATGCAAAGTAGTAGAATGAAAATTAGGAAGCAGGTGGGCCTTGGGAGGCAAATGGTTTGTCCTTTTCCAGTACTCTGACCCAATTTAAGTTACTGTCAATTTACTAAAAAAGTTCCTACTCACTTTGAAGCCTTTGAACCTTGCTTTTTATAGGCCCCTCCGGCACGCCGATGACCGTCTTCTTGTTCTTTCTCACGTTGGTTAAATTATAGGGTAGGGTCCCATTTTTGGTTCTTCTTATCCAACTATTTTTATGCCAAATATTTACTGCTAACAATATGCTTGGATGCTGTAAAATTTCACAGCCCAGCAAAACCTTCCTTAAACTTTATACTATATATATACATACAATTATACAAATATACACGTTAGTATACAAGTTAACCCTTACGTAATGCCCTTTCTTGTTTAACCGCCGGTCTTAGTCCATATCATACTCATAATACCTAGGATTTCAAATTGAGCTCATACGTGATTCAACTTAAGCATAATGGTATGGCTTCCTATCTCCCACATGGGATACCAAGGTTCAAATCTTGGTGAAGAAATTTCATGGCAGTGGGGGTGGGGTTGGGGTTGGGCTGAATGACCATGGTGGCCTCATGCGAGAATGTGAGGAAATTTTTCTTACTTACGGCCCCGAAAGGCCCAAAAAATATTTGGTTTTTCTAATAATATTTAGTAATCCTTATGATTATTATAATATCTTGCAAATTAAAATTTGTATTATGCAAACCTATAATAAGTAAAAAAAATAGTATAATTTGAGGGCTTGCACACAAGTCTCTAGAATTAAGTTTAACTTTGCTCGATTGACTAAGATCTTAACAGTTAACCCACGAGTTAGTTAGTCTTGTTCACTTCTAAGTCATATTTTACTTTCATCTTGAAAACTTGTGATCTTACTAACTTAATTATACATGACATAAAATTGGATATGATTATGAATATTCAAACCATATAAACTCTTGGTATATAGGACACGACTAGTGTTGTTGCCACCAATTCTCCAAGGAGATTGTTATCTTACGGATTGTACTTGTTGATCTCGTTTGAGAGGCCACCAATATAATTCTCATAGTATTGGTATATGTTCTCATATTCATCGTATAGATATAGATCAACAAAGGCTAGTTTCCGTAGCCTTTTGGTAAAATACAAGTGACCTTAAAATTTGCACACTTTAGCATCTTTTCAGTTAAATTTCACAGGCATAGGATGAGGAGTTGCATAACAATTTTAGCAAATGTGATACTACTAGGTTGTCACAAGTCACAAACTCACATGCATGTTATGATAGCTACCCATGTGCCTCAAAGATAATCCACATGTATCATGTAGGAGTATATCATTCAAGGCTTGCGTTGTTACTGCAAAAGAATTCTTTGTACCGCTCAAAACTGTAATAATTCCTTCTACGTTATTTGCTCATTGGTCGTCTATCCATATGCTCCTATCTTAGTGGTTTTTGATTTGACTTCTTTACTATGATGGGTTATATCTTCAAAAGTTGCATAAGATTTGTATGGATCTTCACCTCAAAGAGTAAATGAGAAGACAACAATGGCAAAGATATCAGTTTCATTTCAACTTTCCAACTTAAGAAACAAAATATCCAATTGTTGTTCAATAGATAATGCTCCTTCCGACCCCTAATTACTTCCTCCTTTCTTTTTCTATTATATTGCAACAATTACCACAATGAGTAGTTTCACATTTATTGCAACAATTCCACCTTTAGTTAAAGAAACAACTTTAGTTTGATAATATTACCTTACTTTATCTTACTAAACCATCATTAATTACTCACTTTGCCTCATAAAGTTATTTTTTACTTTATTAAGGATTTAGTTCTCTCTAGCTCCTACTCTAGTAATTAAAGGGACCCTTTTATGCTAAACTACTACCCATATCTTTCACTTCCTTAAAAATGTGCTAAAACCCATTGTTGCAATAGAAAAAGAATGGATGATGTAAGATTCAATGAAATTTATCAAATAATATTCCTGAAGTTTTCAAAATGCACTATATATACACCGCTGAGCTACTAATAATCAATAACAAATGTAATCTCCTAATAAGTTAGTTAGTACGCACACCTTATGTATCAGATATACTGCACTTCATAAATACCACTTAGTGACTAATCTTTCAAACATTAAAAAGTTGCCACCACGAATAACTTCTGTCTTTAAATACTTGTAGCACTTTACTTAGCTTTAACCTCATTCTTATCTTAGTTATGTACAAAACAAATTTCATACAGTAACAAGTAATTAGGTTAGTCTCCATATACATTATATAAAATTTAAATAAAATGTCCTAAATAATAATCAAATAAGTTAATAGTTGAATATGTGGATTGACAAACAAGAAAGTCACATGACAAATTACAACAACATTATTTAAAGACAATGATATAGAAGTATATTATTTTGAAAAAAGGGGGCTAGTAATTACTAGGGAAACAAAGAGAAGCATACATCATACATGTTACATCAAAATAAAAGATGAAAAATACACAAAAAGCCTAGTCAGTCGTCCCCATCGATCGCTATTTTCGGCTTTAAAACTTGCCTCGGACCCAAAAACAAGATGCAAAAATCAGTTATCAGCATAAGGTAAGGTGAGCAAAGAGTAGCGGGGATATTATAGAGGTACAAAATCGCGAATAAAAGGGGAATTTGTAATTGGTGGGGTGAGGGGATAATAAATATTACATTTGTGTCCTTTGAAAGAGGTATTTCCATAATTATAAGAAGCCAAAATAGTTTTTGGGTCCTAGTGGGAGCAATGAAACTGCATGATCTTTAAAATTGAGCCCTCATGTCATGTGCTTAAATGGCCCTACTATTTTTAAGGCCACTGACCTCTATTAGGGCAGTCTAGCCACGCACATTGGCTTTGCATGTGATATTTCTAAGATAGTGGCCGCATTTGAGGAGTTCATCACATGCTAGTGTAGGTTTTGCTTCTTCCACCTTTCTATTTTCTCCTTTCTTTTGCTTCTACTCAAGGTGGCAACTTTGGATACCACTTATTTTTAGTCGTTTCTTTGCTTTTTTCTTCACCCAATAAAGATTTTCTTTCTCATTTAGTATACAACTACTACCTAATTAATTAATTACACATTTTTTAGATGTTCTTATCTTTTCTTCACATGATTTTTACTTAAGTAAATCTAATTAAAATTGATTTTTGATGATTTTTCCTTGGTGGTTTTCTCATGTCTAGCATATTGTCTGTCGCTGGTTAAATTGATTCTTGTGATTGAAATTAGCTTTTACTAATAACAATAATAATATTATATTGAATATGTGAATTGCACAAGTTTCTTAATTAACTATGTTTGTCCGGCATATTGTCTGTCGCTGGTTAAAATTGATTTTGTTATTGAAATCATCTTTTACTAATAAAAGTAATGATATTATTGAATACGTGATTTGCTCAAGTTTCATACATAATTAATTAAGTATGGTCGTTACTCTCTCGATGATTTGCTTATATATTGGACCATAATGACTCTTGTCTAACTTTCTTTCGAAGTTGGAAGACTTGCATTCATATTACCAAATTAAAGAACAAAAACTTCGTAGCAATATCACATTTTCTCAAATTTGAATTGAGCAGCGTCTAGATAGTACTCTATGGATCAATGTTACCACTTTTTATGTAGTTTCATGTATTAATGGTACCTTTTAGGTTGAATATATTAATTATTTATGTTTGGGTTGAATAGGTAGAATATGGATATTTTGAGAATATTCATATCAATATTAATGAAATTTGTCGAATCCACCTTTTAAAATCACTTTTTTATGGTGAAAACCACCTTTTAAAAAAAAAATGTTAATTAACCACCTTTTTTGTTCTTTTTTTTTTGTTGGAAGTCACCTCGCTCTAATCCCAAGATCGACTTCAATTTTCCAGGTTGACCATCGATTTTCGCCATTTTTGCGCCCCTTTATCCTTCTCCCTCCTCCCCCTTGCATCTCCCGTAACCCCCCTCCCTCCTCGCATCCCCCCAAGAACCCCCTCCCTCCTCGCATCCGCCGGCAAACCCCGTCCCCCCTCGCAACCCGCCGGGAAATCCCCCCACGAGCATCCCCACCCTCCTAGCCCTAAGCCCCTCTCCCCCCTCGCATCCGCCGACATCCCAGGTGGAAGAAATGGCGAGAAAATGGCGAAAAAATGATGGTCAACGCCGGAAAAGCGAGGTCAACGCCGGATTCCGGCAAGTGGTGGCTTCCAACAAAAAAAGAACCAAAAAGGTGGCTAATTAATCAATTTTTTTTAAAAGGTGGTTTCTCACAAAAAAGTGATTATAAAATGTGGTTTCTGACAAATTTTCCTTAATATTATCCTCTTTTTTATAGCAAGTTGAAACTTAAATCAAATAGTGTGGCAAAGATATTAAGTTTACAAATAGTATTAGTTCCTTTTTTTGTGTGGAGGGTGAGGATTGAAAAGTACTGTTAGGGAAGAATGATGTGCTCAAATTTTGATCCACATAGCTGAAATTAAAGTTGTAAAATGACAAAACATCTAGTCCTGCCTACCTGGTCTCAAAAAGTTTGGAAACAGATGAGATTTTTGTAAAACAAATTATATGGGCACACCTCATTAACTCATTCCCCAATTGATGTCCTTATACAGCATACAGAGTGTCAAATTTGTGGAACAAACAGTAAGTGAAGAAGCGGCCACAGGGAGTCTAACATATTTCCCAAATTGACAAGAGAAACCTAAACAAAAGTTTTGATCTTTGTTATTACTAATTATGTGATTTAAGAAAAGTAAAACATGGTGAGCTACTGAGCCAAGATGCCCAAGACAAATGTGCCATGTATGTAGAGCAAGCGATGACTGCTAGAGAGACGACTCTATTGTGGATGACTGAACATGTGAGGTATAAGTATAACGAGAACATTAAGCAAATGGAAGGAGCGTGGGGGTTGAGGAACTTACATGTGATAATACCTTTATACGGAATGCGATGATTATTACCAACAAACATGATGACCAATCAACATAAATTCACTAGTGCTTAAATAATAAAAAAAAAAGAGTAAGGTCACGAGGATGAGTTACATGCCAAGTGAGGAGAGGAATATAATTAAAACCTCGTGTATGTACGTGTACAAGCTATCACGGATATTTTGTTCAAGTTATACCATTATACCATTATATATTCAATAAAGATTTACATATATTACCTCCATTTCAGGAAGAATTACTCATTTACTATGCATGTTGTCAATGTTACAAAAGTTTGTCTATATTTGTTAATTTATATATATATCAAAATCAAAACATGTGAGATGTTAGATTGTTCTTTACGTATATATTTTAATTGTTATTTTTTTATAATTTTTACTAGAATGTGATTCAAGATATTAATAGTCAAAGTTAATGCATTGGAGACCGTGTTATATATGCAAGTAAGTAGTTCCTCATAGAACGACCGAGGAAATACTTTTATTAGCCCAATGTTCCAAACATTTTTAGCTAGCATTCAATGGTTCAATCAATTGGAAAGGAAAATGAAAGTTTATACAAACATATCAAAAAGTAACATAAATTACACCCTCTAAACCATATATTTTGAAGCTGGAACTATATAAAACAGAAAATAGATATTTGATCCATATTTGTAATTTTTGAAGTCATCCTTCGACCATATACTCCATCTGTTCTCTTTTGTTGTTCCTATTTGGAATCGGGGAAGAAACCAATGCAACTCAAAATTGGGCAAGATTTCACTATTTTAAATAAAGTTAAATGAATAAAAATAAAGATTCTAGCTCTTTTGATTTATACTATGTTAGGCAATCAATCATACAAAAAGTTTGAGGGGTAAAAGAGTAAAGTAACTACAAACTAGTGTGAACAAATTTAATACTCTTTGAGTTACTCTATGTTAGACAACCAATTAGACAAAAGTTTGAGGGGTAGAAAGGTAAAAAATGACTATTCAATAGTGTGAACACATTTATTACATCTTAAAACTAATGGGAAATTTAATTCATAAATTATATTATTTATGGAAAGATTCAAAATAGAACAACATATTGAAATTTCCCAATAAGGAATACAGGAACAACAAAAGAAAACGGATGGAGTATTATTTATAGCTTACATTATCTAATAGCTAAAAATTTGAAATCATATATCCAAGTATACTTCAAAAGAGAAGGAAGGTCGCGAGGGTGCCTGAGTTACATAGTTGGAGTCCCATGAACAAAGAGGGAGGAAAAAGGAAAGGTTAGTGCCTGAATGTTTGACTCTTTGGCCAGAATACGACAACAAAGTGAATATGTTGTTAAAAAAAAGTCACATAAGCTGTTTTCTTACTAATTTTTAATAAAGTGTCCTTTTACAAAAAAATACTCCTATTTTTTTTAAATCTAGAAAACATATGGATGAATATAGTCATGAGGACTATCATCTGTTACTCAGCACACACAAAAATATCGCATTTCAATTAAGCACGGATTTTTTATTTGAGGGGTCAATTAAGCACAGATTCTTTTTAAGTAATTTAATTAAGCTCGTTTAGGAGTTCCTTTTTTTCTGCCATTTTTTTTATACTCTTAAATGACAATTAGCCCATTAATGATCAGTACTCTTGTTGATCGATCAGATGGTCAATCACCTCTTTCTTACTGTCTACTTTTTTTTTTGTGAACAACGGTAACATAAAAGATTAAAGAGTTATGGCAAAAAAACCTATTACAATCCAAAGAGAGTAACTTTGGATTATATCTGTAATTTGGTTAGTTGTTAGATAATCAATCACCTCTTTCTTACGGTCTACGGTATCCTTCTTTTCTTTCTCTGTTCATTATATCTGTAATTTGGTTAGTTGTTAGATGATTATGTTGCACTTTTCCTTACTGGCAAGGTGTTTCTACTAAATCCTTGAACAAGATTTAGTTCTTAAAAATCTGATAAGAATCAAAGAATGGTAGAATAAAACCTACAATCAGCCATAATTATTGTCAGCAACAGAGGATATATATGCAATACTTGATTGTGGTCGTTTATGCCCTTATAGCAGAAGGAATTTACGACGTGAAATAAGCTCACGTATCTGATGATAATTCCAAACCCCACGTGTTGGGGTGTAAATGCCATGTAGTTTTCATGTTGTCCCAACAGAAAAACAAAAATTGTACCGCCAAATCTGATTATGACACTTATATCATCTTAAAGAACAGTGATTAGTAAGGTTTTTCTTTTTGTACGTACATACATATAGAAGTATAATATATGTTTCCTTATTTTTCTTTTATGAGAAAAATGATTTTTTCCCTTAGGTATTATTATTACTATTGTTAGTATTACAGACCATTACACTACACGTGAAATAATGTCGGCGCGACATTATCAACAATGACTGATTTAGCTTGGAAAAATAATAACCTTATGTCTAATTGTTAATCAATTTGGGTTTCTTGGAAATATTCTTATAAAATTGGCTATTTGTCCCAATAGAATTTTCAAATTTTTTTTGCCCCTAATAGATAGTGTTTATAGATTCACCACATACTGATGATTATAAATAGTCTCATTAAATCATCAATAACATACCTATAAATTTACCAATAATCTCATTGATTCATTAATTCTACGGTTTTTTCACCAAATACCTCCGACAAATTAAAAAATTCATCATATACCCATAATGTTCCAAAAATTCACCATATACCCTTGAGTTTTCCAAAACGTTCACCAAATGCCCTTTTTCTAACTTCCGTTAACTCACCGTTAGCTTTATTTACGATTTTGCCATCATTAAGCCCTAACCCTAATTCTAATCCAACCCTAACCCTAATCTAACCCTAACCCTAATCCTAATCTAAACCCTAATCTAACCCAACCCCTCCACCCCACCCCAACCCCCTACCCCCACCCATCCCCCCCCACCCCACCCCCACTCACTCCTCCTCCCCCCCCAGTCGATTTCCCCATCTCTCCCCCCCCTCCCCGTCGAATTCCCCTAACCCCACCCCCTCTCTCGACTTCGAATTCCCCTAACCCCACCCATCCCCTTCGAACACGCGGAACAAATTAAACGCACAAACGTAGACCCGGAAATTCCCCTCCCATTCGAATTGCACAAACGCACGAAATGAAAAACGGGCCGGGAATTGCCGGGCCGGCGGCGGCGCGAGTGAAGTGTCTCGGTGGAGTAGATCGAACGAGAGAAGAGCGAAGGAGGAGAGAGCAGGGTGGTGGGGGGCTTTCGAATTCTCGGGCGTTGCGGGGCGGGGGGGGAGAGGGGAGGGGTAGGGGCAGGGGGCGGAGGGAAGAGGGGAGGGGAGGGGGATGGGGAAAACGACGAGGGAGGAGTGAAAAGAAATCGCGGGGAAGGGGAAGGGGAGGGGAGGGGGTGGGGAGCAAGCCAGAATTAGGGTCGTTCATATGGGTGGGTCGGACCGGAATTTGGACCGGACCGGACCGGATTTTGGACCGGACCGGACCGGACCGGAGGTTCGGTCCGGTCCCCGGTCCGTGGAAAGTGACGATTTCGGTTTCGGTCCGGTCCGGTCCAAACCCGGAAAAATCAGTCCGGACCGGAACCCGGAATTTTAGTATTTTTTTTTAAACGCCACCCAAGTCATTTTTACGAGTCCAACAGGTCCAAACAGGTCCAACCGGTCCAAACAGGTCCAAACAGGTCCAACCGGTCCAAACAGTCCAACAGGTCCAACAAGTCCAAATAGAATATTTAAAATCCAAAAAAAAAAAAAAAAATCGAAAATCGGGTCCAACAGTCCGGACGGGGACCGGACTTGATTTTTCCGGTGCACTGACCGGACCGGGCAATCAGGTCCGGACTGGCCGGGCCGAAAAATCAGTCCGGTCCCCGGTCCACCAAATCCTACAAATCCGGTCCACTGGGTCCAAGCGGTCCGGCCCGGTCCGGTCCGGTCTTGGGCCGGTGAAGCGATGCCCTAGTCAGTAACACCCCGAAATTTCAAAGCGGAAAAGAAAGAAATAATAATAGTATTAATAGGACGATGGCGGAAACATCGTCGTCTTGGGAATGTCACTACTACAAGAAATGCGTTTAAATAACTAAGTGTTAAAACCAACATAAATAAATAGTATAAACAATTTAAATTAATTAGAGTAATAACTAAAAGAGAAAACTGACTCTCAAACTAATTAAAAGTCTAGGCCTAAAACATCTAGCTTTTTAATGCTCACATCACAACCCGAACCCAAAACCAAAGAAGATTCCCATCAACATAACCTGCAAAATATATAACAACAATCCACAATCAGTGGGGAGTAACTAGCTTCTCCTGAAACAAAAGAAATCAAAGCATGATTCAGACATAGATTAATAAGAAAGGAAATAATAAAGTCAAGTCAACTACAATATGCATCCACTTCCATATAACTCACAAATAATGCAAATGAATAATAAATAGCAAGTGAGTTGGATAAAAAAATAAATAGATCATCTCAAGAGTACTTTTATAAAAATAAAAAGTATAGGTAAAACAAGTTATTGAGTCAGAAACCGAACGCCAGTGAATCACAATTCACTTCCTAAGGTTTGTCAGATCGCAATCTCCAGGTCAGTCTATGGGCTTACGTTCCCCACTGTCTGTGTCTAAGAATGGCCAAACTCCCGATGCAGGGTAGAACACACATACAGAACTCCCTGACCTCTCGGACGACAACAATTAACCCAGGTGTACCCCTAGTTCGCAAACCAGGTGGTTGGCATGTTCTTCACCGGGGACTACATCTATCCCACTGGATATTCTTATCTCAAAATAAAATCATGCATATTATCAAAGTATCATTCATCTTAAAAATATTCGTCAAAAAGGGATGCCACCCGGCCTTATACCCATAATTCATCAAAACAACTCTTCATAATTCCTCAAAAATAATAACTTACAAACTTTCAACAAATGTCTCCCACAATAAACACTTGAACATCTCTAAACATCAACAATGATATTAAACTAGTTTTTACAGCACCAACAATTCAATCAAAAATACACCACCAATTAACTCCAAGGCTTATTCAATAAAAGAGTAGTAACAATTAATCATTTTTCTCATAAATCAAACATAAACATAATAAAACCCAATAATACTTACTGCAACCTACTGAACATCAGCAACCAAGAACATAATAGATTACAAATTATTTCTGACTAACAAGCTCTCAAATAATTTAAAAGAGTATCCTCAATTTCACAACAAAAACCCAATAATAATTATTAAACTAATAAGTTCGATCAGTAAAATCACGCAAAAATTATCATACGACCCTAATGTCTCTACTGGCATGGTAAAATTTTTATTTATAATTTTTGGACTCTATAAGTATTTTTAAACGTTAATTTACAGATTACTCAATAAAGCCAATATAATAATTAAAAATAAAAATAAATGCCCAAAAATTACCAATAATTTATCTAACATGAATAATCTCACGGAAATACATAATCTACAAAGAAATGAATTTTTCGGCTTCCAGAAATAATTTTTATGATTTATATACTGACAGAAATGATAATGTAAAAACAGATATATCAATTAAATAAACAGGTAAACAGTAGGAAAAAAATATTCTACGACATGAAATACATACTACATATATAACATGATCCACGAAAAATAGTTTCAGCAATTTTAACATTCGTTTAATAATTATTATGCAAATAAGCCAAAAACACACAAAATACCAATTAAATCAAATAAATACTAAAAATCAAACGAAAATTATTTTTTTCCTTATACAATATTCACACAGCATGCATCAAGTATATTCATGTCAAATTTCGTCAATAATTTCATTCAAAAACAATTTTAAATAATTCCTAGCGTAATAATCCAATACCGAATAATACTCTAATCACTATGGTTCTAAGATAACTACTAGTTACCTGGAACGTCGGAGGAGAGCTGAGTCTAAAGAAATACGAAAAAGATGTGCAATCCAAGTCCTCCATGAACGATAATTGTAGCAATAAGTCACTTGGCGTTTTCTTCTTGAACGTTGAAAAATCTCATTTCGTACTCTTCTGTTCTGACCATGATTCCCAGCTATTGAAAGATCAGATTCCAAATCGCTCCGGTCAAAGTGAAGATCAAGATGTTATAAACTTTCTGTCCAAATTTGAGGACGATCCAACGGTTAGATCTCCGGTGATAGACATTTTCGCGAAGGTGTGACAGAAAACAAAAACCGGATGACTCGCCTGATTGAAACGAAAACTGTAGTCGCGTATTTCCCTTTCTTCAAAAAAAAAATTATACCACGAGCAAGATCTTTCCGAGTAGATGAATTTTGACTACTAACACGTCCAATTCGGATAAGAAACGAAGGAGATATGATGCAAACAAAATAGGTGTGCAAAAATGGACGAAAATCCGAGAAGAGAGAAGAACTCTTTCTCTTCCTCTCTAAGGGTTGGACGAAAATGGGGGTTAGAATGCAGAAAAAATCTAATTAATAACCTTATTAAGCAATGGTTTAAAGGGTGATGTAAATGGTTTCATTTAGAAGAAATGATGAGGGGGGTTATGGGGGTTTACAAACTACCAAGAGTCACAAAAGAAAATAAAAAGAAATGAAAGAAGAGAAGCTCTTCTTCTCCTTCTCCTTGGCCGACTGTCCAAGCCCAAGTCCACCAAAAACATTTCGGCCCAAAATCAACAAGGATCCACGCATCAAAAGTCCGTCATGCGACAAATCAATAAATTCCTAATTAGCGCCTAAACTTTGAAAATACTTAATAATGAAAATAATTATAATAAATTATATTATAAATATAAATATAATGCACACATTAACACACTATATAATAAAATAATAATTCGGCTCCCAAAGTATAAAGAATAAAAATCATTAATTTAGAGAAAATAATAGTTTTAGGGAAAACTTTTGCGGAAAAACTAGGAGCAAAATTATTGGTTGTTCTGGCGACGCGGAAGGGAAGGGGGCGGGGTGGGGGACAGGCGGCGGTGGAGTAGAGGGGGGAGAGGGAGGGGGAGGGGGAGGGGGGGGGGGGTAATGGCGGGGGGGGTTGAGGGAGGGGTGGTGGGGTGGGTGGGTTAGGGTTTGGGGGAGGGGAGGGTGGGTTAGGGTTAGAATTAGGTTTAGGGTTAGATTAGAATTATGGTTTAGGGTTAATAATGTCAGAATGGTAAATAAAGCTAACAGTGGGTTAACGAAAGTTAAAAAAAGGGCATCTGGTGAACGTTTTCGAAAACTCAAGGATATATGGTGAATTTTTGGAACATTGAGGGCATATTGTGAATTTTTTAATTTGTCGGGGGTATTTGGTGAAAAAACCGTTAATTCTAAAACCCTAATACTACATATCACTAACACCATTCATGCATTATTAATAACCTTATTTCTAATTGTTAATATGTCACACTATGACACTATTAACTAATCATGATGATGTGCCCAGTTGTATATACTTAAGAATTTGTTTAGAATTTTTACATAACAAAGGTATCGAGATATCCTCACTTGCTCCAGCCACTTTTGTTAATTAAAGGCCAACACGTGTGTTACAATTATAGCCATGCTGTCACTCCACGATGGACAAGGTTATCCTAAGGCCAACTGCCAACTGTCATTGCCAACTCAGCTAATTCACTGCCATTACATTACCACTAGCAACTAGCTCTATTATTGGCGTTTTTGGACCATATATTCCAACTGCTTTCTATTCCACATTTGCCTATCGTGCTGTGGACATTGCTTCACATTATTAGTAAAGCAGTAACCCATGTTGTCAATTTTGTTACGGTTTGTCTAACTCTAAGAACTAACTTATATTTATGTACACATGCTAACCTATAAAAATAATTAATCTTTTGATAATTTTGCTGCCAAATGAAAAAAAAAAATGAAAAGATGTAGTTTTTTTCTCATTGGTACAAATGTACCATGCTCACCTTCCAAAAGAAAGATCGAGGATAAAACATGTTGGTAGGAGCATCTTTAGGGGGGTTAGGGGAGGTTTATTTTAGGCCTAACTTTAGTCTTTGAGATAAAAAAGAGCTTAGTAATCTTAAAATGTGATTGAAAAAAATCAAAAGACGTGTATCCAATTAATGGTATGATGAACTATAAAGACAAAGTTATTACATTATGATATATATATCGTATATAAATATGGGAAGGCTCATATTTCTTTATTTAAAAATATTATCAATATGGAATCTGTTTATTGTGATATTTACGGCACGAATTAAAGACACACATTAGAAAATATAGCTGTAATAATGAGATACACGTTGCTAATATATTTTTGAAGTTCAGAAAAATAGAGATAATATTTGGAAATCATATCGATAATCTGTTTGTCTTCAGATTTCTAACCAAAAAAAAATATAAGATATATTTTTTGGAGAGCTTAACATACTCTTTTTATTGATGCTAGAGTTTAAACACTCTTTAATAGAGTAATATATTCCGTTGTTTAGTTTCCTTGTTGTTTATAACACTTGCAACGCTTTGGTCTATGCACTATCATATACTAATATTGATTATATATTTCTTATTGAAATATATATACAAGATTATGGAGAATATTTGTCCGGTTTGGCTCAATGTATATTTTGGTTTATTTAAAGATGAGCACATATTAAGTTATGAGCATAATTTTTTTGGTCGGCGAAACAAAAAAATTAGTTATATAAACGAAATGTTATTAATTTAGTTAATATAAATATTAGTTAGTTATGATGTATTTATCATGTTGAAGCTATGATGTATAGCGCACAACATATGTGAGTGTCCCACATTGATAAAAGAATATAGATGAGTTCACTTTATAATGCAAAGGAGCTACTCCTCTTATTCGCTCTCCTTATGATGGGTGCGGCCCATTGTCCACAAAGGGGAGGAATGCAATTTTTGTTGCTAACTCTTTAGCAAGGCAGGGCCTTCATAGAAACTCACAGTTTCTTGTTTAATTGGACGTAACAAATGGTGGTCTCATTTTCATAGTTTTCTTGTTTGTCGACTTACCGATGTAACACTAGTGGAAAAAACATTAAATGACACAAAGAAACTGATCCGGTTCTCGCAAAACCGGATCAGTAAGTTTGATTTTTTTGGGGCGTAAAATATTGGGCCAAATAACTAATCTGGTTGGGAGTAGAACCGGAAAACTGATCCGGTTCTCCACATCGGATCAGTTAGATGACCAAGGATTTTGCAAGCCCAAGTCTCTTCTCCCTCTCATTAACATCGTTTGGGCCTATACTCTCTCCTCTCTCTCACCTTAATCACGGCCCATACTCTCTCCTCTCTCTCACCTTAAATATCACGGCCCATACTCTCTCCTCTCTCTCACCCTCTGTCTTCCCTCAGTCTTCCCTAAAATCCACCCAGCCCCAAAGAAACCTTAAAATCCTACCATCCCTCTTTCCTCTCTACCTAGCCGTCTCTTCATCACTGTTCATCGTCGCTCAATCAACATCATCGTCTCTCCACAGCCGTCTCTACATCGTCGCTCAACATCATTATTCATTGTCGCTCAACATCATCGTTCATCATCGCTCAACATCATCGTTCATCATCATCGTCGCTGCTACATCATCATTAATCATCATCATTCTTCCTCTCCGATCCTCTTCTCACTGGGAACCACAGCCGCCGCATGTCTTCGCCACTGACAATCTATTACACCACCCATTGGGTTGTTCCATTTTCGTTGGGTTATATAGGTTTTTGGATCTGTTTTTTTTTCGTTTTCTAGATCTGAAATTTCCATTTTCTATTGAGTTTTTTAGCCTCTTAATTATTTGTGTAAGTTGAGTTGTGTAATTTTGTTAGGCCAGTTTCGTATTTATTCATAATTTTGTGTAATTATTGTATAATCTTCGTAATTATTTATAATTTTCGTTTTATAATTTTTTGTTCTTGTAATTAGGGTTTTGATTTAGTTTCGATTTTTGTAATTTGGGTTTCTTGTAATTTCATTTCTTAGTAATTTCGTATTTCGTTTTGATATTCGTTTTTTCGATTTAAAATTTCGTTTATTGGTTGAATATTGTTCAATTTTTGGCTAAATGGGTTAATCGTTGCAATTTCGTTTGTTGGTTGAAATATTGTTCAACTTTTTCGTTCTTGTTTGTTTGTTAAACTCCGACAGATCCATTTATAATCAAATTAAATTAATGTTGGGATGTTTCATCTATTTTGTCTCGTATGTAATGTAATGTTGGTTGTCTTCCTTTCTTCCATCGTTCGGATCAGGATCAATGGCTGTATTGGAAACCCTGATTTTTTTTTAAATTTGTGAATTAAAGAAACTGATCCGGTTGCATGACAAAACCAGGTCAGTTAAGTGTCAACTGATCCAGTTCTAGACCGGATCAGTTGATGACTAATAGCCGCTCTGTGCCCACCGGATCTGTAGGCCCGGTTTTGACCGGATCCGATGGCTTTCTTCCACTAGTGTAAATATTTTTGGAAAGCTAATTGTTCTTCTATTCTGTAACTTTTTGGACTTTCAAGATAAGTCTTTATTAATGAAATCCCCAAGTAACAAAGAAAATAGATATATTAATGATTTACAAGTTCCAGAAATGTAGAAAATGATTTTGTTTTGAAAGGGTAAAAATATTAATGAGCATATATATCACAAATTTAAATACAGAGTAAAAATAATGTATACTAGCGCATACTCCCTCAGTCACTCTGTTGGAACTCAAGGTGACACTCAAGATGGGGGGTTGAATTGAGTGGCTAAAACTAATCGATTTTCGCAAAAACACTCTTATGGCACAGTGCCGTGCACTGTGTTATTCACTCGTAAATTCTCCGATTGATGTTTTTGCTCAAACGAAATTGTATCAAACAATAAAATAATGAAATCAAATAATAAGACACATGAATTTAACGTGGTTCAATCTCACCTCTGAGATCTACGTCCACACAAACTACTCTTTTATTATTTGAATCGTAAAATACCAAACCCTTAATACAATTCGATTCCCCCACTACTAACTCTAGTAGTGCTCCCCAACACTTAATCCTAAGTGTTGCTACTCTCTATAATATGAAAGATTACAGAAAGAATGATTCCTCAAAAGCGTGCTTCTTATTCAAGCAAATAGAGGATCGTTACAAACTTTGTTTAGAGACCTTAACTTACTAGAACTCTGTGCCGTACATTGTGCTCTGGGAGATCGTTTCAGCTCTCAAAATATTAATCTCGCCATATCTGAAAACGTGTGAAAGTATACTGATTTCTATCCCTTATATAGCTTCATCAACTGAATAAGAATTATTCTCCAAGAAATAATTATCTTCTTGAATAATTTTTATTCCTAAAATAAAGGGATATAATTTTTTTCCTTTTCAAAATCCAATTTTATCTTTTATAAAAACTGATTTCCTTCTTTCCTTATAAGATAAGGATTCCTCCATATCTTATGCCAACTCTAAATCAGATTTTAAATCATTTTTTATCTAAACAAACTTTATAAAAATCGTTATCATTAAAAATCAGTTTTTCTCTTTTTTACAAACAATCTTTTTCGAAAATCTTTTAAAGAAATGTTTTCTTTAAAATCAGTTTTTTATTAAAACTCTTGTTTTTCGAAAATCTTTATCAAAATATTGTTCTTAAAAATCAGATTTTTTAAAACTCTTTTTTCCGAAAATAATTTTAAAGAAACATTTTCTTTAAAATCAGTTTTTACAAAACTCTTTATCCGAAAATCTTTGTAAAAAATATTTTCCTTTCAAAACTAATTTTCAAAATTCAAAACTCCCCTTTTTATATTCTTTAAATATAGAAACATGAAATTAATATAATTACCTATTTTCTTAACTCTAAGAAAATAGTTAATCATCCTAATTTCATATTTCTAGTTTAGCATAAAGTTTCAATACGTTAATTACATTGCATAAACATGACTATGAACATAACTAGACCTAAGCTTCCATATCTTCAAGTTCTTGATCTTTCATGAACATCCAATCTTGATAGCTTTCTTAGATCACTGTTACACACATACATGTTATAGCATAGAGTGTTTATCATCATCAAAATAACATTGACTTAGAGTCACAACAAATTCCCCCTTTTTGATGATGACAAACAAATAATACTCCGCCCTCAAAATATGCGCCATTAATCACATTAGGGAAGATAACTCAACATCATTCACAAGTAACATGTTTATTAGGATAACCAAATAAGAGAGCATCAACATGTTCATTAGTCTAATTCACAAGTAACATGTTTATTAGGATAACCAAATAAGAGAGCATCAACATGTTCATTAGTCTAAGTATTATACCCATCTTCCCCCTTTTGACATTATCAAAAAGGAGAGCAACAACATGTTTAGCGAGTCAAAGTGAGATATAGTCAGCAAAATAATGCAAGTAGCTCAAGCAATAGATACTAAGGATGCTGGTGCTATGTCATAATCCAACTCACAATCCGAAGTCATTAAGCAGAAAATAATCCAACTCACAATCCGAAATTATGAAGTAAGAAATAATCATGAAGGATCATGGTTGATAGCTAAGAAAGTAAGATAAAGAAAGGTAATGCAAGCTTGAAGATTTGAAATGACAATTGGCTCAACAAGTGCTTAAACCTTTCTTTTAAGATTTTCAACTTCCGCAAATGAACATCATAGGACTTTCTTCGCTGTGGCACTGTGTGTGTTTCTGTGCCAATGAACAATCTATTCCCTTCCAAATATAACTAATCTTCGGATATACTGGAATCCAAAATGATGATCTTCAAAACTTTGATAATTTTCTTCACATTTGAATTGAACTCTAGGACTTATCTAAATAAGTGTCTTACTCTCCTTTTCTTTTCTTTTCTTTTCTTTTCCTTTTTTTTTATGAAGGAGAAGCAGACCATACAATATTATTAGAGTCAATCAATAAGAGATCAAATATAATAAGTTAATTTGGACCTCATTTTATTTTTGATGCATCTCCTGGCACTGTGCCTTGCATAGTGTGAATCAGTACTTTTCATTCTTTCACGTATTTGTGTTTCATTCTAACCTTTTCATGTTCCCCCTTAACTGATGCGTCTTTTTCTTCCATCATCTTATCAAGATGTTCTTGCACCATAAATTATCATTAATCAAGATTAAAAGCACTTGTTGAACTTTGGATCAATGGGTGAGGAAGAAAGATAATAATAGGGAAATGACGATAAGGTGAGACATATGAAAGAAAGAAATAATGAGGCACAAATTTTAAACTCATAAATAGAAAATCAGAATATCGGGATAAAAATCAGCTTGTCATAGAAGAAAGAATTAGCATTTCTTAGCTCAATAACTCGGCAACTTAGGATCATATAGCTCATTAGTTCGGCAACTTAGGATCATGACATTAGGACAGCATCATTAGACCATTACGAGTCCTTTTTATATCAAGTAGACTTTTTCTCACAGTGTTTCACAAAGACATGCATCAACACTCTAATTAACATATTTAAAGGAGGACAACAAGCATAATACTCAAGTAATTTCTAGAAATTAGTCCCAAAGCCACAAATTGTCTTGTAAAATATTCATGCATGAAATTCAACATAATTACCTTGATCACACAATTGGGATATGCTTAACAAATTTTTTCAAACCACTTACCAACATCACATTATCTATGGAGTGTATTAGGGATTTGCCGACGTTTCCAATACCACTTATGTCTCCCTTTTTGTTGTCGCCAAATGTAACACAATCTCCATGGTAGGCTACTAGTGAGAGGAATTGAGATTTATCACCAGTCATATGTCTTGAGCAGCCACTGTCGAGATACCATAGGCTGCTTCCTCTCACGTTTGCCTGCAAAAATATCACTTGTTAATTTTAGGAACCCAAATCTGTTTGGGTCCCTTTTTCTTTCGTTGAGCTTCTAATAAGTCTTTTTTTTTTTTTGGTGAAAATAGAACTAGATAAAAATTAAAGATAGTTAGTTACAATCCGCAATATAGAAGTTCATACAATGACTAGGGGGATGGGAAAATGTCCTAGTTACATTGCATTCTATTTCTTCCATTCTACATTTCTTCGCCATAGCGTCCGCGACCATGTTAACTTCCCGACGACAATAAGCAATTTTCACATGGGGGAGATCATTCCACCGCTTTCTGCACATTTCAAGAAGGTTAAAGTACATGTCAGAAGTCTCTCCCTTTTGTAGGAGAGTCACCACGCTCATGTTATCCGAATAAACGACTGCTTCATGGAAGCGACATCCAGCTGCTATCATGAGAGCCTCATATATCCCAAGAAGCTCCGCTGCAAATGTATCAGATGCATAACAACACTTGTGAAAGCCCACTAACCATCTTCCGTCCTTATTTCTCACCACCCCCCCCCCTAGACCCACATGGACTAAAGGACTTACAAACGAGGCATCGACGTGAATAGTTGTAGTGCTAGTAGGAAAGATTCGCCCACCCAATCTCGCATGAGAATGGGCTGCAATGGTTAAACTTTTCCCGAGAGCAGAGTGGAGTGTACGGGACAAGACACAAGCCTTCGTGAGCAGAGAATTTGGAGAGATAGAAGAATTGTTCCTTAACACTAGTTCATTACGAGCTTTCCAAAGCTCGTGACACACATATGGGAAAACAACTCGCCAGCTAAGACCCCTAAAATCCTTATCGGTCCGCAAGTTTTCTCGAAGCCAAGGAATGAATTCCAGGTGGGTCATAAGAGGGAGATTCGCATCCTTCCAAACATTACTAGCAAACGTACAAGCTCTTAATATGTGTTCCGAATTCTCTTCATGGTTCAAACATCTAGGGAAAAGGTTAGACGCGACAATGTTTCTCTGGGCAAGGAGTTTGCGATGCGGAATCCTATCATACCATATAAGCTAGAAGAACACTTTAATTTTGGGTTCCATGCACCCCTTCCAAATCCACTCAAAGTCCGGTAAGTTATGATCCTCCGGTAGTTGGGCTTGGTAAGCCCGAGACAAGGCGAAACCTTTATGGGAAACGAAACTTGGAATTAGTAGATCCATCCTAGAGGAGGGGAAGGGGGGGATAGTGCTCATGATACGATCTATGAGGGGTTGGGGAAGGGCAAAGGATATCCTTGATAGGTCCCAGGAACCCTCTAGAGTCAAATCTGCCACAACTAGTTTCTCTTCATCTTCGGCTAAGGGCCCCTCAATCTCCTGGCGGATGACCCCACTCCCTAACCAGCTATCATGCCAAACATTAATCGTCTTTCCATTACCCAAATTCCAGTTACAGTGTTTTTGGAGGAGATCCCACCCTTTACCAATATTCTTCCACGTAGTTGACCCGTTTTTAAACTTTGTGACATGGTTTTTGTGAAAATACTTGGACCTTATACATTCCTGGGCCAAATTTGAAGAGTCCTGGGACATTTTCCAACCTAACTTAGCCATATATGCCTTGTTCATTCTACCTTGATCCCGAATCCCTAGTCCCCCATGTTTCTAATAAGTCTTTTCTAACCCATATTTGAGTTACATACTTTACATTTTTCGCAACACTCTTTTTCTTGACATTATAATTATCCATAAGATGTCCATTATTTCCACAGAAGTTGCAAATCAAATATTCAGGTAGATCGACATATTTTCTTTTACGAAAGTCTCTTTCAAAATTTTTGGCACTGTGCCTTACACTGTGCCTCTGGTCTGTATATCCTAAACCAATTCTGTTTCGATTGCTAGTTGTACTGGATATACAGTCTAAGGCTTTTTAACCATCTAACCATTTTTCATACATTTTCCGAGCAATAGTCAATTGTGATTCTAAGAATTCAACAGAAGTGTTTAGATCGCTATTTCTTTTTCTCGAAATTTCCAAATCTCTTTTAACTTTATCAAGTTCATCACTTAACTTAACATCATGAGGTAGCATAAGTGGAACAATTATGGATCTTTGTCTTGATTCTTTCAACTCAGTTAACTCATGTTTTAACGATTCAATTTGATTTTCAAGATCCGAATTTTTAGCCTGTAGCACAGTGTATGGCACAGTGTTACTAACAACTTCTTTTGCGAGAGAATTTTCGTACCTTAAGGCATTTAACTCAACATTTTTCTCTTCAACGGTTGTTTCAAGTTCATCAGTCTTCTTCATCAGTTCCTTACAGTCCTTTAATAAATCCTTATATTCCAATTCCAAACCAATCTTTTGCTTAGTTAAAATTTTTACTTCCTTTTTCATGATTGAAAAATCATCATTCATTTCTTGACAATCATCAATGATATTTCCAAGCAAAGTAACAAGTTGGTTTTTAAAAGAAGATGTATTGAAGGTTTTAGAGAAAGAAGACTTACCTCACTGTCTTCAGTTTCATCTTGGGAGTTCGAACTTTTCGCCATTAGACACAAGTAAGAGTCGTCATGGCACTGTGCCCTTCTCTGTGATGTCTGTACAGCATTCAGACATAATTTTTCTTCATGGCACTGTGCCTCTGACTGTTCTTCATCAGAATCCGAATCTCCCAAAACGGCAACTATCATAGCCTTTTTGAATTCTTTCTTGGATTGCTCCCTTCTTTCTTTGGACTTCTCATCATCCCATAAGGGACATTCCTTAATCATGTGATTGAAATCTCCACACTTGAAACAACCGGAGTTAGTAGCACTTTTCTTAGAGTTCGAGGTAGTACTCTTACCTTAGAAATTTCCACTTTTTCTAGGATTATTATTTTTGTTCTTTTTGAGAAATTTTTTAAATCTCCTAGTAAGAAGATCAACATCATCATCGCTATCACTATCTTCACTTTCCAATTCAGTTCTCAAGGCTAGACCTTTATTTTTTGGTTCATTAGTTTTAGAATCTAAAACAAGTTCATGAGTCATTAATGATCCAATAAGTTGTTCTAGTGAGAGTTTTGTCAAATCTTTAGCTTCTTGAATAGCAGTCATTTTAGGGAACCAATGATTTGTTAAACTTCTTAACAACTTTCTCACTAAATCTTCAGAAGGATAGATTTTACCTAGAGAACGCAATTCATTAGTGATTAGTGTAAATCTAGTGAACATCTCTTTAATTGATTCTTCCTTATTCATAGTAAACAGTTCATATTGTTGCACAAGTAAATCAATTCGAGATTGTTTTACCTCATTCGTACCTTCATGGGCCAATTCTAGAGTATCCCATATCTCCTTTGCTGTAGAGCATGCCGAGATCCTTGAGTATTCATCAGGTCCAATTCCATATTGGAGAATACTCATAGCTTTGTAGTTCTTTTCGGCTTTTGCATCACTAGTAGAATAATTATTTATTGCGGCGGTCTTTAAGTGGTCTATTGCTGCGGTTTTAGCCGCGCAGCAATAGGTAATTACATATTGCTGCGGTTAAAAACTGCAGCAATACGTCAACTTATTGTTGCGGTTTCTTCCCAAAATCGCAGCAATATGTCATCTTTTAATATTAAATAAATGCGCACCTATTGCTGCGGTTTTGGGCCAAAACCGCAGCAATATGTGCAGTTTTTTAAAAAAAAAAAAAGTTAAAATTAAAATCTTCATACTATTTTCAATATTGAAATACAATAAAAACTTAAAGTAATTAAAACCCACTGTTACAACACATTGAATCCATGCATTGAATATAAAATCATAAATAATGAAAATAAAACAATTACAATATACAAAAGATAAACAGTTTTTTCACCAGGTACCCCTGTGGTTTTTCAAAATTCATGGGGTACCCCTTCTTTTTAAAAAATGCACCAGGTACCCTTACTTTGGGAATTAAATGTACGAAATGCCCTTAATGACTAACGGTGTCAAGTTTCCGTTAGTCATTAGGGTTAATTAACCCCTCTAACCCTAATTAAGTTCTCTAACCCTAACCCTAAAACCCTAACCCTAACCCCTAACCCTCTAACACCTCACCCCCACCCTAAACCCTAACCCTAACTACCCAACCACCACAACCCCTACCCTCCCCCCCCCCCACCCCCCTCCCTCACCCCCGTAGCCGCCCTCCCCACCCCACGCCCGCCCTCCCCTCACCCCCACCCTCCCACCACTCCCACCACCCCACCCCGTCGAATTCCCCCCCTCCCCCCCCCCCCTCGCCGAATCACCCTTCCCTCTCCCCACCCCCTCCCTCAGCCTCCCCCCACCCCGTCGATTCCCCCACCCCCTCGTCGAATCCCCCCTTCCCCCACCCCCATCGCGGAATTCCGGGCCGGAGTACCCCTACTTTTGGCCGGATTTTGGTTGGAGTTTTGGCCGATTTTGGCCGGTGTTATGTAGCCCGGTTGCGGAATTATCGGTGCCTCGTGCTTCTTGTTTTTCTCTCCTCGGACCGTTGTTGCGGCCTTGCGTCGTTGGTGGTGCGATGGTGCCTGGTGGTGTGGTGAGTAGCCATTCTTGCCTCTCGTTCTTGCATTCTCTCTCCTCTCGCTTTTGTGTTGCTTCTTGTCGGTGTTCGTTTGGTGCTCCGGCGCTGTCGCCGCCGTCTTTGTGCGTCGATGTTGGTGTTATTGTGCGGTGGTGTTGTGTCGTCTGCGGCCCAGCGTGAATTCGATGGGGGTGGGGGTGGGGGGTGGGGTTGGGGGTGGGTGGGGGGAGGCTGCGGGAGGGTGGGGGAGGGGGAGGGGGAGCTGCGGGTTGGTGGGGGGAGGGGTTGTGGGAGGGTGGGGGTGGGGGGATGGTGGGGGAGGGGGAGCTGCGGGATGGTGGGGGAGGGGGGAGCTGGCTGGGTGGGGGTGGTGGGAGGGTGGGGTGAGGGGAGGGGCCTGCTGCGGGGGTGGGGGTGGGGGGGAGGGTAGAGGGGGTTTGTGGTGGTTGGGTAGTTAGGGTTAAGGTTTAGGGTGGGGGTGAGGTGTTAGAGGGTTAGGGGTTAGGGTTAGAGGGTTTAATTAGGGTTAGAGGGGTTAATTAACCCTAATGACTAACGGAAACTTGACACCGTTAGTCATTAATGGCATTTCGTACATTTAATTCCCAAAGTAAGGGTACCTGGTGCATTTTTTAAAAAGCAGGGGTACCCCATGAATTTTGAAAAACCACAGGGGTACCTGGTGAAAAAACCGAAAGATAAATTAAAAAAAATCAGATCTGGAATATACATAAAATAAAGTGAAGAAACTAAAAAAAAAATTTAGATCTAAACTAAAAAAAAAAATCAGATCTAAACTAAAGTAAAAACTCCGGTGTTCCTCAAAACTTAACAAAAACCTCATAAAACCCAGTGTTACAGCAGTTTCCCTATGAATCCCAAAAACAACAAAGTATTTACAATCATTTGACTAGAACAGAAAGAAGTAAGAACTCTCAATTGCAAAAAAAAAAAAATGAATATATCTCAACCATATAATAAAGTAGTATATCAATGATTCCAACAATCTACTCAACCAATACCACATTTCATCAAATTAGAAATCATAAGAAATAGGAGAAAAATTTATCCAAAAAGTAGCACGGCTATCATCAACAAGAGCCTTGAAACGGTCAACGAGCAAAGTAACAAGATCACGGCGATTCAAAATCAAAGTAACCAGCAAAAACCTGGCAAATAATCGATCCGACGGTGAAGCAAGGGTGCCGACAGAGCGACGGCGATGAAGACGAGAGCACGAGAGGACGGTGGTGAAGACGAGAGCACGAGAGGACGACAATGAAGACGAGAGCACGAGAGGACCGGTGATTGGCGACGAGCTGCGGGAGACTTGCAGTCACCGGTGACGGGCGACGAGGCTGGGCGGACGAGACAGATTTCACGGCGAGTTTGGGAGGATGAGAAGATGAGTGAGGTGAGAGGATGAGAAGATGAGTGAGCTGAGGTGAGAAGATGAGTGAGGTGCGAGAAAGGCGTGAGAGAGGTGAGAAGATCAGTGAGAGAGGAAAGATGTGAAAATGAAAACGGCGCCCAGCAGCCTAACCCTAGGAGCCTTAAATATTTACTAAGGACCAATTGCTGCGGTTCTTACCAACAACCGCAGCAATAGATAATTAAAAGTAATATTTTAATCTATTGCTGCGGTTTTTGTCAGAAACTGCAGCAATATGTCTGATCAAATAGTCAACTTTTTTTCAAAAACTTTCCGTTGAAACCATATTGCTGCGGTTTTCGGCCGAAACCGCAGCAATATCAATATTTTATATTTTACCTTTTCTTTTCACGTCATTTATTGCTGCGTATGGGTAAAACCGCAGCAATACCTCTGCAGCAATAAGCAATTATTCTACTAGTGCATAGTCGACCGAATCATAGTCATCTTCATCTTTGTCGACCATCTTTCCTTCAATATTTTTGACTTGGATAAGGATTGGTCTTTTTCTTATGACTTTCCAGCATTCAAAATCCGGTCCTTGGATGTAGATCCTCATCCTAGCCTTCCACCATCCGTAGTCTTTTCCGTTGAAAATCGGACACTTTGTGTGTCTATCTCGAGAGTCATCTTGCATGTTCATGACTTCTATTCTCTAGGGATGAGCCTTTCGAGAATAGCCTGCTCTGATACCACTTGTTGGAACTCAAGGTGACACTCAAGAAGGGGGGTTGAATTGAGTGGCTAAAACTAATCGATTTTCGCAAAAACACTCTTATGGCACAGTGCCGTGCACTGTGTTATTCACTCGTAAATTCTCCGATTGATGTTTTTGCTCAAACGAAATTGTATCAAACAATAAAACAATGAAATCAAATAATAAGACACAGGAATTTAACATGGTTCAATCTCACCTCTGAGATCTACGTCCACACAAACTACTATCGTAAAATACCAAACTCTTGATACAATTCGATTCCCCCACTACTAACTCTATTAGTGCTCCCCAACACTTAACCCTAAGTGTTGCTACTCTCTATAATATGAAAGATTACAGAAAGAATGATTACTCAAAAGCGTGCTTCTTATTCAAGCAAATAGAGGATCGTTACAAACTTTATTTAGAGACCTTAACTTACAAGAACTCTGTGCCGTACACTGTGCTCTGGGAGATCGTTTTCAGCTCTCAAAATATTAATCTCGCCACATCTGAAAACGTGTGATAGTATACTGATTTCTATCCCTTATATAACTTCATCAACTGAATAAGAATTATTCTCCAAGAAATAATTATCTTCTTGAATAATTTTTATTCCTAAAATAAAGGGATAAAATTCTTTTCCTTTTCAAAATCCAATTTTATCTTTTATAAAAACTGATTTCCTTCTTTCCTTATAAGATAAGGATTCCTCCATATCTTATGCCAACTCTAAATCAGATTTTAAATCAGTTTTTATCTAAACAAACTTTATAAAAATCGTTATCATTAAAAATCAGTTTTTCTCTTTTTTACAAGCAATCTTTTTCGAAAATCTTTTAAAGAAATGTTTTCTTTAAAATCAGTTTTTTTATTAAAACTCTTGTTTTTCCTTTTTTCGAAAATCTTTATCAAAATCTTGTTCTTAAAAATCAGATTTTTAAAACTCTTTTTTTCGAAAATATTATTAAAGAAACATTTTCTTTAAAATCAGTTTTTACAAAACTCTTTATCCGAAAATCTTTGTAAAAAATATTTTCCTTTCAAAACTAATTTTCGAAATTCAAAACTCCCCTTTTTATATTTTTTAAATATAGAAACATGAAATTAATATAATTACCTATTTTCTTAACTCTAAGAAAATAGTTAATCATCCTAATTTCATATTTCTAGTTTAGCATAAAGTTCCAATACGTCAATTACATTGCATAAACATGACTAAGAACATAACTAGACCTAAGCTTCCATATCTTCAAGCTCTTGATCTTTCATGAACATCCAATCTTGATAGCTTTCTTAGATCACTGTTACACACATACATGTTATAGAATAGAGTGTTTATCATCATCAAAATAACATTGACTAAGAGTCACAACACACTCTATTTCATAAGATCTTTCTACCTTTCTCTTATCGTTTTCGAAAGATCTTTTTACTTTTACTTTAATTAATTTCTTTATAGTAAAGGTTTGTTCCTATCCAAACAATTTTACCCAATTTGTTGGACTTCTCTCTTTTTTTACATAGATGATCCACTTTCACACTCTCACCTCATACCTTTAGTTTATTTTGCTACAATAATTCAATAAATAGGAACTAGTATTTAGAAAATGGAAGGAACATGTAATAGTAGAAAGTATTAAAAATGTAATGTTCATGCACATAAGCTTGGATGGCAATACTAATATACTACTCCCTCCGTTTATTTTTAATGGTTACACTTTGAGTTTTAATACTATTCACAAATTTATGTTTTACTATCATTTGTGATTAATGGGTAAGAAAAAATATAGTCATGTGGGATCTTATTTGATTCGTCTCGATATGTACTAATAGAATATTATTTTTTTACAACTTTTACAAATACAAATTTAGATATATTAATGTTCAAACATTTACATTGACACACGTGAGAAGGTAAAGTGTAACTATTAAAAAGAAATAGATGAAGTATCATCCTAGGCTGCACAAGTTAAGGCCTTGTCATGTGAAGGGAGATATCATTTCATTAATTACGTGAAATTTGTATATGTTCAATGGACAACAAACATAATTTAAAATATCACTAAAATAGTGAAGTAAACTTTGTGTTGCAAAAGATAAATTACGGGTAAACATAATTTAAAATATAACCAAAATAGTCAGTTTATGGTATAGTCATTTTTATATAGTCAGTTTCTATATAATATAGTCAATTTTCTTTAATTTATTATAGTCAATTTTTGTGTGATATAGTCAATTTGCGTCCACAATAAATTTTTGTGAACCACGTCGACCCAAGACTTACTATGTAGTAGCTATTATATTGAATCAAATAAAAATATCTAGACATAAAGAGGTGAAAGCTCCTCATTGATAAATGACACTCTAAAAGATAGGTTTAGCCGCTGGAAATTTATGAAGAAATTAAATTACGCACTATTAGGAGTAATAATTTTTTTTATCTTTTATATAAATATATGTTTTTTTTATTACGAGACATAATTGGCTCGAAGACCAATCTCATATGTTTTTTTTTGAAAGGAAACCAATCTCATATGTTGGTACAAGGCTTAACAGCTCAGAATAAAACAATAGGCCTAAAGGCCCACTGCCACCACAAAAGAGAAATCCCCAACTATTGTTGGGACGAGGATTAGAACCCTTAGCAGAACCCTGAAATACGGGGTGGTAGTTCACTAAGCTACCACCTGTTCCTCATTTATTATCTTATATTAGAGATGATCAAAGGTAGCCTGGCTTGACCGGCTCAAAAAATGCCAGGGCTTGGGCAGATTTTTTAGGCCCGGTTTCAGGCCAAGCCCGTTTTTTTTGTTTGGGACAAGTCAAAAATAACTTTTTAGTCTAAATTTTAGCCCGGTCCGAGAAGCTTGCAATTTTTTTGTCTGAAAAAGTGGGCTTTTGGCAGCAAAAATCGGCCCGAAACTTGGTCGGGTCCGTTACGCGGGCCCATTTTTAATGGCGGCGGTCTGGCCCAACTCGCATTTTGATCACCTCTATCTTATAGAAGTATGCATTAGGTTCAGAGGAGCAATAACAGCTCAAAAATTAAATAAACTTTTCAAAATATTTTTGCCACAAAAATTATCGGAATTTTTTACAGGTGAATCATCGGTAGTAAATTTGTTTTCAGGTGCATTATGGGAAGTAATTCAGTTAGTCTCTCCATGCAATATTTTTAACACAAAGATTATATGTTAACGAAAATTTAGAAACACAAATATGATGTTACTAATTGTGAACTTCGAATGTGCAGTTTGCACTGAGGAGTGAGGAGTGAGGAGTGAGGACTGAAGAGTGAAGAGGGAGCTTTTCTTTTGTTTCCTCACACAGCTACACTGTTTAAAGCATGTGCAGATAGACCCATATGGTCACATGCAACCATGTGCTTTCCTTTCTTTTTTTTCCTCTCTTTCTGTTATTTTTTTTTGTTTTTTTTGCTTTTTTTTTGGGACCTTTGAAATGGGTACTTTAATTTCATTTAAGAAAGCAAAAATGTTTCAACTTATAGTTTCTTTTTCTGACTTTTGCCATGAAGTATTTGTTGCTTCTTTTACATCGACTTCATACTTTCTGTACCATAAATTCCATTGGGGGTTTGTCCTCCTCATTTGACCATTTTACTGATCATGACATAAGAGTAGGATTAATAATTCATTAATTACTGTATTGAGAATCGCTGATATGTGGTCTCAAAGACTCAATATCAATTACCATACTTATGTCAAATGGAGCTCAATTTCTCTTAATTCATATTAATTAAAATTATAAGAAAATAATATTATAAAGTACTTTTTAAGAAAAATAAATCTATTAATGATGTAATTTTATAATATTTATATGTCATATTATAAAAGAAATATGTGGTCAAATTACATTTTTGTAATGTGTTCATGCCTTGTACGAAGAAATGAAGGGAATATTTTTCACGACAAACAATAGGTACTTTTTAATTTTTTTTTTTAAATTACCTTATAAAAGTATAAATCACTTTTTGCAATAACTACTTTTTACAATAGAGAATGGGATCAATTTACATTTTATGAAATTCAATATGCAAGGCACTACCTTATGCTGGATTTCGGCCTTTGAGTTTCTTTTCGGGCGTTGAACAACACCTAATAGGCATGTGTTATCTTAAAATGACTTCCAACAAAAGAAATACTGAAAATAAATAAATAAGATTGTTGATTGGTGGTAGATTTTTTTTTTGAAATGACACATATTACACTTTGAAAATGATAAACATATACTATTACTTATTTCATTTCAATAAAATTAGAACATTTGAAATGTTATTACGATATTCATACACCCTACCACCGATTGTGATTCATACACAAGGAAAAATATAGTCATGTGATTCTTCTTGATATATACTATCAAAATATTGATACTTTAATGTTATTTTACTTGTAGATAATTTATAGATATTAATGGTCAAAGTTATGCATTGAGAAACATAAGAACTCTACATATTATAATTTACATGCAGCGGAGGAAGTATTTATTTCTAAACAACAATGCTGGCAAGAATTATGATCCACCATGTGGTAATATCTTGCCAACATTGTCTTGATAAAATAAGTATTTTTCACAACAAACCAATATCCATGTCATCACCATACATTTAAAAGGATAACAAACATTATCAATATAGAGAATCGAACTTACAATAACCTCAAGTTTGAAAGTTGAGGTTTATTATGTATCCACCACTACATTACCCTCTTTATTCTCTTGATAAAAGAAATTATACTATGGGTTATTAATGGAGATCAATTTTTACGCCACGATATTTTGATAGTATATCTATTGTAAGTGTCATTTGATAAATATTTATATGGTAAATTATGGATATTTGTCAATTATAAGACGAAGGGTTTGTTTGTTCACCTTATTTTTAGTCCTTATCATAAAAAATAAGTTCAGATAAGTTAAATTAAGTTTAGATAAGTTCAGTTAAGTTAAGTTTAGATAAGTTCAGATAAGGACTAATAATGTCTAATAAGTTTAGTTCAGTAAAAATAAGTAAAAATAAGACCGGACACTCTAATTTGTTCAGATAAGTTCAAATAAGGTCTGATAAGAAATAATAAGGTTTAATAAGTTTAGATATAAGTTGAGTTAAATCCAAATAAGTTTTGATAAGTAAAAATAAGTTGAATAGAATAGTCCCCAAGTCAATAAGACCTTATTATGGATGAGAGATGGAGACATTTTTACTAAAATTTTAATTTAAGTATATATTATATTGGATCTACTCAATCTATCCATTTCGGCATTTCCCAAGTGATATGCCAAACATGCACGACAAAATGGAGGCAATATATTAGCAGATGATCAATTGTCTCGACATATGAATCTCCAAGTCTTCAAAGGTTGGCCGTAAAGGTCGTCAAGTAACCCCCACCCTTAGCCTTTGTCCTGCCTCCTAGAGTCCTAGTCCTAGTCCATGGTCCCAAATCTAGCCAGTTAATTTTGAAAAGATGAGTAGTTTTCATTTTTATAGTTACCCGTAATTTTATGCTTATCCAATTTTAAAATAAAACAATATTGAAGATGTCTTTAAAGTTATAATAGATTGATTTTAGATAATACCCAATAAATGAGGGTCACTTTAGAAAAAAAAGTTTCAAATATAGGATTACCATATATAATTTCCCATTAGTACATTATTCACTTCCTTTATTTGCAACATTGATTTTTGGCAAAAATATTATTAATAATAGTGTAAGAAAAAAAAAGGAGAAAAGAAAGCGGCTAAATGCATGTATGGCCAAACTTTAGAGATAGTTGAGAAAAAAATTCCAAAAATAATAACCCCTCTGTTCATAATATAGTGTGTGTTTCTCATTTTTCACTTGAATTAAGGTAGGTGGAACATGAAATGATAAACAATTAATGTCGAGAGAAAAAAATTGATTCTAGGAGGGAGAATACAAAATAATAGGTGAAACTGAAAGAGCATTAAATGTATATGACTACTTCAACCATTGGGTTGGATAAACAAAGAAAAAATCTAAATCCAATGACCAAATTAAATTAGGCAAATCAAGGATAAACGTGTCTTTAATTAAAAAAAGAAACAAGAACAACATTGTGGGACATCCAAAAAAGAATACAAGCACAATATTATGAGAAGGAGGGAGTATGAAGCACTTAAAACGTTCATAAATGAATTATAACTACTAATTAGGACGAAAGAGTAGTATATATATAGAAGAAAAGGCAATTCATATAATCATATTCTACATATTTCTTGAACACATATAGATGGCGTGTACATTGTACCGTGTGAGTGTAAACCATATAGAAGATTTGCAAAACATCATCACCGACATCAAGTTACTTTTCCAACATCTCGAGTATTGGGAAATTAATCACGTCTACCGCGAAATAAAAAGAGCAGAAACTGGATAACAAATGTACGCCACCTTGTTAGTTCTTCTATGTATATCAATACTTATAACAACCTGTAACACCTCTCAATTATTCAAAGTGATAGATTAGGTGTTCCCCTCGAAAGGAATGTCTCCTAATTTTAACTTTTTTCTTATCTATTAAAAAAATGGAAGATTTGCAAATAATAACTTTAAATTACATCTTTTGTTTCCTTAAACTTGCAACAATCTGATTTTTTCTCTATCTATATACTTCACTTTGACTCTATATTCCAACTAGCATAAAAAACAAGTATTATTATGTAAAATGGTTTTCTATTTGTCTGAATATATATTTCTAAATTATTAAATTTTAATAATTTTCTTTTGCAAAAAATTAGAGATTTTATTATATTAATGATAAAATTTATGCAAACCTAACGTACTAGTCAAGCAATTGCATCTTTAAGGAGATGAAGAAAGTATGTAACAATTACAAGACCTACGAAAAAGTTTGGCATATATACCTCAAAAAGTTATTAGTAATTTTCATTGTAATAATATTTCAAAGAATGATCTAGGTTATTCGTTACTGAAGAAAAGAAAAGTACTCTCTTCGTTTTTTTATATGTTTCCTCCTTTTTTTTAGATGCAATATTTGATTTTTTTGATTCACTCATAAAAAAGGCAAAAGTTGCATCTAAAAAAAGAAAATATTATTAAAATAATTTGCTTTTGCACATAGACCAAGGGAAAAATCGCAAACAGTTGAGAGAAGTTGAGTAAAAAAAATGTGAAAAAGGTAGAGAGAAAGATGATGGTTCAACCTACCATATAAAGAAAAATAGTTGTATGTCTCAATTGAAAAAACACACCCCTAAATGAAAAAATATCATAATCGTTAAAAAGGTTGAAGTACTACTTATTAAATTCTATCTTTCTTTTTTGGACAGGATTGCGGTCTTATAGAGCCCACTAATTTATTTAAATAAAATGTCACTTCTTTATATGAAGATCGGGCTGTTTTCACCTAATTTAGGAACAATAACTCTAGAATAGTTTAATTTATGACTACTAAACTCAAATAAGTTAACTTTAAATAAGTTTCAATTAGGGATTTATATTTTATAATTTCAATTAGGGTTAATTAAAGAACTAAAAATTTCTTATGAGTTAAGTTAAGATCCAATACTTTCAAATACGTTATATAAGTGAAAATTACACCTAATAAGTTAAGATGGTGTGAGCCAACAAATTTAGATGGGGGTGTTGGTAAGTGGCCTTTGGCTTTTTCATGAAGTAAAAAATGATTGATATGTAAATGTTTTTTAGGGTCTAAGAGCCAAAAGTAAGAATACGCTAAGATAATTAGAGCATCACATACTTTATTTGAAAGTGAAATTCATCTAAAAAGAATACACCTTTAATTTTTTTTCCAATAATATTATCCTTAAAGGTACAATTAGTTAAGCTCACATAAGTCAAATTTGAAGCATAAAAAATCGAATACTCCCTCCATTCTCTTTTATTAAATCTAATTTGATTTTTTTTATGTCTAAAATAAATTTCAACTAGAAATCCAGAGAAGGATTAGAGATAGTAGCAAAATATAGTTTTAAATTTAACTTAATTTTTAAAAACTTACTATTAGTCAAATGTCAGTACCAGGGGCTGAACCATAAATATATTTTAAAGGGGACCAAAAATATAATTGTATTTTTAAAGGGGGCCAAGTATAAAAATTAACCTATTTTATTTAAAAAATTTACATTTTCAACCTTTATTTTTAAGAAAATTCAGAAGTTGGTCAGGCCCGGGGCTCTCCGCCTCTCCCCATAATGTTCCGCCACTGAATGTCACATTTAGAGAAAAAGCCCTATGTGCATAAATCTTTAGGAATAGAAGAAAACCCTTTATTTGCCTTATTTTTCCAATGAAGCTCGGTTTATTAAGTCGAACAAAATATTGATGGAAATTAAAGGATTATCTTGAAAACAAATTTTCATCAATATCTATTTATGGAAAATCAGTCGATTTAGTACACCGCACTTGTACTGAAAAACGAGTAATACTTGACATTATCGAAGGACATATGAGATTGAATGGAAACATTAGAAGGCACGAGAAAATTGAATTGAAAATGAAGGTACATTGATAATGTATATTGGATGAATAAATACACAAAATAAAGTTTAAGACAACAAAGAAAAAAAGTAGTATGGAAGGAAGGCACTAAATAAGAGCAGCAGAAGTGAGTTGTCAAAAGTTTGCTAAAACCCACTTTGATGATATTGGGCCGGTGGCCCATATATTGGTGTTGGAATTTTGACCGTCCAAAACAAACCTCGTCTTCTTAAGTTTTATGCATGCCCAAATGAAACACGTGGAACCACATATGACACAATCTATAAGGTAGACAAGATGTCATTAGACTATTTACATCAGGGATATTTATTCATGTATGTTGTCATTTTATTACTATTTTTAATTTTTTAGGCAGTGGAAGATTTTACAGGAAATCTAATAAACATCTGGTGCCACACGTGGCTCCTTGAATATGATAGTTGCCTACCTGGATTCATGGTCATGGACATGTCACCTTCTGTTTTGCCCTGACATATTGTCATTACTATCCTCTATAGGTTATCAAAATACGGGCCGAGCCGAGTTCGGGCAGGGCCGCAACCATTAAGAATCAGCACACACAAGGGGCCGGGCCAAATTTCGAGCCGGTTTTTATTTCCCAAAGTCCGGTTTTTTGGGCCAAAAATTAGACTTAAAAATCATTTTCGACTGGCCGAAAGCCCATCCCAAACCCAAAAAAACGGACGGGACCAGACCCAAGAAATCTACCCAAATCCGGGTATTTGTCGGATCGGGCTACCTTTGAACAACTCTACTATCCCCAATTATATTAGAGAAAAGTTAGATATCAAATTGTTTGACATGAAACAGAATAGTATAATGTTTTTTGCTTTCTTTTACTAACTCAAATTTGTTTTATTTTGGATGTACAAATATATTATTGGCAAAATTGGCCTCAACACCACAAACTATGCCGAGGGTGCACCCACCACCAACAATTTTGACTAGTAGCCAAAATACCCCAATCTATTGGCTTGGGTAAGTGTCATAAATGAAACTCGAGCTAAAATTTTCTTGCCGAAGGCAGGAAACCCGTGTTAATTTCCCCCCATTTTCTTTCATTTATCCTATTTTTATTAGAAGCCTAAATCACGTGAATATGTGTCGAGAAAAGTTAGATTCGATGTCTTTTGTGACACTCGTTGCACTTAAGCCAATAGTTAGTGGTGTAAGTGTTGGCTACTACTCAAAGTTAGTGGTGTTGTATGCACCCACGCCATAATTTGTGGTTTTGATGCCAATTTTAGTTATATTATTTGAATGTTCACAACAAAATTATGGATGTACAACTGTTTGGAGGTATGAAGTACATATTATGATAATTCCAATGTACTACTGCGTGTCTAAATATTGGATAATGAGGGATTTTGATCTATTGTTTAGGATACACCGTTCAACTCCTATAATATTTGTGTGTGATATATATAGTTAATTGACCATTTGAATCTTCTAAACTTAGTGTTTGGTAAATAGAGTATTGGAAGAGCACTTTGGATCAAAACTGTAATTTTGAAGAAGTAGGTGGAGTGAGGCTTTTGGGTGAGAGGATTGAAATGTTGAGGTAAACTGATAATATGCGCAAAAATTGCAAATTTGCTACCTCACCAAAAAGAATACACAGATCAGTGGCGGATCCAAAAATATTAAGTAGTGGGTTCGAAGATAAACATAACCACATAAGTTGATACGACCAATGAATTTGGTTAGACATAATAAAATCCAAATATCTTTGTCTAAATTACAGATTGCAAATATTATTTTTTTTGACATATTACTTTGAGGTGGTGAGTAGTAAGGAATTTATGATTACTTTCTTGGATCTGAAAATCATATTCATGTAGATTAGTTGTCGAGAAATGATAGAAATTTTAGAGGCACACGCGGAAGTTATGATGGACCCTTCATAATTTAACAAAATTGCATTTTCATTAATTACATTAATAAGATTTGTACAACTATATTTGTGAGAGCCCATATCTCTCACTTATCTCTTTGGTAGAACTCTTGTTTCTACCATTCAAATATTTTGTGGGAGCTCACTTGATTAGCTCACCTCTCAACTCATGCACATACAACATATTTATAGTTGTTGTATCCTAGTTTCTAGAAATTTCTACACTTGTCTAATATTACACATTTCTACATCACATATCTTTGTGTTTTACAAGATATTTCTAGATACATCATCACTTGATTTTTCTAGACTACATACACTATTTTTCATTAGACATCTAGATTTTTCTAGATTAACCTCTAATACTCCCCCTTAATCTTGAAAAATGTTGTACTTTAAAAACTCTTAAATATGTTGATGCACCTGTCATCAACGATCCGACCACGTACCGAAATTATTTTTGTTAGTGCCCATGTCACTAACTATCCTCAACTTTGCTTCTTCTTCTCATCTAGTAGATCTTCAACTCTTTGTGTTGGTACCCGTGTTACCAACTTCCTCCCCCTAATCTTAACTTTTTCATAATTTTCTCCAAAAAAATTCTTCTTATTGTTTCTCATCTCCATTTTCTATTTTTCTTTGAAATTTTGTTGGTACTCATGTTACCAATCTCCATGTTCTCAATTTTTATGATCTTCTCGTTGATACTCATGTTATCAACTAGCTTACTGATGCACGTGTCACCAGCCTTCGCCCAAAATATTTATTTATTTTTATCCAATATTTTTTTTGTTGTGGTGCTCATGTCACCACCCATCACTGCTAATGCTCATGTCATTAGCAAACTCCAAAAATCTCTTTGTGAATATTTTTTTTCCTTTTTCCTAACCGATGCTGCTCTTGTCACCAACATACTCTGTTAATGCCCTTGTTATTAGCATTCTTCAAACACTTTCTTTTTCTAATCTTTCTTTCTCCAACATTTAATAAAATTTTTCCATTTTTAAATATTTTTCTTCAACATTCTTTTAGTAAAATTTCTCCAAATTTGTTTTTCTTGTTGATGCTCAATGTCATCAACCTCCCTCATTTTTATTCTTTGTTAGTGCTCATGTCACTAACCAACTAATTCTCTCTTTTTTTAATCTTTCTTTCTCTAAATTTTCATCAAAAATTTTGTTCTCCATCTTTCTTAATTTTTTTTCTCAACTTTATTTTACTTCATTTTCCTCCATAAATTTCTTCTTTAAGAAAATTTAGATTTAGTACTTACCTCTTTTTCTCTTGCTATATTCCATACTTTCTTCAAATCTTGTAATCCTTCATCTCTCGATTATCCGGTCTTCAATTTCGTCGTAATCACTTTCCGGCTCTGATACCATGATAGAAATTTTAGAGGCACACGCGGAAGTTATGATGGACCCTTCATAATTTAACAAAATTGCATTTTCATTAATTACATTAATAAGATTTGTACAACTATATTTGTGAGAGCCCATATCTCTCACTTATCTCTTTGGTAGAACTCTTGTTTCTACCATTCAAATATTTTGTGGGAGCTCACTTGATTAGCTCACCTCTCAACTCATGCACATACAACATATTTATAGTTGTTGTATCCTAGTTTATAGAAATTTCTACACTTGTCTAATATTACACATTTCTACATCACATATCTTTGTGTTTTACAAGATATTTCTAGATACATCATCACTTGATTTTTCTAGACTACATACACTATTTTTCATTAGACATCTAGATTTTTCTAGATTAACCTCTAATAAGAAAATGCGTTGAACAAGACGAGATCAAGATTTTGGAAATTAAAAGATTTGAAAGAAGATATTATTGAACTTGTTTTGCCACGGCTTCTATACATTTGTTAGAGTATTAATGGGCTAATTAGAGTTTACAATCAAAATTATTAAATGAGTAGCTTTGATCCCTATCATGCACTAGCTAAAAAATAAAGAATAGTAGACAATTAGAACAAGGAAAAATGAATCAAACAAAATAAAGGGGAAAAAAGCAAAAGAAACAAAGTGAGGAGGGAAGCTTGTCTGAAGCGGATTTGATCTCCCGACTGACATTGCACTACATTGTTCTTTGCGGTGCCAAAAAACCACGGGGCCGGCCAATTCCATATCTCCTTGTAATTTGTTTCGCATTTTTCTTATATCGGAATTCACTGGGTTCAACTGAACCCAGTGAACCCATAGTAAATCCGCCCATGACACAGATATATTGTGCCGATGTCCATTTTAACAAATCAAATATTAATCAGCTTTTTTACTAACACTTTTATACAAATCGCTAATACAATCAGCTGATTATTAGACAAGTAAATACAATCATTGCCACAGTAAGCCATTGTTATATATATTATAGGAAGAGGTTGAAGATCCTTAATTATGGGGTTTTAGCATATCAACAAGTTTTAGTGCTTTGTCCTTTGGAGCATTAATAATTTACAGTACAGATGCACACTCACTGTATACTACTACTATAAAATGGAGAAATTTACTTACCTAGATGCCTCTAAGTAAGTGGAAATTTCCATGATAAGTTAAAATAAAAAATATATATACATTTCCTAGGAAAATACAAATTATTGTGAAAACTAACTTATTAGGAAAAACTACTTCCTAAGTTAAACAAAAACTTAATCAGTGTAATTTATGGGGTTTTTTTTAACCAATACTGCAGAGTTACGCTACCCCTCACTCAAAATTCTAGGATCCACCACTGGTGAGATGTTAAAGATTATGGTAGAACGATTCTGGCTACAGAATTTGTGTACATTTTTTACTGTAAATATTCTTGTAGTTTTGTTTTTTTTTATGTACTTTTTTTTCGCATTATTCAAAGTGCATGTTTTTTTTTGTTAAATGTTTGCAATTGAACCAAGCTGAGGTTGAGGAGGAAACTTTTTTTGGTGGATTTATGCTGGATTTCATCATCAGTAAGTTCTGGAAAATTGAACGCATGCAAGTCTGAAACTTGTGTACTATATGTCACATACTTGAATTGAACTGGAATTCAAAATTGTATTTATGCCGATATGCGAATTTAGAGTTATGTAATGAACTCAACATCTTGTTTTGGAAAGATGGATGCATGCATCATAGGCGGCTCTACTCAATTTCAACTAAAATAGTTTATAATAGCAAAAGTCAAATATAATTAGTTTTTAATCCGCAAAATCAATTGGTAAAATATGTTTCAATAACAATATTCAATCATAAAAAATAAAACTTGCTACAATTAAACAAAAAGATAGCTATAACATTTCTCTGATAAGTGACAACAATATAAACTTAAAAACACTAACTATTAACAAAGAATTATCTATTATCTATACTAATATATTTAAAAACGTTCGTAAACAAGGAACTGTGTCACGTGACACTAGCCATTATCCCTTAGAGTGTTTATTTCATGTAAACCACATACAATAAAAATTTAGAAAATGTATGGTATAAGATTTGATCCCATGACTTCAAATTACTATATTAATGTCTTAACCACTAAACCAAGTAATGTTTAGTGTTATAATTTCAACGTAAGATATTAATAAATAAAAATAATTATTATCTGGGGCATAGTCCGACCCCAAAAACTAGTTTATTTCTATGAGGAGGCTTAATCAAATATTTGATGCAAGGACGAAGAGTGGTGGAGTAAGATTAGAATTGAAACGGAATCTTTGGCTGTGACTATGTTCATTCTTGCAAATTACTTCTAGCTTACTATAATTGGGCTATCACTCTTAGTAGTAAGAGAAGAACAAATGGAACGGTAAACATCAATCAAACAATCAATATGCTTTAAGCTTACTTTTGGGTGGGTGTGAATTCGGTGGAGAATATCAGTCATTCAAGTCAAGCTACATCAAAGTAGTGATATTTTGGGTATCAACATATATACACTTATACATTAAGTTTAGATTCTGAGTAATGTTACTACTTCCTCCGTTCCGAATTAAATGCAATAAATCCACTTTTTCACTATTTACACTTTTCACTTTGACTAAGGTTTGTGATTTATACATAATGAGAAATATAGTCAAGTGAGATCTTGTTAATTAGATTCGTCTCGTAACATACTTTCGTAAAATGTAATTTTTATAATTTTTACTTATATGTAATTATAGATATTTGTGGTCAAAATAATAAATTGGCATGCGTAAAAGTGGATTTGTTGCATTTAATTCGAAACGGAGGAAGTACAAGATATGGCTATATGCAAGTATGCAACTATAATTTGGATGTAGATGTACTCCAAGCTATTTTAAAGATATCTACATAACAAGTAACAATATTTCCCGCTATTTTCACATTACAAATAAAAATAAAATGATCATTTCTTAAAACCCATCATTAACAAATAACCCATTTCTAATAAACAATTACAAAATCAATTGCTAATATTGAGTCAGATTCCATCAGTTATCAAAGTTTATTATAGCAGTAAGAAACCCGGTGGTATACCAAGTTAATCCCCCCTTGTAACTCAATAATGAAATTGTAAAGGCAATAACAATGGATAATCACATGACAAATTCAATAAATTAAACACAACCAAGGACATACATTACTAGTTAGTACATTAAAAACAATATTGCAATTTCATAGTAGTAATTCAGGGGGAAGCCAAGAGCTTGTAACCAATTTGGTAATAAGCGCATGCATCACTTACGGCAGCCACGACATGTTCATCGGTGAACACCTTTGGGTTCCTCGAATCCATCTCAATTTTAGTTGTGGCAGACGTTGAACCATCGTATGCCACCCCAACTTGGTGGGCTATATCAGCCAAACTTGCGTCAATTAGTATTGGTTTTTTCAGAACTCTGGCAGCCAACTCACCCACTTTTACACCAACATTTAAACGACCAGTACATCGCTCCGTGCTATAAAAATTAGTCATTCTTGACGTCAAAGCCAACAACCTTACCATTACACTCGAGATAAGATCGTATCTCGGCGATGTGGTTGTCGACAGCAGGTGCGCAGTTTAGTATATGCGTAGTGAGCTTAACACCATGGATGGTTACATCACAAGTGCCCATTTGTAATAGGAATTCATCTGGGATTGGACATTTTCGTGGCTTCATAAACATTTTGTGTGCTTTTGTAATGACACTTATTTTGTTACGTCAAGTGATTTCCTAAACTATATATATATATATATATATATATATATATATATATATATATATATATATATATATATATATATATATATATATATATATATATATATATAGGATCTGAAAACCAAGACAAAGTGGCGAAAACGTGAGATCTGGGCCGTTGGATGGCACGAACCAAGATCTCGCCGTTGGATGGCACGAACCTGTTGTATTTCTTCTTTTTTCCCAAAAACACTCTTCTGCATAACATTCCTAAACATGCTGAACTAAGAACACGCTTCTCCCACTCAAAAACAAAAAGAAGACGCTTCTCTCTCTCTCTAGAAAATCTGAAAATCTCCAACACTCGTGAAATATCTATCTGCACAACCCTAATTTATGATTCAGAATCCCTAATTTAACTTGCTAGCTTCAATTTTAGTTTTCGAAATCCCTAGCTATCGAAATCCCTAATTTTTCGATTGCTCTTGATTTCGAAATCTATAATTGATTGAAGATTGTTGAAGATCTGAAGCTATTGATCCAGACTAAGACGGAGAAAAGGTATTTTCGGTTTGTACTGGTGTTCGATTATTTTCTTCCAATTATTAACTTTCGTGGATTAGTTTTTGCTTTTCGTGGATTATTATTTGCGTTTTGTGGATTAATTTGAGTAGTTCGATTTCCTATAACTTCGAATCAAGCGTAGAATTTCGATTTTTCGAAAAACTTTGTACTGCTTGTGATTTGGTTCGAGTGCTTCAAAGTAGTGATTTTTGGTTTTTGTTATCATTTTTTGTTATGTTTATAGTTTATATGTGATGTGATGTGATTCTAAATGCTATAAGTTATAGTTTGATTAATTTATTGAATTCATGAATTTGTATGTTAGATGTAGCTAAGCTATTGAGTTTTGGTTTAATCAAATTGTAAAGATAACTTTAGTTAGATTTCATCTCCTAGTATAGGAATACATGTTCATTGTTTCTGGTTATGAAATATATCAGCATGCAAATTGCTCACCTTTTTAGTTATGTAATTTGGGGAACTTATATTTTTAGGTAACTTTCAGCTTGATATGGGTAACTAATAAGAATAAATGTGCAACTGAGTGTATACCGTTAATAATCTTATGTTGTAAAGCTCCGAGTTTGCTGATGATGATTCTCGTGTACAGGAAACTCTATATATTTATGAGTTTTTTCTGAGGATTTAGTATCATATCACATGAAGTAAGGTATGGAAAATGTTTTCTCAAAAAGATTAGAGATATTAAACTTAATAGCATGATTGGTAGGTTTCATATTATATTAATCTTGTGATTGGAAGGTTTCATATCTTAATGATCTTATTATATATTACAACATGTTATACATTTGGTGATAAGTGGTGATGACAAGAACTATGAACTACATTGAGCTAAAGAAAGCTTTGGAGAAGATGAATGGCTTATCTGGCTTCAGTTGGCTCCATGATATGTTAGATTAGGGAAAATCTTCAATGGAAGTGGTGGTTCGGTACTGGAAGCATTCTATGAATTCCTTGCTTGCTTTGCTGAAGAGTTCTTGCAATGAAAGACCAGGCAGGATTGTCACATCCATAGAAAAGTTGATCACATTAGGTAAGGAACTAAATACTTAGCTTATTGGTCCTTTTTATAAAACCTTGTAATATCTTGCTGATGATAATATGTCGAATGCTTGGCTAAGTAGATGTGATTCCAATGGATTCATTAACAGAGCAAGTACCACGTCTCTCTGTTTCATTATCAGATAAAGGTTCACAAGTTGACATATCATATCAAAAGTCAAATCCACCATCTGATGGATTGGCAGCTGAGAGGAGGAGGTCACCTTCCGTTGTTGAGTCTTTTGTGCAGCATTTGGACATTCTTGGTACGACAAGCAAGAAAGCTATTGATGTAATTGTTTTTTCAGATGAGAAGACCGAAACTTTAGATCTCTTGTTGTAGGTCAAGATGATACAAAGGCGAGTAGTTGTTACTCTCATTTCTCTAGAACATACTAGTTGATTTAGTTTTCATTTCGTTGCTATGTTACACTTTACCATCAAAAGTTTCCCATTATGTAATATTAGTTACCCATATGAAGCTGGAAAGTTACCCCTAAAATTTTTGTTACTCTTTCAAGGTCCACAAAAAATAGGTCTATGGCTCTCTCAAAATTTAGTATTAGGAGGTCCATGTTCCAAATTATGAGATTGATCTTACAAAGTAGTTTTACATTTGTCAAAAGTTACGATACTTGTGTGAAAGTTACTCCTAACTTCTGTTTTAGTTACTCTTCTCTGGCTAAAAGTTACAAATTGAGTTAGTTTTATTTTGTCAAAATGTTCCAATTTTTTAGTCAAAAGTGAACTATTTAGAAGTATTGGCAACAAAAATTGAGATGAAAAGTTAATATCAAATTATATAACATTATTAAGGTTCACAAAATAGAGATTTCTTTAAATAGTTACCCATTAATCATTATTAGTCATCCATATGAAGCTAAAAGTTACCCATATATTATAGACTGGTAAGGATAACTAATTAGATTACATGAGCAACTCATGGTTATTCAAACTTAATTCATTCAATGCTCCCTCCAACCATAAGAACTGTCACAATTTTTTTTTATTTATTTACAAAAACTACAACAACTATTCTACTTCCTAAAATAAAGCATCACTTTGCACCATAATAGACAACTTTAATAAGTACTCGCCTAAGTTTGTGATACAACGTCCAAAAACAAGTTTCAACAGCCAAGGTCCACAAAATAGAGATTTCTTTAAATAGTTACCCATATATCATTATTAGTTACCCATATGAAGCTGAAAGTTGCCCATATATTATAGACTGATAAGGATAGCTAATTAGATAACATGAGCACCTCATGGTTATTCAAACTTAATCAGTAATTAAAATACAAAAGTAAACTGTTAAGGAAATAGGGGTAGCTTATAAGCCCATAAAGGTAAACTATTAACGAAATAGGGGTAACTTATAAGCCCATAAAGGTAAACTATTAACGAAATAGGGGTAACTTATAAGCTCATAAGCTTCAATTTTTTTTCACTTCCCTTCTCCAAATCAAGCATCTTATTTCCTTTATGATGATGTTGCATTCATCTGAGTCTCGGATTCTCAATATAAACTCGCCTAAGTTTGTGATACAATGTCCAAAAACTTGTTTTCAGCAACCATTTTTCTTCCACATCAGAGACAAGGGGAATAATTAGTTAATTACATTTGCATTTTGCAAGCAAAATTCCTACAGTAAAATTTGAAAGCCCAAGACTAACCCTTGGGATTCAATAAAAAAGCCAAAACAAACTAATGCTGAAGTTTCTAAAAAACTTAAACAAAGTACAAACAATACAAGATTAATTTCCAAAATTTCGAGCATGGGGATACTTCATGCCTTCTCTTGATTCACCTTCTCCTCCTCAACAACAGCAACAATTAGATAGCCTTAAGAAAGCAGCTCCAATTCCTTCCTAGTGTCTTAACTTACGGCCAACCTGCCATTAGACCTAAGTGAATTTGGAGTAAAATAACAATTGGAATCACGCAAATCTATAAGCTAAAACTGAATGGCAGCACAAAACCACAAGATATTACGAGTTTTAATCTAGTGAATATAGGAAATCAAATGCAAAGAACTTTTCCTCTATGCCTCAAAACAACACATCTAATAATCAACAATCCCAAAAAGATTAGAATTGGAGTTCTTGTTGTATGCATAGAAACACCTTATATCACCAAAAAAGTTAATCTAACACAAAAGGGAAATAAATAAGCGCACAAGTGTAACAAGTAAGTGAGGAAGTGAAACTCATCAAAAAACAAGAATATGTAACAAAAAGAGCAACCATTCATGACATACGGATAACTAAAAAGATGACAGGGGTAACTAATTATAGAAGATGACCAAGTAGTAATGATCAAAAATTAATCCAACACAAAAGGGAAATAAATAAGCTCACAAGTGTAACAAATAAGTGAGGAAGTGCAACTCATTAAAAACAAGAACATGTAACAAAAAGAGCAAGCATTCAACACATAAGGATAACTAAAAGAATGACAGGGGTAACTAATTATAGAAGATGAACAACTACTAATAATATAGAAGATTAATCCAACACAATAGGGAAACAAACTTGCACAAGTGTAAGTGAGGAAGTGCAAATCACTGGAAACACAAATCAGCAACACTAATTGAAAACTTTTAGACAAAAAATTTCAGACTAAAAACATATTGAACACATACATGATTAATATACAACAAAAGTAGACAATACAGGAAATTAGTGAGCTAGGGAAGCCATTGCACCAAGCCAACAAAAAGGACTAAGATATATACAAGAAAACTTAAACGTAACATGACATTCAAGCAACAAAACAGAATCAACAATACTAAACAAAAAATATAAACACACAAACAAACACTAGCAAGCAAAAGTATAAACCCTAACATTCATCAATTTGTGAAAATTAAAAATCTAACAAAATAAAATCAATTTTTATGTATTAAAAACACACGACGAATAATCTGGACTGAAAAACATTATAATAAAGTCATGAGAGAGAACGAACAACCACATTCGAAAAACGAAAATCACATTTAACAACATTTTACGACAGATTTAACAACTTACGTTCAAATTCAGAAGCATCTATAACTGTAGCAGCTTCATCAACATTCTATTTCCTCGCAGGTAGTTTTCTCTGCACATTTTCTTCCTCATTCATCTAAAGAACAAAAAAACAAACTGAAAAATAGCTTCTTAAAAAAAAAAACGAAAATTTAGTAAATCTTGCAAAAAATCATGTGAATATACAAAAATTTTCTCTTCTAGATCTAACAAAAAGTTCACAATAAAATTTCGAACAACGAGATCTAGATCTAGAGATTATAAGAATTAAAACTCAAAAAAAAATTGTAAGCGAAAATAAACTAAATCTAAAACCAAAAAACAATGGAAATCTTACTCGAATTATCAATGGAGGATGAAAAAAGCTGCGCAAAACAGGAAGAAGATTGAGCTTTGAGAGGAGAGAGAGAAAGTTTTTGCGTTTCTGAAGATAAACGAAGGAGAGAGGAGAGAGAAAGTTTTTGGTATAAAAAAGAGGTTTCATATTCACCGCACGATGAAGGATGAACGACCAGATTACATTAATTGATTTATATCCGCGCGATGAAAGATCAATGGGCGAGATTCATTGTTTTCGGTTTTATTTTAAAGATGGTTTTGCGAGATCTCATTCCTATATATATATATATATATATATATATATATATATATATATATATATATATATATATATATATATATATATATATATATATATATATAATAAGATGTATATATTACATGTTTATAACAAAGACAGTAGATGAAAACATCAACATTGCATTTACTACATTATTGAGATATGGGAGATATAGAGCTATATCGGATTTTTAATATTTGTTCTAGGAAATAGTAGTAGTAGACATGGGGCGCATTATCCCCACATTTTTTTCGCCCGCTTCGGTCGGTTCGCTTGGTTCGCTTCGCTTCGGTTCGATTCCTAAACGATAATCATTACTATTAATTAGTTATAATTTAATTCGCTTGCTTGGTTCGGTTGATTCGATTCGATTCGGTTCGGTTCAATTCAATTGGTTCGATTGATTCGGTTCAATTGGTTCGATTCGGTTTTTTTTATGCCGAAAAGAAACGGCCACAGTATAGTCACCCACCAATTTTAATAAGATGTGCTTTGCACCTAAGTAATATCAACTTTTTTTGCTCTATCCCTATGCAATTGACTAATTGGACTTTGTGTCCCATTTCAATTTTCCCACTAAACTTTAATTCTCTGCTTGGTGCTAATCCTCTCCTAATTAATTCAAAATTAATTTTCATCTACTAACTATATTCTTCATACTACTATAAAAGCAAAACATGCATCCATTATGTACATGTACAAAACCTCTCACTAAAAGATGAATACAAAAAGTATAGTAAGTTTTGGTGGTGCAAATATAGTCACGACTTTGACGGATAAAGCAGAAGTGATAGATGAATGGGTGGCGGAGATTTTGCCACGTTACGTTGCCAACGGAAAATCAACGGTTGTGGGGCTAGACATAGAATGGAGGCCTAATATAGTGTCAACAATGAGCAACAAAACGGCGACGCTTCAGCTGTGTATTGGCAACAAATGCCTTATAGTCCAACTCTTTTATTTGGACTATCTGCCTCAGTCTCTCAGAGACTTTATGGGCTGGCCCAGATTTACTTTTGTTGGGGTTAAAGTAGATGAAGATGTAGCTAAGTTGAGGGATGAGTATGGGCTGATTTGTTCTAGTAGCAAGGACATCATGGATCATGCTTTGGGCCTTTGGCCCATGAGGTGGTTTAGTAGGCCAGGTCTGAAGGTTCTTGCTCGAGACATTGCGGGCCTTTATATGGATAAGCCCATGCATGTTTGCAGGAGTGATTGGCAAGCTAGGGTGCTGTCTAGGGAGCAAGTGGAGTATGCTTGTATTGATGCTTATGCTTCTTACAGGATTGGCTTTAAGTTGTTTATGGAGTGATTTTTATGAAGAAAACTTAAGTTGGTTTGGAATTTGCTTTATGTTATGGGTATGTACTTAATTAAAATTGATATCATGATTTGATTAGTGTATGGAAGAAGCTTTATTAAGTTTAATGACATGAAATGGAAGCTTTTAGTGATGTGGATGAGTCATTGATATCATCATTTGATTAGTATATTTCAAGTTTTTTATTATCTTCGTGTCAGGATAAAAGTCGATCGATACCCGTTACAACTTAAGATACAGTATTTATTAAAGTTTTTTCATGTATATTTATTTTATCCTTTTGCATGCAATTTTAGAAGGCACCAACGAATAACAATTATAATTAAAAGAATCATAAAAGTATTTTGTAAGGTGAATCTAATGGTTTAATTTTATAATTCTAATCAACATACTCAAATAGATGAGTGATTTTAAATTAAAAATTTTAAACTTATTACGTGTGCATTATAATAATAATAAAAAATCAATCAAAATCTCCCACCTCCTTCTCAAATCCTGCCTCCCCTCCTCCAAACTCCCCTCAATCTCATGATCCCAATTCCCATCAATGCATCAGATACTTTGGACTTGGCTGACTAACTTGGCCTCCAATTCTCTGGCTCTCCCTCATCTCTCCATAATGAAATCGACAAAATTCTCCTGCGTCAACGGGAAGATTGGGATTCTTTATCCTAATTCCCTCCACCATATGACTCCTCAAAACCTTTTAATGAATCTTATATCTAGGAAGGCAGGAAACTTGGGAGAACTCACCATATGCCGCTGCCCGATAAACTGAATATTGTCAAGCAAAAACTGAAAGAATGGAATATACGAGAATTTGGCTCCATTGAATCCAATATTGCAACTCTTGAAGAAATAATCCATGAAATTGGCATGATTGCACATGATAGAGATCTCTCGGAAGCTGAACTCAATGACATTGGGCTTGGCTCAAAAGAAGCGAGATGTACTGGGCCCAAAACTCAAGGGCCAAATGGGTAAAAGAAGGAGACAAAAATACAAGGTACTTTCATACCTTGGTTTCTATTAGAAGAAGAAAAAACTGCATTAACTTTATTGTCAAGGATGGTTCCAAATTAGAGAAACCAGATGAAATAAAACAGGAAGCAGTATCATTCTACAAGAATTTTTTTCGAGAAGATCACTCCTCTAGACCGACTTTTAACAACCTGGGATTCAAAACTCTCTCACTGGAACAACAAGAGGCCCTCACTGCTCCCATTACTCACGATGAAATAGATTGTGCCGTGTCTTCATGTGATAGCTCCAAGGCCCCGGGTCCGGACGGACTCAACTTTAGATTCATTAAAGATGCATGGGAAGTGATAAAGAATGAGATATATGATCTCGTTGAAGAATTTTGGCTCTCATCAAGGCTCCCCAAAGGGTGCTGTAATGCCCCGACTTCTATTCAACATTATTAAGTTAATTAATCGGTTATTAGCCACGGAACCTAGATTGTTGGCGCGTTACTGCCGTATTTTCCGTTAGGAAACGGAAAATACAAGGCAATATAATTTCATAAACTTAAACATCTTATAATATGAAAACATAATATTATCCATCAGTAGTCTAGTTAATAAAAACTTAGTTACCGTACAAAGTCTGCTATTAACTTAGATCATAAGCATGAGAGTCTACATAATTTCATATTTCTATATTACTTCTCACTGCTACGCCATTTCGTTATCCCCATCGGTACCTAAAACAGAAAAACAAAACGTCCAGTAACATAATACTCTAACAACGTAAATTCATTTCAACTCATTTTATTTATAAACAGGGAGGAGAGAATAAGTAAAACCATTTCAAAAACATATTATAATTTAGTAATTATATTCTTTATCATGTTTATCGTCATAAATTGTTCTTATTGGTAACTTGGCGAGTATGACAGAAGCCACGAAGAATAGTAGTTCTCCAACAGAAGGTGACATAATAGAATACGGGAGCCACGGAAGATTATTATCCCCCAACAGAAGGTGGCTTATCAGAATGCGGGTGCCACGGGAGACTATGTCCCCCAACAGAAGGTGACAGAACCGTCGGGATGGAACGTGCACGACAAACAGAATACTGCCAAGAACCATCTTTCACTTTTATTTATCATGTTTCATTACTTTTTAAGCATATTTCAGAATTCATCATCGAATATCACAGACATATCACTTCATCCATTGCATTAACATCATTATCTTATTTTTATAGCATCATCATTTCATAACATCATAAAACATTTCATATCCCGCAATCCAGGTTCAAAGAAACATATTAGCATAACCATTATCATAGAAACATACTTTGAAGGGGAATGCGGGTGTTAGCAGTAGATGTTACCTGTAATCCTGCTTAGCAACTTTGATAGCCGGGGGAGGCTTGTAATATCCTTTATCCTTTTTAAACTAGTCAAAAATAGTTATATTAATAAACGTTGAATTACTTAACCTTTAAGCATTAGTATTAGTTAGAGTTTATTATAGTCATAAGGTTCATCATATTATCATTGTCCTGCTTATATAGTCATACTTGTTACTCCGAATCATAAGAGAGTCCACAATTCATAATCATTATTATTATTATCACTTGAGTTATACTGAGTTATACTTAACTTATTATAGTGTCTTATCATTAAACCAATCATTATTAAACAATATTATTAATATTTAGTCAATTGATTTCCATAATATTATTTAGTCATACTATATTGATAAAGCATCTTAATTAATCATTATAAGTGGATATGGGTGTTAGTGAAGCATAAACAATGTTATAAAGTGAGTAAATATTCAAATCATATAATTAAGCAAGGTTGTTAGAATCCTTCAATTAATTAATCCATGAATCGAATTAAGTTTCTAAGATAGATAAAGAGTGTATAATATATAACCTTAACAACAAATAACATAGCATTAGCTAATAGGCTTTAAATTAGTTGTTAGCAACATTAGAAATATCATTAGCCCATTTAACAAACCAATTTATTTAGCTAAGTTTAGTTATTAATCAAACCCAAAATATCAATAAGTAACTAATAGCCCAATTCCCAAACTAATAACTAGAGAAGGTCACGTTATTATACCTGACTCTTTTAAAAAAAAACAAGGGAAGCAGGGGACTGAAGAGGATGGCGTGGGGGAGCTGGGCTGGGAGCAGCAGCAGGACGCCGGCGAGGAGGCGGCGCTACGGCAGGGGAATGGTTCTGGGTGGCGTCTGGTGGTAAAGGTGGGACGCGGGCAGCGCTGGGACGCAGCAGCGCACGGGGAAGAGGGACGAGAGAAACTGAGCGAGGGGGAACAGAGGGGGCGTGCGTCTGGGCGGCTGGGCGGCGACGGTAGGTGGTTCGTGGCTCTGCGGTTGTTCGGAGGTGCCAGGTGGTGGTGGTGTTGCGGTGGTGTGGTGTTTTGGTAGTGAAACAAAAACAGAGGAGAGGGAGAAGTAAAGAAACTTTGGGCTTCCTTTTTGTGGTGGTTTCCGGCGAGCTCTTGAGGAAAGAAAGATTGAAATGGAGAGTTGTGTGTGATGCTTGGGAGAGTCACGGACAGGGCTATTTATAGCCATTGTTGCGGTTTCTAGAAGCTCACAAACTATGAGCTAATTTGATGGATTTGTGAAAATCCATGGATTTGCTTCAATGGGCTTAATAAAACCATGGATTTGGGATAGAAGCTTCTGATATTGTGGAGTTAGGGAGAAGGTAGAGGTAGGTCGGTGCTTTGGGGCAAAAATCTGATGAAGCTTTGTTGGAGGAAGAAGAATGGTGGAAGGAAGGAGAAAGTCAAACTGTAGAAAATAATTTCCTTCTTCCTTTATTTTATAAAATCAGAAAATATATGTATATCTACCCAACATAATCCTTGTTCTACAACTTGTACATGGTTTGTAATCTGTAAATATTTACTTGTTGCCTAATTATGAATAACAATAGATTTTACCTTTTTATATCAATTAATTAGCTTATTCAATCCAATTTTTAAATCTTTTCTAAAATAATATATATTTTAGTTTCTCATTATAATTAATTATTTACTTAAACACGTTTAAGTTTTTAGGATATTACAGGTGCAACATGGCTTTTGTCGCGCTTATTCCAAAAACTGACAAACCAAGCAACTTCAAAGACTTTCGTCCGATAAGCATGGTTGGTTGTGTGTACAAGATTATTGCCAAAATTATTGCTTGGAGGTTACAAGGTGTCATTGGTTGTCTAATTGGCCCTCATAAGTCATCCTTTATTAAAGGAAGACAAATATTAGATGGCGCACTAATAGCAGGGGAGATCATTGATTCGTGTAAGAAGAATAGATCCCAAGTCTTGATCCTGAAACTTGACTTTCATAAGGCTTTCGATAGTGTATCATGGGGTTTCCTAGATTGGGTGCTTCAACAAATGCACTTTCTAATCAAATGGAGGAATTGCATCATGACAGCTTTGGCCTCGATTCTAGTAAATGGTTCTCCTTCCCCGCCATTCAAATTGCAGTGTGGGTTACGTCAAGGCGACTCCCTCTCGTCTTTCTTATTCGACATCATAGTTGAGCCCCTTAATCTACTTATCCAAAAGGCCATTGCTCTTGGCTGTTGGGAGGGGATCGATGTATGCTGAAATGGGCCGAAATTATCCCATCTTCAATACGTGGATGATACACTCATGTTCTGCTCCCCGAAACTGGATTATCTTCTCAACATTTGAAAAACAGTAATCTTGTTTCAGCTTGCATCCGGACTCCAGGTAAACTTTAACAAAAGTTCTATTATTGGTATCAATGTGAATGATGCATGGTTACGTTATGCGGCCAAAGCCCTCCTCTGCAAAACAGGCACGCTTCCTCTCACATACTTAGGCCTCCCCATTGGAGGCTCCTCCTCCCGTATTGCTATGTGGGACCCAATCATTGCAAAACAAGAAAAAAAAAGCTCTCTTCCTGGAAGGGAAACCTATTGTCAGTTGGGGGACGCTCCATTCTCATCAAAGCATCGTTGGCTAGCCTACCGCTATATTACATGTCTCTATTCCTTGTATCAAAGGGTGTACTAGAGAAACTCATCACAATTCAAAGGAGATTTTTATGGTGTGGATCTTTAGAGAAAAGTTATCTTCCCCCTGTTTCATGGTCACTCCTTGAATTTCCTAAAGCCCTTGGAGGGATGGGTATGGGAAATCTCTTTTACAGAAACATGACTCTCCTATTCAAGTGGATATGGTGGTATTTTGAAGAACCTAATTCACTTTGGTGATGCATCATTCAATCAAAGTATAAATATGGGCCAACTTTCACAGTTCTGGACCTAAAAACACCACTCCATGGAGGCCCGTGGAAAAGTCTTTGTGCAGCAGTGATGAAACACCCTCAAATCCGTGAGATTGCTTTATCAAATATCAGGAGAAGTCTTGGGAATGGCCGAAAAATCCTATTTTGGCATGATACTTGGGCCTGCCACACTCCCCTCAAATTATTATGCCCAAGACTTTTCCTGCTCAACCCATCACCTGATTCAACTGTGGCCTCAAATGACTTTTGGGATGGGCACTCGTGGAAATGGAGCTTAGCTTGGACCAGGGCCCGTAGGCCCCATGATCTTACGGAGCGCCATCAACTCCAATTAACGTTGGATCGGGTCAGCCTCTAGCCTGATGATGAGGACTCCCTCATTTGGGCCCCCCTTAAGCTGAGCCTCTTCTCATTTAAGTCGTTCGCTTTAGAGCTTGCCAAAGCAAGTTCTAACCGGCCCAAATATGTGATCAAGGAGTTGTGGTGTGGGCTTATACCACACCGAATTGAAATTTTCTGTTGGTTTGCAATGTTGGGCAAAATCAACTCAAAAGGAAAAATTAGCCAAACTAAATATCATCAGTTTTGAGGAGGCTACATGTGTTTTATGCAACTCCACAATTGAATCATATGATCATCTCTTTTTACATTGTTCCTTCCCATGGAATGTATGGGAATGGTGGTTAGATCTATGGAAGCTTCAATGGATCCCTCCATCCTCTCTGCGCTAAGCCTTTGATCAGTGGCTTCATCCACATAAAGGCACTTTTTTTCGGAAAGTGTGGTATGCATCATTCTTCATCATAGTGTGGACCATTTGGAAGGAACGAAATGCACGGGTATTCGAGAAAATCTCTTCCTCCCTACCCCAACTTCATGATCTCATAATCCTCCGAATGTGCTGGTGGATCAAGGGGTGGGAAGATCCATTCCCTTACAATCCCAATGAGGTTATGAGAAACCCCTTATGTCTCCAATGGCGCTCTTTGTCCCCATCCAGCAAATCGAATCTCTATCCTCCCCCTCTCTGGTCTCCGCCACCACTTACAACCATGAAGTGGAACGTAGATGCATCCCTAAATCCCAAAATTGGTAAATCTGCAATTGGAGGTGTGCTAAGGGATCATTTGGGTCACTTTGTTTGCCTATTCTCCAGCCCTGTTCCGCTAGTAGAGATCAACCCTGCTGAGATTTTGGCAATTCACCGCGCCATCCAGATTTTTTCCTCTTGTGATAAATTCAGAAAGTGTGACCTTATAATTGAATCAGATTCATCCAATGCAGTCAAATGGTGTAATGGAGCTGCTAAATGTCCATGGAATCTCAAATTCATTGTCAGTTTTATTCGAGGTGCAATATTGGCCGAGCATGGGATCACCATCATTCACAAGGGAATAGCAACAAATGTAGTGGCAGATACTCTTGCAAAGCAAGGATTGCAAAGAAGAGATGATTTTGTGGCATGGCTATAATACTGTATGTTTTGATGTCTGTCTGTAATCAATGGACTTGCTCCCAGGTCTGATGGCCTGCTCTTGCTTCTTGTAATGGTCTTATGACCAGACTCAACCATTAATAAAATGCCACAATTATCAAAAAAAAAAAAAAATTTGAAGGGATAAGGGAGTATCATCTATACTAAAAAATGAATACTTATAATTATTTTGTTATTTCTGTATGCTTATTGTACTCTGATTTTGAAATTCTTGTGAATTTGTGAAGTGAGATATGGAAGCCCTAAGCTCAACGCAACAGAAACGAAGTAAACCAACACTAAATCCCTTAAATATTACTCATAGGCTCATAGCGATTATTTAGGCCACATTGGCACATATATAAAGACATAAAGCAACACTATACCACTTTAAAAAAATTACATATTTCAAAACAAGAACGAAAAGTAAACCGTATTAACATTTTCAGTTTAACTTCTTCCTTTTAATAACGCTACCATAGTTATATAGTAGGTGGACATTGAAAATATATGGTAAAGTAAATTTAGATAATTTTTGGATGTCTAGTATAAAGTAATAATAGTAAATACATCTAAAACATTAATTAACTAATAACATCATAATGTGAGAATGAGGGAGTAGAAGGGTGGTAAGCCCTTTTATCTTCCACCCGCAAGTTGTGGGTTCAATTCTCATCGGGGGGGTTTGGGGTAGATTGTATTTAGGTGCCCTGTGAGAGGGCATACATTAATGTAATTTATCTTACCAAATTTTTTTAAAAAAAAAAAAAAATAACATCATAATGTATCCCTTTCATACATTTTAAAAAGGAATAAAAAATTGAGCACCACAATTACTCCTATTACATAAAATTATATTTAAAATTTTAAGTGAGTTAGCTAATAGCATTATGATGGACACTTCCCCTTCATTATAGACGAATCTTAAAAAAGACTACAAGAAGATACATATTGTAGTAACTCTCCATATTTAATTTGGCAATAGATAACTCTAAAACATTAAATTACCGCTCCTATGTAAATTAGATATACTAATTACTAACAATCCAACATATGCCACCTTTGATTTGGAGTTTAGCTCACATAAATATGTAGCACATTATAACGCCTGTACAAATGCCATGGAGTTGAGATTCTTTTCGCAACTTCTCTTTGCACTACTATTATTGATTCATATGTGCTCATCTCTTGTTGTACTCGTACGGCTGTGTCAACTATATTCAGGCTCAGCATGGCTTGTGAAAGAGTCCGTTGCTCAACAGAAAAACCAAGAAGTTGCACTTGTCTTAAAGCTACTCCATACTCCACCAGTACCCACTAACTTCTGATGTCGATTGCCAAATCATCGAATAGGCAAATATGGGGGGCTCTGGAATAAAAGTTTATACCAAATGACCTCCTATTTTGGCTAATTATACTTAATGACTTTAATTCACATAAAATCTAGCTAACCCATCATTTAAAGTAAATTTACTAACCTACCCTCCTAATTAATCATCCTAATTCGATACCCCCATCCCTCTTTCTTAAAAAAACAAAACCCATCCATTAAACGTGGATTGTGTTTTGTCCTTCTATTGATGAAGTTTGCATGGATTAGTATACAGCTTGGCGCACTTTTGATTGGCTAGGTAGCAAGAACTATTCTTGATTGATGATAATGATGATGAGATGATTCGGTGAAGCTTGTGCGAAAGTTTTCATAAATCTTCTGAGAACAATTAGATAATTCCATTATCACAATTGTATTTGTTTAAAGTTTATACTACTTTCTTAGTTATATGGTGAAGCACAAACGCAATAGCCGTTGTGTTACTTGATAGCAATGTTTTTTCTAGGTTTTTTGATCCATGAATGTTCTTATGATTTGACAAATTTTGGCATGCCTTCTTTGAGGAATTAAGAAACTCTGTTCTTCTCTGCCTTGTTGAGATTACAGATTAATTTTACATCAATTCCAACTATAATCAAGGGCAATCCCTATTTCACTTGAGAGCAAACTCGAACACGAATTATAGTTTTTTTTTGACAACGAGAAATCGTACATTAATTAAAAGAGGAAGTACATCCTAATGCTAATACAACCAAAGCTAAAACAACCAAACGAACCTAAGTAAGCTTTAAGAGCTCTTACAATACATAGAAAACAAAACCAACAAAAAACGATAAAGAGTCGCATGTGACGGAGGGCATCACTGGTCAATGCTAGTGATGGTGGAGTTAAAACTTGGATGGCTGATGACAGTGGTAAGAGAAGCGATTGTCGTTCACAATTCGGACAACGAACAACCAACGGCGAGCGTCGTACCTCGCCGCATGAGCAATCCCAACAAACCGCTATTGCTTGGGATTCTGGGCTCATGATCCTGAGAAAAGTCACATTCCTTTGTGACTCAGTACTCTCGCTCGAGAGTATTGCAGGTTTCTCTCATAGAAGGGAGAAACGCTTTTGAGTGGGCGTGCTGAAAACCACCAGATGCAACTGGTGTGCCGCCTTCAAATTTGATTTTGTCAAGGCAAGGATCATAAAGATCAATACCAAGCTAGGAAGAGAGCTAAATAAAGTGAGCTCTCGAACACTTCGCCGGTTTGCTAAACCGCAAAACAAAGATCCCAACCATGAAAAATGTGCATTGCCTCGACCACGCGCACAATCCACTTGATTCACTTGTATCCACATCACTGATTCCAAAAAAACCACAACTGCTACTGTTATGAATCCCCATGCCTTATCCAACCAAGTGACTCTTAAACTTTTAAGAAACATACTGAAAAAACTGATAAACATACTGATAAACAACCTTACAATTAACCCACTTAGGGAGACTAACAACCAAGAGGAAGGGGAAAGGGAGGCTCGACTTAAACCAGGGGGGGAGGGGATAGGGAGGCCCGACATAACAAAGGGGGGAAGGGGACAGGGAGGCCCAACCGGAAACAGGGGAAGAGGGGCGGGGATGCCCGACGAAAACAGGGGGGAAAGGGGAGGGGAGGCCCGGACTCGACAGAAAACCACGGAACAAGGAACGGGGAAGCCCAAACGCTACAGGGGGACCGGCGCGACGAACTAACGAGGGGGGAACACCAGCGACGACGACGGGAGGGGAACCTACGCAATAGCGACGACGGGGGAAGGGGAAAAACCAACGACGACGGGAGAGGGGGATACACCAGCGATGACGGGGATGGGGGAACACCAGCTAGCCCAGAACCTCGACCACAATAGAAAAACGAAAAAGGAAGAAGGCGGGGCTCGACTGCCGGCGTGAGGAGCCCGCGATGGCTCACGCGACAGTCGAGCCCGCTAGGGTTTGGGGGTTTGCGGCGGGTGTGATTTAGGGTTTGGGGGGAAGTTTTTAGAGAGAGAGGGTTTGGGTTGGATGTGGAAAGAAAGAAATTACACGAATTATAGTTCGTGAGCAAGTAAACTACATTGAACTTTCATAACAATAGAAACAATTTTAATAATTTCGTAATGATTACTGTAAAAGTTGATACATATTGTATTAACTATCCGTTTAATGGCTGGTAGTAAGTGATAACTATTGTTATGATTTTACATGTATTGTTGTATCACTAAATGGAATCTTTGGTGAATATCATGAATACCAACCATCGGAATCAACTTCAATGGTTGTTGTGACGAGCTGCCCTCCGTGCCTCTAGATGAGCTACTCGCTGATCTTGATCTAAGCTAAGTGATGAAGATGACGAAGCTCGGTGTAGTAACATGAGAGAGTGATGAGGGATGTGGTCTTTTTTGAGGGGAGAGATGAGGAATGGGGTCTTTTTTGAGGGGAGAGTGATGTTGGTTTTGAATTAGGATAATTAATTAAGGGGTAGGTTAGTAAATTTACTTTAAATGATGGATTAGTTAGGTTTTAAGTGAATTATGGCCACTAAGTATAATTAGCCAAAGTAGGAGGTCACTTGGTATAATTTTTTTTTGGCTTGCCACCAAGTAGAAAAATCCAAAGTAGGAGGCTACCATGTAGAATTTCCCTAAAATTAAAAGGGGTTGTCATACACTCATACTATTTATTATTCGTAAACTTATTTTGTGTTTAATTTGAAGTTTTTTTAATTGTTATAAATTTAAATTTTTTTCTTTATTTTTCTAAACTTTATTGACTTCTCTAAATTTTATCAACTTCTGTGAAGAGTCTGAACTTCTCTTAATTTTTCTAAATATTTCTTAATTTTGTCTTTATTTTCAAAATGAGTACATGTATGATGTATGTTAAATACAACAAACCCTTTAATGCATTTTTCCTAACTATATATCGAGCTCAACTTATTTTGCGATCGACTGGCTGAATTAACAACCCTAACTAATCAATATATACATGAATAAACATTTGGCGCATCTTTTAAACACCAAATGTCTATATTTTTTAAATAAACAACATATAATATATTTGATGATAATAACCATATATAATGTTCTCATAATTTTATTTTTAAAATTAGTAAAAAGAAAACTTCTAGTTAATAAAGAAGGAATAGTTGATATTTGTTGAGAAGGCCTGATATCTCAATAGGAATGTAGGACATGTAGTGCTGTTAGTAGTACTAAGTAATGTAGCTAGGAGCTTAGTATTTTGGCCCATGTAAAAAGGTTCTGTTGTCTGTTGTCTGTTAGTGGGAACATGTGTCCTATGCTAAGTGGTCAGCTGTTAAATGACCTAGGGATTCTCACATCAGCCGTCACATAAATAGTGACTGCATTATATTGTAGAGAACAACTTGAATGAATGAAAGAGAGATATCAGCTTGAGAGAAAAATATTCTTGCATCAATGGTTGATTGAGTACATGACAAAAGTAATAATGTCATCATGGTATCAGAGCAAGGTTAGTAAACAGTCCTTCACTCACTCAATCATACAGCAAGATTTATTATAGATAATCTTATCAGTTGGTGCGTTTTTTAAAACTATTAAAGTTTGTGTCTTTAGTGCTTGAAGTTTGTGTCTTTAGCATTAAAAATAGTACCTTTGCTTCCTTAAAATATCTGGAGTGCAGTAGAAAACTTATCTAGTATTATATGGATGGTTCATGGGATAGATTCAAGCAGTCCTTTATACCTTCACCCTTCTGATGGAAGCAACTCTGTAAGTGTGGAAAAGCTAGAAGGAGCTTCCAACTACAGACCCTGGAAGAGATCTTTAGAGATAGGTCTAGCTTCTAAGAGGAAGTTGGGGTTTGTAACAGGAGTAGTTAAAATAGATGCTTCAGATGCTGTGAAATAGGAGGCTTGGGATACCTGTAACAACATGCTGATATCATGGATATTAGGGAGTGTAAGTGAGTCCATTAAAAAGTCTATAATGTTTTTGAACACTGCTTCCCTTATATGGAGTCAGCTAGAACAAAGGTTTACTGTTGCAAATGGGTCTAGAAAATACAAACTTAATAAAGATTTGTATGAAAAGAAACAAGAAGGAAGAAGCATCACATACTATTACACAGACATGAATGGGTTGTGGGAAGAGTTAGAAAATTTGAAGGAACTCCCTCCCATAACGACTGTGAATAGTGAGATAAGTGCATTACTCAAAGCAACTAATGGCCAGCAGGAGGAACTGAAGCTTTTCCAGTTCCTTAATGGGCTTGATGAAGGGTATGCAGTACAGAGAAGTCACTTGCTCATGATGCATCCACTACCAACATTGCACACTGCATGCAGTTACTTGCATCAGGAAGAGAGTCAGAGAGATGTTCTCAAACCTGTTGATGAGTCATATTTATACATAGATTTTAGGATCATTTAGGTTGCATTTCTATTTCAAATGAGAGCATTTAGGTGCATATTTGCATGATTTACTCAAGTTTGGCAATACTGCTCTCCGTTTGCTTGTTTTGATGAATTTCAGGTGATATTAATGCAAATAGACTATGGTTGGCTAAGCTTGAGTTAAGCAAACATGAATAAAGAAGATAGATTACATGAGGATCACAAAGCATCTCTCTGGGACGAATTTGGGCTAGAATGAAGCAAAGCATTGCTGAAAGAAGTGCCAAAACTTAGTCTTGTACATTTTTTTACTCATAACTTTTGATACACAAGTGATAATGGATTGATTCTAATTGGGTTGGAAAGTAGACTTAAAGAGCTTTCCAACGACTGGTCATACACTGAATTTCGACGAGAAACGAGAAAGTTATGAAGTTTTGAAAATGAGCAGTTTTGGTACTTCTTGCGGGCCTGGCCGGGCGGTATATTGCCCTGCCGGGCGGATCACTATTTTGCTTTTTCTACGGGTTTTGACCTGTCAACTGCCCGACAGGGCGGGATCCGCCCCGGCAGCCCGGGTGGTGCGATTTTTATGAGTTTTTAAGCGCGTTTTGCGCTGACTCTTATTTTGATATAAATACTTATCCTTTTAGGGTTGAAAGACCACGATTTTTACATTATAGCTTCAGCTTTAGTTTTCTAAGCACATTTTAATTACTGAAGAACCCTAGTATTACTCTTTGTCATTTTTACATTGGATTTTCAATAGAAGTTTGGATTTTGCAAGATTGGTTCTACATTGGTATTTCTTCTTTTCTCTTGTTATTCTTATTCAATCCTTGATTATTAATTCACCATGTTTACTTATTTCATCATGAGTATGTTTTCCCCAATTATGATTGAGTAGTTTATTTCTAGGGTCAAGGGGATCCATGAATATTTATGAAGGGATGTTTATAAAGTATTGATTTTTGATGATGTATGTTGATTCCTATTGAATGTATTATCTCTATTCAATCCGATTTGGCCAGATTTGATTGTTATAGTATTGCAATATTAGGTTATGCGCCGAGAGGTGTAAACTTGATATTAAGGCTAGTTTCAATAGGTAGAGTTGGTATTAATAAATTGCGAGAGCCTGTTAATATCATTCTATGGTTAATTTCGACTCGAGAGAGGAAATCAACCTGTTTGACTGTGTTATTCATTATTGATTATTGTATTTCATCCTGGAATATTGTTCATTGGTGAACCTACGCTCTGGACTTTATATTATTGATATTCTTGATATAGTTATTGTCTAGTTTAGTATAATGATAGGCGTGTCGCGCACCTAACAAAGATAATTCCTAACTAACCTCCTAACTATGTAGCAGGGCAAGTCAAGGTCGAATCCACAAAGACAAACAGTATTAAACACTAGATATCTTGACTCAATTTAACTAAACAAGTGACAAACAACGGTGGAAGAGATGTTGAACTAATACTAACACTAAACTATAATAACTACTAATAGCACACGACGTCAATCAATTAATAAAGGCATCTAGAATTAAGTATCTCCACTAGCACGAGTAATACATGAATAGTTCCCATCCCAAATAACATAATTAATAATCCAAAAGGAGTAATGCACCCTAAAAATACCAAAGATCTCTCCCGAGTACCTATGGCTACTCTAAACAAGCAATCATACCTATTCCCATGGAATCATGCAAGAAAGAGACATTAAACATGGCATCACAAACAAATTCCTAGTAATCCTATCTACTTATTCCCATAGAGATATTCATACTCTTGATTGAATCAACAAATCCATCTAGATTCAATTCCCATTGAAAACAAGACATAAGGAATCAATTCAAAATCACTTATCCCTAGTATGATAATGAAAATAAGCACAATTCAATCAAGCAAGGATAATTAATCACATTAAAATTGGGATTATGGGAAAATTCATACATTAATCATTGCTAGGGTTCAACTTAACCCTAGATTATAAAACTACTCACTCATAATTGAAATAACAAAGCAATTGAATAATAAATAAGTAAACATGATAATAAATAAAGAGATAGAATTAGAAAACTTAGTCTTTTACTTCAATGAAATATAATCCCAAGTAGCTAAATTGTAAATCTCAAACTTAACAATGGAGTTTTTCTCTCAAAATATCTCTAACAACTTGATAAAAAAACCTCAGTACCGAAAAATATTACTAAGAAGCTATTTATAGTTTCCTAAAATAATAAAACAACTTAAATAAAATCGACGGAAAAAACAGGTCGACACGGACGTGTCGACCTGATATTACAATATCAGCCGAAACAATGGAAGTTCCTGATCTGGGAAAACGGCAGCAACACGGACGTGTCACATATGACACGGACGTGTTGCTCTGGGAAACTAATATCAGTTTGAAACTGACTTGCTGAGAAGAGGGTGACACGGGCGTGTCAAAATTGACACGGACGTGTCGCCCTGAAAATCTGCGATCATTGGCGCTCTTTCGTAATCCAAGGAAATGACACGGACGTGTCAAATATGACACGCCCGTGTTCAACTGCTTCAGCCTATCACCATGCTCATGCATCCCCAACTCCTCACAAGATATCCAATATGCTTGATTAACCTGAAAATTAACTCAAACACCACAAAATATCTCGTGAAGTGCCATAGAACTAAAAGAAGCCAAAATGATGCAAGAATTAGTCCTAAATGCTCTAAACTAGGCTAAATGAGACTTAGAAATGCACCTAAAATAACAACTATTATTGACTTATCATATAATTACAACCAAACACTCGTTCCCTATAATCTAGATTTGATTGACAATTAGGAAAAGAACACTGTTTTCCCTGTGGATTCGACCCTACTTCCCTGACTACTATTTGTTAGAGGACTTTAGGATTACTTTTGATTAGGTGATACGACTTTAGCCTGTCAAAATTTGGCGCCGTTGCCGGGGAAACGATTTTGTTTAATTTTTAATTGTCTTAGAGTCTAGATTATTCTTTGTCTATGCTAACCCCCATTCGAAGGAACATGTGTTCCCTAGAATTATATATATATATATATATATAGGTTTATATCTCCTCTGACTGTGTTATAATGGAGTGGAATCACCATTATGGAGCAAATTTTACTGATTGTTAGGGACAATATGGTTATAATTGTTGGGATGGTCAAGTGCCTGATTATGATGCATCTTTTGATTCGAATTCTAATTTTTGTGCATCTTATGATAATCAATATTCTTCCAATCCTAACTTAGATTACAATGGATTACCATATGCTCCCTATGAGTCTTATGTGCATAATTGGAACTCCCCTCCCCAATTGGACTTGCATAACTATCCTCAACAACAATCATCACAGTGTATTACAGATCTTCTTGATTTAATGAAACAATTGAATGAGTCTGACAAAGCATTCAGTGCTAGCCTTACGCAATTTTGTGACCAACAGCAGTTGATGGTTAATCAATTACCAAGCATTCAACAAATAAGAGACCAAAAATATGTTTTCCTATGATGATGATGATTGTGTTGAGAATGCCATGTCAGTGGAGAATGGTGATTATATGACTCCCGATATCGAAAGGAATGATGAGAATGAGGAAAATATGGATAGAATGAATGTTTTGGTGGAGGAGAAACTCTTAGTTACAAACCACTTTGTTAATGAGCCTATTTTAGAGGGTGATGACATTGTAAGTGAAACTATAGAGGTTGAACCTATAATTTCTTGTCCCCATATTCCATTTTCAAGAAGGCTTGATCTTGTTTCTTCCCATCCTATTTTATTTCCCTCATATTTTCTAAAAGGGCCACCATTAAAAGATACATTTGGCCAAGTTGACATTGTTGATATTCTTTCCTTGAGATCTCTAGTGTCTACACAACAGATACAGGAAAGTTATAATTTGTCTTCCTTTTCTCCATTTTCTTTTGATTCTTCTTGTTTTCACTTTTATTTTGTTCCTGCTGACATTATGTTTGTGAAGATAGGTGTGCTTGCAATCAAGCCATATCTTGTTTTTAGTGACATGTTTGCAGGAGCATTTGATAAGTTACTCAAGGCATTGGATTCTTCTGATTGAGGTTGAAGTGACGTGCTTTTGGTTGTGGTGGAAATGTCAATATTGTTTGGCACACTCTATGTTCATTATCCGTCTTTTCAGTGAGTTGTACCCTTCCCTTTTCTTTTTCTCGTTGTTCTTCTCAGTGTTCACATTGAGGACAATGTGAAGTTCGGCTTGGGAAAGGATGTCACTTCGTGCATGTTAGTTGCATACTAGTTTAGATTTATTGCTTTAGTAGGATTGTTACATGGTTTGTACCGCTCATTAGGGGCGAGAGTTTACATGTAACGAAAAAAAATGTACTGTTTTCTTAGTTGCATTAGAATTTTTTTTTTATAGATTTCACATCACGTTAGTTTGCATCTATGAGACTATTGCTAGCACTTTTTGAGAACCTTGTTGATATTTCACTACACTTCCTAAGCGTCATTCATCTTGTTCATGATTCTTCATAGCACGATTGTTTTGCAATTAATTGTTTGTGGTAAGATTGTTTGATCTCTCTCTGGCGGGATTTAACTTTACTGTGCAGACACCTTAACCCAAGTGAGCTTTTGTGCCTATGATCTGACGTATCGTGTCAGTTATGTTCTTTCATGTGTGATTAGTTCCTCAGTTGTCGGATTGATCTTGATTTTGACTTGGTACTCTTTGATGTTTGATAGTGTAGACATTTTGATATGATTGAAGCATATTTTTTTTCTGATCTTAGCTCCAAAGTTATTATTGTTTTCATATTATCCTTTCTCTATCCCCATTGAGCCTTTCTGACATTGTTAAATTGATATCTACATTATAAACCTTTGACCTCATTTGATTCTTGTCCCAAGCCTTGCTTGGGGGGAGAGAGTATTAGTTTTGGTTTGGTTGTATTGAATGATAAAGCTCGATTTGTGGTGTAGTTGGATGTAAAGTATGTTTAGTGATCTTGGAAATTGAATTGAAAGTTTGAAAAAAAAAACAAAAAGAAATCAAAAGAAAGTTTGTGAAAAATGAAAAAAAAAGTGAAAAAAAAGAGTTACGAATAAAAAAGGGTTATTTTTGAATTTTTGAATGAAAAAAAAAGTGTTGGTTATATTTGGAGATTGTTGGTTGTTGCGTGGAGTTGTTATGACCTTTTTTTTGGTCATGTTTTCAGTTACATGATGCTCCCCTTTCTTGGTTTTTCCACCACAATTTCTATATTATTTTCCATACCTTTAACCGCAGCCTCATTACTACCCTTTAAAGTCCTCTTGATCTTTATGTGTTATATTATTTCATAGAAAGTGAGTCAAAGGGTCAAAGTTAAATCGTATATGCTTCATCTGAGTCGACTTTATTTAGGTTGAGTGTTATTTATTATCCCTTAAACACATGAGAGATTTGAGTGCACATGACCATAGTGAGGTCTGTCAGGTTTAGTTAAATCTAGCTTGGGGGAGATGGTTTGTGGTATGTTTGGAGAGTCGATTGCGATACATGATATGCTATGCGGCTTTGTTCGATATTGTTTCGATGCTTGTTTTGTGTAGTGGCTACACTAGTGCAGAATCGACGATTTGCGTCGGATGCGAGGCGCCCATTTGCGTCGGACATGGGTCTGACGGCACAGGCCGCGTCGCAGATGAGAGAGACATGATCTGCGTCGGATTAGGACACGACGCAGATCCTAAGCTATTTGCGTCGGACTGTGCGCAAGGTGCGACGCACATGACTCCTCCACCCATCGCTAGCACAAGCAAATGACTGTCATCTGCGTCGGACACATGGTAATGTGCGACGCACATAACAGTCATCTGCGTCGGACATGCTGCAACATGCGACGCATATGGTAGTGATGTGCGTCGGACCCACGTCCACATGCGACGCATATTGTATCTTCTGCGTCGGACCTTGCCGCAACATGCGACGCAAATACCATTTTTTTTATCAAAAGAAATATTAATTGCCTCATCAACAACAACTCATTACACCAAACTGAATTTGCAAATATGACATTCAAAATGCAATGATAATCTTGAGTAATACAAGAATATAACAATGAAAAAAATGGACGATAAAAAGCAGATTTCTCATCATATTAACACAAATGAAAAGCAGATTTTGCATACCAAGTTTAAGATAATAAGCTATCAAAATGGAACAATAAATACTCGACCAAAACAGAAACATAATAACAAATCAAATGGAGAAAAATTCCCCTAAGTTCCCAGATCTAAAAAACAAAATATACAACAATTTTTTTAGATACATTAGAAGAAGAAAAAAAAATTCAACAATTATCAAAAAGTAATGGAAATGACAGAAATTCAGCACATCGCCATTTTCTTCAACCTTGATGCTTGTGGAGTTTTGAAGTACACACTAGATCTATAAAAAAATTCTACTAATGTAAAAAAAAATCACTAGCCTTGATGCTTCACTAGACTTCGCACATGTAAAACTCAGGCCGGCGCCGGAGGTTTCGCGAGGAGAGAACGTTGATGAAATCAGGCGGCGCCGGAGGTTTCGCGAGGACCGTTATTGTTGCTTGCTGCTGTTACTACTGTAGCAGGTGCCGGAGTCATTTTGTGTTTAAACTTTGAAGAGGTTGGTGATTTAGATCTATGAAAGAAGTGAAGTTGACAGAAGAACTAAATTAGGGGAAAAGGAAAGGGAGGAAAGGAAAGTTGGGGATTTGGGAGGTTGAGAGTGGATGAGGACGGAAGGGGTAGAGGGGGAGACGACGAGGAGAGGTTGGCCGGCGGCGAAGTCGGAGAGAGCGACGCCATTGACACGGAGAGAGCGGCAGTAGTCGGCGTGTGCGGCGGCGAGGTGGTGGCGAGCGAAGACGGCGTCTTAGATTAGACGGCGACGTTCTTTGCAGCGGCGAACTGTGTCTTCGTTGTCGAGTTTTGAGGTTGTGCACCCCATTCTTTTTAGGAGAGAGAAAGAGGGGAGTTAGAGGTTGGTGATTGTGGTGGTGGAGGTGGGGTTGTGGAGTGATTTCATTTTTGGAAAGAGAGAGAGAGAAAGAGGACGGTGGAATGTTGGAAGAGAGTGATGAGAGAGAAAATTGGGGGAGACGGCTGGAGTTGAGGAGAGAGAGTTTGAGTCTTAGGTTAAGGAAAGTTTGTTTTATATAAGTGATTTGCATCGCACCCAACAAACGTTCGACGCAAATTGTAATTTATCTTTTATATGTAAAGTTATTTGCATCGCACCTAACCTACGTTCGACACAAATCACTAAAGTTTGTGGATATGTTTACTTATTATCTGCGTCGGTTGACAGATAAGAGTCGACGTAAATCACTCATTTGTGTCGGATGGACCATAAGGTGCGACGCAAATGTGATTTCTAAATTCTTGCTTTAGTTAATCTGCGTCGCGTTCTTCATGGAAACCGACGCAAATTATCTATCTGCGTCGTTTACCCTACTGTCCGACGCAAATCAGCAGAGCAAATTGACATTTTTGTACTAGTGCTATATCTCTCGTGGTTTTAGTTGAGTGTTTGGCTCTATTGTAGAGTCTCATATTGTAGGTGTTTTTCTTCTCCAATGTCTATATCTTATTGCTTGAGGACAAGCAATGGTTTAGCTTGGGGGAGTTTGATGAGTCATATTTATACATAGATTTTAGGTTTATTTAGGTTGCATTTCTATTTCAAATGAGAGCATTTAGGTGCATATTTGCATGATTTACTCAAGTTTGGCAATACTGCTCTCCGTTTGCTTGTTTTAATGAATTTCAGGTGATATTAATGCAAATAGACTATGGTTGGCTAAGCTTGAGTTAAGCAAACATGAATAAAGAAGATAGATTACATGAGGATGACAAAGCATCTATCTGGGACGAATTTGGGCTAGAATGAAGCAAAGCATTGCTGTAAGAAGTACCAAAATTGAGTCTTGTACATTCTTTTACTCATAACTTTTGATACACAAATGATAATGGATTGATTCTAATTGGGTTGGAAAGTAGACTTAAAGAGATTTCCAACGACTGGCCACACGCTGAATTTCGACGAGAAACGAGAAAGTTATGAAGTTTTGAAAATGAGCAGTTTTGGTATTTCTTGCGGGCCCGGCCGGGCGGGATATTTCCCGGCCGGGCGGATTGCTGTTTTGCTTTTTCTACGGGTTTTGACCTGTCAACCGCCCGACCGCGCGGGATCCGCCCCGGCAGCCCGGGCGGGATCCGCCCCGGCAACCCGGGCGGGGCGATTTTTATGAGTTTTTAAGCGCGTTTTGCGCTGACTCTTATTTTGATATAAATACTTATCCTTTTAGGGTTGAAAGACCACAGTTTTTACATTATAGCTTCAGCTTTAGTTTTCTAAGCACATTTTAATTACTGAAGAACCCTAGTATTACTCTTTGTCATTTTTACATTGGATTTTCAATAGAAGTTTGGATTTTGCAAGATTGGTTCTACATTGATATTTCTTCTTTTCTCTTGTTATTCTTATTCAATCCTTGATTATTAATTCACCATGTTTACTTATTTCATCATGAGTATGTTTTCCCCAATTATGATTGAGTAGTTTATTTCTAGGGTTAAGGGGATTCATGAATATTTATGAAGGGATGTTTATAAAGTATTGATTTTTGATGATGTATGTTGATTCCTATTGAATGTATTAACTCTATTCAATCTGATTTGGCCAGATTTGATTGTTATAGTATTGCAATATTAGGTTATGCGTCGAGAGGTATAAACTTGATATTAAGGCTAGTTTCAATAGGTAGAGTTGGTATTAATAAATTTCGAGAGCCTGTTAATATCATTCTATGGTTAATTTCGACTCGAGAGAGGAAATCAACCTGTTTGACTGCGTTATTCATTATTGATTATTGTATTTCATCCTGGAATATTGTTCATTGGTGAACCTACGCTCTAGACTTTATTTTATTGATATTCTTGATATAGTTATTGTCTAGTTTAGTATAATTACAACCAAACACTCGTTCCCTATAATCTAGATTTGATTGACAATTAGGAAAAGAACACTGTTTTCCCTGTGGATTCGACCCTACTTCCCTGACTACTACTTGTTAGAGGACTTTAGGATTACTTTTGATAGGTGATACGACTTTAGCCTGTCACCTGTCAAGGAAGCTATGGAATCTGCAGCTATGATGAGCAAAGGAAGTGATGTGACATGTGATGAGTGTGGAAAATATGGGCACAACAAAGAAAAGTGCTGGAGAATAATTGGATATCCACCTAGACATCCAAAGGCTTAGAGAGACCAGAGGGATAAGTTTAGAGAGAGTGGAGTGCAGCTTTGCTGGTATGGTGAGCTGTAATTTTGCTGAAACAGAGGGAAATGAGTGGATAATAGACTCAGGAGCATCAGATCACATGACTGGATGCATGGAAGTGATGGTTGATGTTGTTGAGTGCACCAAGGAACAAAAGATAAATCTTCCTACTGGTGAGACCTCACTCATTTCACACAGTGGAAATGTGAAGCTGAGAAATGGAATTCTTCTGAAAAATGTCTTGTATATTCGTAGTTTTAAACACAATCTTCTCTCAGTACAAAAACTCTCTAAAGATCACAACATAAAAATTGAGTTTCACTATGAGTTCTGTGTTTTGCAAGAGAAGAAAACAAGAAAAATTTATGGTGTTGGAAAAGCACTACATGGTCTGTATTATTTGATAAACTTACCAGTGAGTAAGGTGATAAGTGAATGGAGAAGAACGAGCAAAATGGAGGTAACAAAGACAGGGGGAGATGATAAAAAGATGACAGCAATGAATGTGAATGCAGAATTTGAGCTTCCTGCAACTCTGAGTAATGTCCCAAGTGTCAAGGCAACTACTCTATGGCACTGGAGGCTTGGACATGCTCCTTTGAAGAAACTTGGCAAGATCAAGAATTTGAAAGGGTTCAAGGCTGAAAATGATGATGTGTGCATTACCTGTCCCCTTGCAAAGTTCACAAGGTTGCCATTCAGTGTGAGTGAATCTAAGACGTTTGACATGATTCACATGGACATATGGGGACCCTACAGGGTGGCCACCAGGATGAATCATAGGTTTTTTCTCACATTGGTAGATGATCACAGCAGGGTGACCTGGATACACCTGCTCAAACACAAGTCAGATGCTTTCAATGCTATAGAAAACTTTGTAAACATGAGTAGAACTCAGATTGGAAGACAGATGAAAGTGTTTAGATCAGATAATGCACTAGAGTTTGATGACACACTACTACAAAAAAGGGTAAAGATAACTGTCAAATAAGGCTTTACATAACACTTTTGAGGCGTTTTCCAAGTCAGCGTAATGTAAGGTAAAGATAACACATGGTGAACGTGTTATGTTTGAGGAGAAAAAACATAACAGTTATCTATAATAACCGTTATACCACAAGAAAACACCTTTTCCAAATAAACGTTAAGTTTGTTATTTTGCTGGTTGTTTGAAAGAAGGCAAAGATAACACCTATCTTAAATAGGTGTTATCTTTGTTAAATCCAAACATAATCCTTCTCCACCTCCACTGTTATGTATTCGAATAATAGGATATAAATGATTTTACCGAGATCTTTGCCTTTTGTTTTTATATAATAAAAAATTGATTTTATCTGCATCAATACCTCACCATAACCAAATTGTTGCAGTTTACTAAGAATTTGTACTCAATTAATTCAAGCAATATTCATAAAAATACTCATGTTACAAAAGAAATAAAAGTATTAGATTGTACATAGATCAGATTCGTTGCAACTTACATCAAAATTCGAAAAAATAAAAAGATCTAAGTGGATTAAAATTGTTACTATTGCAACTTACATTAAAATTCACAATAAAGAACAGAACTTATCAAACTAAAAGCATGTCTTATTCATCTTGCAATATCTTCTGTAAATCATCATATTGTTCAAGCTCGTGCGAGGTTTGTATGTTGGGCTTCCCGTGGACCTTGGGGATGGGTCGACCTGATTGACACGACAATTGAAGGAGATGTAAACATACGATAAACAGGGGGCTTGCAACAACAAAGCTCTAAAATCTACAGAAAATTATATACGAATTAAAAACTATAATTTACACTAATTCAACTTCGAAAGCAAAATCCCAGCAAAATTATCTGAAATGATGAAAAACTGGAATTGGCTTGTCTTGACTCATCTTCATAGTCAAAGCTTTTATCACTTTCTCTCTACTCTAGTTCTTTTCCTTGATCTAACTCGATAAAATCACCTGAAAAACCTAGAATCAAACAACCAAAAATAAAAAATAAATGGGGGAAAATTCAAATTTCGAAAGGCAAACAAAGAAACAAACAAACCTGAGAAGAATCTGATGATAAAACATGTGTAAATCTGTTGTGAACTTCGGATTTCAATCCGTTGGAGTCTCAAATTGGGGGCGAAATCATAACAGCGTACAAATCATTAAGAGTGAGGCACCAATTACTAGGTTTCTTCAACTGGATTTGTGTTAATTCTGAGGGACGAATTGGGAGAGGGCGAATTCGGAGAAAAACATTGAGAATTTTTGAAGTGTTTGAGGGTTTTGGAGATGAAATTGGAAGGTTTAGATGAAAAAAAATTAAGAGAGAGAATCAGATACAAGAGTACTTAAAAGAGGAATGCAGTTGGGGATTGAATGACAGTGGCGAATGAAAGTAACGGGGTGGTTAGGGTTTGTATCAGGCAACTGCAAAATTTGAAATTATTTAGAGGAAGTAAACATTGGAGTATATTACCCGTTATCTTTTCTATCTCTGATTCTTTTACAAATCTAGGAGATAGAAAAGATAACAGTTGGGTTATTTATATGTTATCTTCTTTTAATTGAGACAACACTCATTTAACTTAACAGTTATGTTTTCCTTACATAACATTTATGTCATTTATGTGTTATCTTATTTGTGTTATCTTTGCCAATATTTGTAGTAGTGACAAGAAGTGCATGCCATTCTTCAGCAAGCTTGGGATTGCACATCAAACATCATGTGTAGATAGACCTGAGCAAATTGGGAGAGCAGAGAGGAAGCACGGGAACAAATTGGAGATGGCTAGGGCTCTCAGGTTCCAGAGTGGTTTGCCTCTTCAATATTAGGGTGATTGTGTTATGTGTGCTGTGCACATAACAAACAGACTGCCTAGCAAGGTGTTGGGTGAAAAAACTCCATATGTGGTACTCTATCAAACTTCTCCTCTTTACACTCACTTAAAGACATTTGGCTGTTTAGCACTTGCTAGTAATCCAAGTAGAAAAAGGGACAAATTCAATGCAAGGGGTGTACCCTGTGTCTTCTTAGGGTACCCTCGGTCTCAAAAGGGGTATAAACTCCTCAATCTTACTAACATTGTGATCTTTGTTAGTAGAGATGTGAAATTCTATGAGACTATCTTCCCATATAAGATATTTCACAACAATAAAACAAGAGAAACTGTGAGTGATGTGAGTGTGAATACTCCTTGTGATGATGAGGAGGTGAGTGAAGAAAATGAAGAAGAAAATGGTGAAGAGAATGTTGAACCTGGGAATGAACCACTACCTGCACCTCACACTGAAGTGAGAAGATCTAGTAGAACCCATAGAGCACCAGGCTGACATCAAGACTACATAACTGCCAATGCAACCTCCTCTTCAAACACAAAACCAACATATGACACCACCTTTCTTGCACACACAAAACCCACTCAAGTTCACAACACAATTCAAACCAATACCAGCCCCATATTCTCCTGTTTCTTCTCCCAAACCAGCCATCATGATGAACCTAGGAACTACAAACAAGCCATCACTGATGCCAAGTGGGTGCAGGCCATGAATGAAGAGCTGAGTGCCCTGGAGGAAAATAAAACATGGAGCATCCTTGACTTGCCCCCTGGGAAGCAAGCTATAGCTTGCAAATGGCTATATAAAATAAAGTACAACAGTGATGGGAGTGTGAATAGATACAAAGCAAGATTAGTCATTATGGGAAATAGACAAAAGTATGGAATAGACTATGAGCAAACCTTTGCTCCAGTAGCTAAAATGGCTACTGTGAGGTCTTTACTTGCTGTAGCTTCTATTCAGAGTTGGCACCTACATCAAATGGATGTTAAAAACGCCTTCTTACATGGTGATTTGCAGGAAAATGTGTACATGAAATTTTCCCCAGGATATCATGGTGCAGGAAATAGGCTTCATGTGAACTTAAATGATGACAGCAAGCTTAAAGGCATGAATGACAAAGTGTGCAAGCTCAACAAATCACTGTATGGGCTCAAGCAAGCACCCAGACAGTGGTTTGCTAAGCTTAGCAACACACTTAAGAGTCACAAGTTCATTCAGTCAAAGTCAGATTACTCAATGTTTGTTAAAGGCTGTGGAGAAGATCTTCTCGTGGTGCTGGTCTATGTGGACGATTTAATCCTTGCTGGTCCTAACTTCCAAGCTATTCAAGATACTAAAGCTCTTCTAAGTAGCCACTTTCACATGAAAGACATGGGAGTGCTTAGATACTTCCTTGGGATAGAAGTTGACCAATGTAGAGATGGGATTTTGTTGTCTCAAAGGAAGTTCATCATGGACTTGCTGAAAGAATATGGGATGATGCAGTGCAGGCCACTTAAACTTCCAATGGATTCTCATGTGAAGCTCAGCAGTGGGACAGGTGAAGTTATGGCTCATGCTGAACCATATCAAAAGCTTGTAGGCAAGTTAATCTACTTAACTCTCACTAGGCCTGATATAGCCTTTACAGTTCATGTTCTCAGCAAGTTTATGCACCAACCTACAAGCATTCATATGCAAGCTGCAAAAAGGGTCCTTAGATATCTAGCAGGGAGCCCTAGACAAGGTATTCTTCTAGCAAACAACTCAAGTGCCCAGCTTCAAGCTTACTGTGACAGTGACTGAGAGGTTGTGCTTCCACAAGAAGGTCCACATCAGGTTTTTGCATTCTTCTTGGGAGGTCTCCTATTTCTGGGAAAGCAAAAAGACAGACTGTGGTGGCTAGAAGCAGTGCAGAGGCTGAATACAGGTCAATGGCCCTTGTCATTTGTGAAGTAATGTGGTTGAAGCAACTCCTAAAAGACTTAGGCCTCAAGTCCATTGGTGCAACTCCTGTACACTGTGACAATCAAGCTGCTCTGGCAATTGCAGCCAATCCTGTTCATCATGAGAGAACAAAGCATGTTGATATTATCAGGGACAAGACAGAAGATGGTGTGATCAAACCAACCTACATCTCATCTCAACAGCAGCTGGCAAATATATTTACCAAGCTCCTTCCAACTCAACAACATCACTACCTCCTTAATAAGCTGAGAGTTCAGAATACTCCTCACTCTCAGCTTGAGGGGGAGTGTTGAGAAGGCCTAATATCTCAATAGGAATGTAGGACATGTAGTGCTGTTAGTAGTACTAAGTAATGTTGCTAGGAGCTTAGTATTTTGGCCCATGTAAAAAGGTTATGTTGTCTGTTGTCTGTTGTCTGTTAGTGGGAACATGTGTCCTATGCTAAGTGGTCAGCTGTTAAATGACCTAGGGATTCTCACCTCAGTCGTCACATAAATAGTGACTGAATTATATTATAGAGAACAACTTGAATGAATGAAAGAGAGACATCAGCTTGAGAGAAAAATATTCTTGCATCAATGGTTGATTGAGTACATGGCAGAAGTAATAATGTCATCATGGTATCAGAGCAAGGTTAGTAAACAGTCCTTCACTCACTCAATCATACAGCAAGATTTATTATAGGTAATCTTATCAGTTGGTGCATTTTTTAAAACTATTAAATTTGTGTCTTTAATGCTTAATGTTTGTGTCTTTAGCATTAAAAATAGTACCTTTGCTTCCTTAAAATATCTAGAGTGCAAGAGGAAAACTTATCTAGTATTATAAGGATGGTTCCTGGGATAGATTCAAGCAGTCCTTTATACCTTCACCCTTCTGATGGAAGCAACTCTGTAAGTGTGGAAAAGCTAGAAGGAGCTTCCAACTACAGACCCTGGAAGAGATCTTTAGAGATTGGTCTAGCTTCTAAAAGGAAGTTGGGGTTTGTAACAGGAGTAGTTAAAAGAGATGCTTCGATCTGTGTGAAACAGGAGGCTTGGGATACACCGTAACAACATGGTGATATCATGGATATTAGGGAGTGTAAGTGAGTCCATTAAAAAGTCTATAATGTTTTTTGAACACTGCTTCCCTTATATGGAGTCAGCTAGAACAAAGGTTTACTGTTGCAAATGGGTCTAGAAAATACAAACTTAATAAAGATTTGTATGAAAAGAAACAAGAAGGAAGAAGCATCACAGACTATTACACAGACATGAATGGGTGTTGGGAAGAGTTAGAAAATTTGAAGGAACTCCCTCCCATAACCACTGTGAATAGTGAGATAAGTGCATTACTCAAAGCACTTAATGACCAGCAGGAGGAAAGCTTTTCCAGTTCCTTAATGGGCTTGATGAAGGGTATGCAGTACAGAGAAGTCACTTGCTCATGATGAATCCACTACCAACATTACACACTGCTTCCAGTTACTTGCATCAGGAAGAGAGTTAGAGAGATGTTCTCAAACCTGTCAAGGAAGAGATGTAATCTGCAGCAATGATGAGCAAAGGAAGTGATGTGACATGTGATGAGTGTGGAAAATTTGGGCACAACAAAGAAAAGTGCTGGAGAATATTTGGATATCCACCTAGACATCCAAAGGCTCAGAGAGACCAGATGGATAAGTTTAGAGAGAGTGGAAACAACAATAGAGGAGGAAGGTGAAATAGAGGTGGCAAAAACAACAGAGGTGGGAGAACAGTTGCAAATGTGAGAAGTAGTGGTGAAAATAGCAGTACAAGTGGGAATACTTTCACTGCTCAACAACTAGAACAGTTGATGAAAATGCTACCTACTCCTTCCAAGGCTGCAACATCTGATACAGAAGATGAAATGGAGTATAGCTATGCTGGTATGGTGAGCTGTAATTTTGCTGAAACAGAGGGAAATGAGTGGATAATAGACTTAGGAGCATCAGATCACATGACTGGATGCATGAAAGTGATGGTTGATGTTGTTGAGTGCACTAAGGAACAAAAGATAAATCTTCCTACTGGTGAGACCTCACTCATTTCACACAGTGGAAATGTGAAGCTGAGAAATGGAATTCTTCTGAAAAATGTCTTGTATATTCGTAGTTTTAAACACAATCTTCTCTCAGTACAAAAACTCTCTAAAGATCACAACATAAAAATTGAGTTTCACTATGAGTTCTGTGTTTTGCAAGAGAAGAAAACAGGAAAAATTTATGGTCTTGGAAAAGCACTACATGGTCTTTATTATTTGATAAACTTACCAGTGAGTAAGGTGATAAGTGAATGGAGAAGAATGAGCAAAATGGAGGTAACAAAGACAGGGGGAGATGATAAAAAGATGACAGCAATGAATGTGAATGCAGAATTTGAGCTTCCTGCAACTCTGAGTAATGTCCCAAGTGTCAAGGCAACTACTCTATGGCATTGGAGGCTTGGACACGCTCCTTTGAAGAAAATTGGCAAGATCAAGAATTTGAAAGGGTTCAAGGCTGAAAAGGGAAATTCCCAATGGTGACCTCGAACTTTTCGAGTTTTCCATTGGTGGCCCTAAGTTTTTTTTATTCCCACTGGTAACCCTCAATTATTGTTTCATTCCCAAATGTGACCTTATAGAGTAAAACACCGTTAGTTTCGTTAACTTTTCATTAGAATAAATGTCTCGGTTTGCGTGCTTAAAAATTGTCGAGGTTTGCATGCCGCAAATATTGCTCAGTTAAAGTTTAAGGGCTCATCTTAGCTTTTAAGGGTCAAATCTAAAGTCTAATTTGGTTTTCATGTCCAAAAATTGGTCGGCTAAGGAATTGAGTGTTATTTTGGTCCTTAAGGGTCAAATTTGACGTCGAAATTGACAAAAAATGACCGGAAGCACCTTGGTTTGTGTGCCAAGACATTAGTTCTAACGAAAAGTTAATGGAATTAACGGTTTTTTGCTTTATAAGGTCACATTTGAAACTAGAACAATAATTGAGGGTTACCAATAGGAATAAAAAACATTGAGGGTCACCAATGGGAAACTCGAAAAGTTCGAGGCCACCATTGGGAATTTCCCGGCTGAAAATGATGATGTGTGCATTACCTATCCCCTTGCAAAGTTCACAAGGCTGCCATTCAGTGTGAGTGAATCTAAGACGTTTGACATGATTCACATGGACATATGGGGACCCTACAGGGTGGCCACCAGGATGAATCATAGGTTTTTTTCTCACATTGGTAGATGATCACAGCAGGGAGACCCGGATACACCTGCTCAAACACAAGTCAGATGCTTTCAATACTATAGAAAACTTTATAAACATGAGCAGAACTCAGTTTGGAAGACAGGTGAAAGTGTTTAGATCAGATAATGCACTAGAGTTTGATGACAAGAAGTGCATGCCATTCTTCAGCAAGCTTGGGATTGCACATCAAACATCATGTGTAGATAGACCTGAGCAAATTGGGAGAGCAGAGAGGAAGCACAGGAACATATTGGAGATGGCTAGGGCTCTCAGGTTCCAGAGTGGTTTGCCTCTTCAATATTGGGGTGATTGTGTTATGTGTGCTGTGCACATAACAAAAGCATCGCCTAGCAAGGTGTTGGGTGAAAAAACTCCATATGAGGTACTCTATCAAACTTCTCCTCTTTACACTCACTTAAAGACATTTGGCTGTTTAGCACTTGCTAGTAATCCAAGTAGAAAAAGGGACAAATTCAGTGCAAGGGGTGTACCCTGTGTCTTCTTGGGGTACCCTCGGTCTCAAAAGGGGTATAAACTCCTCAATCTTACTAACAATGTGATCTTTGTTAGTAGAGATGTGAAATTCTATGAGACTATCTTCCCATATAAGATATTTCACAACAATAAAACAAGAGAAACTGTGAGTGATGTGAGTGTGAATACTCCTTGTGATGATGAGGAGGTGAGTGAAGAAAATGAAGAAGAAAATGGTGAAGTGAATGTTGAACCTGAGAATGAACCACTACCTGCACCTCACACTAAAGTGAGAAGATCTAGTAGAACCTATAGAGCACCAGGCTGGCATCAAGACTACATAACTGCCAATGCAACCTCCTTTAAACACAAAACCAACATCTGACACCACCTTTCTTCCACACACAAAACCCACTCAAGTTCACAACACAATTCAAACCAATACCAGCCCCATATTCTCCTGTTACTTCTCCCAAACCAGCCATCATGATGAACCTAGGAACTACAAACAAGCCATCACTGATGCCAAGTGGGTGCAAGCCATGAATGAAGAGCTGAGTGCCCTGGAGGAAAATGAAACATGGAGCATCACTGACTTGCCCCCGGGAAGCAAGCTATAGCTTGCAAATGGCTATATAAAATAAAGTACAACAGTGATGGGAGTGTGAATAGATACAAAGCAAGATTAGTCATTATGGGAATTAGACAAAAGTATGGAATAGACTAAGAGCAAACCTTTGCTCCAGTAGCTAAAATGGCTACTGTGAGGTCTTTACTTGCTGTAGCTTCTATTCAGAGTTGGCACCTACATCAAATGGATGTTAAAAATGCCTTCTTACATGGTGATTTGCATGAAAATGTGTACATGAAATTTCCCCCTGGATATCATAGTGCAGGACATAGGCTTCATGTGAACTTAAATGATGACAACAAGCTTACAGGCATGAATGACAAAGTGTGCAAGCTCAACAAATCACTGTATGGGCTCAAGCAAGCACCCAGACAGTGGTTTGCTAAGCTTAGCAACACACTTAAGAGTCACAAGTTCATTCAGTCAAAGTCAGATTACTCAATGTTTATTAAAGGCAGTGGAGAAGATCTTCTTGTGGTGCTGGCCTATGTGGACGATTTAATCCTTGCTGGTCCTAACTTCCAAGCTATTCAAGATACTAAAGCTCTTCTAAGTAGCCACTTTCACATGAAAGACATGGGAGTGCTTAGATACTTCCTTGGGATAGAAGTTGACCAATGTAGAGATGGGATTTTCTTGTCTCAAAGGAAGTACATCATGGACTTGCTGAAAGAATATGGGATGATGCAGTGCAGGCCACTTAAACTTCCAATGGATTCTCATGTGAAGCTCAGCAGTGGGACAGGTGAAGTTATGGCTCATGCTGAACCATATCAAAAGCTTGTAGGCAAGTTAATCTACTTAACTCTCACTAGGCCTGATATAGCCTTTACATTTCATGTTCTCAGCAAGTTTATGCACCAACCTACAAGCATTCATATGCAAGCTGCAAAAAGGGTCCTTAGATACCTAGCAGGGAGCCCTAGACAAAATATTCTTCTAGCAAACAACTCAAGTGCCCAGCTTCAAGCTTACTGTGACAGTGACTGGGGAGGTTATGCTTCCACAAGAAGGTCCACATCAGGTTTTTGCATTCTTCTTTGGAGGTCTCCTATTTCTTGAAAAGCAAAAAGACAGACTGTGGTGGCTAGAAGCAGTACAGAGGCTGAATACAGGTCAATGGCCCTTGCCATTTGTGAAGTAATGTGGTTGAAGCAACTCCTAAAAGACTTAGGCCTCAAGTCCATTGGTAGAACTCCTGTACACTGTGACAATCAAGCTGCTCTGGCAATTGCAGCCAATCCTGTTCATCATGAGAGAACAAAGCATGTTGATATTGACTGTCATTTTATCAGGGACAAGACAGAAGATGGTGTGATCAAACCAACCTACATCTTATCTCAACAGCAGCTGGCAAATGTGTTTACCAAGCTCCTTCCAACTCAGCAACATCACTACCTCCTTAACAAGCTGAGAGTTCAGAATACTCCTCACTCTCAGCTTGAGGGGGAGTGTTGAGAAGGCCTGATATCTCAATAGGAATGTAGGACATGTAGTGCTGTTAGTAGTACTAAGTAATGTAGCTAGGAGCTTAGTATTTTGGCCCATGTAAAAAGGTTATGTTGTCTGTTGTCTGTTAGTGGGAACATGTGTCCTATGCTAAGTGGTCAGTTGTTAAATGACCTAGGGATTCTCACCTCAGCCGTCACATAAATAGTGACTGCATTATATTGTAGAGAACAATTTGAATGAATGAAAGAGAGACATCAGCTTGAGAGAAAAATATTCTTGCATCAATGGTTGATTGAGTAACATGACAGAAGTAATAATGTCATCAATATTGTATTAACATACAAGAATATAATAAACCTTTCCATTATTCATATTTTTAACCAATGGTTATATTATCTAATCATTGGTATAAAAAAAAATTTTCTCGGTAATTGTAACGATTTCATTAAAATGACTTGACACAAAGTCAAGAAAATAGAAAATGCTCCAGATTACTTAACTAAGTACGTCAATTTCTTGGTTACAATTATTTTATACAAATTACTATAAATTTTTGAATCATATTTTCTATTTTCATAGAGGACGGTGTATAGTGTATTTTCAGATGACAGATTTTCACTTGTCTCTAACACAGGTTAGAAGTCTAGTACATAATATATTTCAATATGTCACACACACTCACACAGTAGGTCATTTTGTTTAATTAATCACTTTTACTAACAACCAATGTAATTATACAACTAGCTAGTATGCCAATTTTGCTCTATCCCAATGTCATTGACTAATTGGACTCCGCATCTTCTTTTTATTTTCCCATCAAACATTAATTCTCTGTTCGGTGCTAATTCACTCCAAATTAATTCATAATCAACTTCCATCTACTAACCATAATCCTCCTACTACTATAAAACAAATTATCCGTTATTATATTCAACTTATACAAAACCTTGTAATATTCTCAGTAATTCAATCGCTAAGAGATGTATACCAAAAGTATAGTAACTTTTGGTGGGGCGAACATAGTCACAACTTTGACGGACAAGGCAGAAGTGATAGATGAATGGGTGGCAGAGATTTTGCCACGTTACATCGCCGATGACAAATCAACGGTGGTGGGACTAGACATAGAGTGGAGGCCTCATGAAATATCATTAATGAGCAACAAATCAGCAACACTTCAACTATGCATAACAAGTGTCTCATAGTCCAACTCTTTTACTTGGACTATCTGCCTCAGTCTCTTAAGAACTTCATGGGCTGGCCCAAATTTACTTTTGTTGGGGTTGGAGTGGCTGATGATGTGGCTAAGCTTAGGGCTGAGTATGGGCTGATATGTGCTACTAGCAAGGATATACAGGCCCATGCTTTAGCCCGTTGGCCCATGAGATGGTATCGAAGGCCCGGTCTTAAGGTTCTTGCTAGGGATGTCGTGGGCCTTTATATGGCTAAGCCCATGCATGTTTGCAGGAGTGATTGGCAAGCTAGGGTGCTTACTAAGGAGCAAGTGGAGTATGCTTGTATTGATGCTTATGCTTCTTACAAGATTGGCTTCAAGTTGTTCATGGGGTGATTCTAAGGATAATTTTTAAGATGGTAGGAGATTTACTTTATGTTGTTTATTATGCATTTATGAAGTATCTACTTCGAATTTTCATTATCTTTGCATTTTACTATGGAAGAAGCTAGTGTTATGATCAAGTCCATTAATATATGTAGTAGAAGTTGTTAGTACTTAGTAATGTGGGTCATGGATGAGTAAGTGATTTCATGAATGTATTAGCGTTTCTAATTTTAATTCCCTCTGTCTCAAAAGTTTTTATAGTCTCTTTGATTTAAGTATTTAATGGAGCTCTCGTTAAAAGAGAAAAGTATCTAATGGAGCGTTTTTGCATGCAATAAGGTGGTAAAAGAATAACAATTATAGGAAAAAACTATGAAAAAACCTTTTAAGATAAATTTGAGGAGTAATTTTATAAGTCTAATCAATTTTTTAAGAACAAGGACTCAAGGTGGAAATTAAAAAACTATGCATGCTTTATATATAAGAAGTAATAAATAAAGGAGCTTAGGAGCATCCTTTTATATTTAAAAAGAAAATGAAAAAATTGATAGTTAGAAATAATTTCATATGTTCCCGGTTTTTTCATAATAGTCCCCGCCACCTTTCAATAATCTAGTAATGAATCATGATATTGACAAGACGGTCTTATGTGAGAATTTGTAATAGAAAAATTCTTAGAAAACGGAAGTAGTTGTTATTATTGGTATCTCTATTTGGTAACGAATTGATGTTGGTTGGCTCACTTGTTTAGTTTAAGCAACTCATAGTATTTTTTTTGATAAATAAGCAACTCATAGTATTAGTGTCATATGTCTTGGTTAATTATGTTTTTTATGCAAATTTGTCTTGTTGACTTAAGTTGGCAAAATACTACCTCCGTCCCAAAATATAGTTCTTGATTCAATTTTTTCACGGAAATTAATTTAAGGTAAGTAGAATCTAAGAGGGAAGTAGAGATTTTTTATTTATTTAAATAAATGTTGAATGGGAAAAGATGATTTTAGGAGAGAGAATGAAGAATAATTGGTGAAAGAGCATTAAATGTAACCCTTGGGTTGTATAAACAAAGCAAAAAACTGATTTCAAGAATCAAATAAATAATGGCGACACGGTTTTTCTAGGCAAAATATGAAAAAGTGTGGAACTAATTGTTATTCTGAGTATCTTTATTTGGTAGTGAATTCATATGTCTTGGTTATGTTTTATTTTCCCGAAAATTATGTTGTTGATGTAAGTTGGCAAATAGCATGAGTAATGTCCACTGAATCTATACATAGTCTCCCCCCCCCCTTTATGTAATGAGTAATCTATGTTCTCTGAAAATTAAAAAGAAATTACAATTTTCTTTTTTCCATAAATTATAAATTATGGGCTAAGAAACTAATTTTTTGTTTAAAAAAAAATTAAACTTCAAGTAAAAGTTATTACATCATCCCTGCTTACATCATGTTGCTTACATCATCAAAAGTAGCGAGTGCTACTAACCTAAACTATAAGAACCCTATGTTTTTACAGTGACTAAAAACTTTTGAGCTTGAGATCCTAAATATCTTTTGCCCAAATAAAGTGGTGCAAAATCCTTACATTATTCCCCAAAAAAAAAATGAGGCTTTGGCAAATTGGAAAGAGAAGAAAAAAAAAATATTTTTATTAACATTTTTTATTAACAACTATTATCACATCAAATTTTATTTGACCATATCAGATCAAATTAACAACTATTACATTATGCCTTTCGATTTTTATCACAATAGAAAAACTACAACATGCAAAAAGTTGACAAAGACATAACGAAAAGTATATGGATCGGTAGATTTTTTTAGTGGTCACTTTACTTTAAAGATGACTATGAAAAAATAGTGGTTCAAAAAGATTATGAATCAACAAACATTATTCAGAATCCATTTTAATTTGGACCATTCTTCCTTGTGAAAATTTTCCCAACAAACGCAAAATATTTTGACATTTATCAATAAAGCCATACATCAAGTTCGTACTAAGGAATGTCTCAGAGGGAGGTCAAGAGCTTGTAACCAATTTGGTAGTATGCATAAGCATCACTGGCTGCACCCATGACATGTTCATCAGTGAACACCTTGGGATTCCTCGAATCGACCTCGATTTCAGTGGTTGGAGATGGAGGGCCTTCATACGGGACCTCGACTTGGTGTGCTAGATCGGCCAAGCTCGACTCAGTGAGGGCAGGTTTTCTTAGAACCCTAGCAGCTAAATCTCCCACTTGTACACCAACATCCGGGTTGCTAAACTTCACAAGGTAAAAAATCTCTGGCAACTTTGTGATTCCAACAAAACAAATCTTAGGATCATTAAGGAAATTATCTAAGGACTCAGGAGCATTACCTTGGTTTCCTACATAGTCCAAGTGAATAATAAGGCAGCGACGAAATACACATAGGACTAATGCATGGGTGGTGTAACCACCAGTAGCTGGCTTGAGCTTCTTAATGTCTAATCCCACCACTTTAGTGGTGCACTCTAGATGGCATCGTAGGTTGGCGATGTGCTTGTCGACAGCCGCCACGCAGTTGGCTACATGCGCGGTGACCTTAACACCATGAATGGTAACATCACATGCACCCATTTGTAAGAGGAATTCAACAGGAATTTGTGGTTTGCGTGACCTCTTCATTAAAATGTTAAATGTCTGTAAACTTTGTTTTGGAGTCCTAACACTTGGTTAGATAATAACACTGAAGTCTGAACACACATGCATGTGTAGATAGAAGTATATATAGAGTAATCTTAATGTTGTACGTAGACCTAGCTAGTAAGGCGTAGATTCCACCAACATCATAAGGAGTAGCAATAAACTACAACCCCACTTTTTACTAGCTCCTGACTCCTGTTACTTTTCCCAGTTTTTCCTAAGCTTTTAAAAAATCAATCATGATAAATATTATTGTTAATTAAGCTAATCCTGTTAGTTTTTCCACTTATTATTACATATGTTATCTTTGTCCTTCCAACTTATTTTTTCAAGATTCCCATTGCACAGTATACTTGTAAGCGAAAATGTTATATAGTTGGTGCTATTAGAAGAATATCATGAAAATTTGATATTATGAACACATCGATTGTAATAAATCAAAAAGGTTAACACTGATAATGGTTGTATATATATATAAACAAAGAAACAAAAAATCAAAGTAGGATGAGCAAAATAGTAGAACATAAACCGATACCTTGCACTTCATACAAAAATAGAAGTATCATAGCACGGAACTATACTAAAAGCTAGTGAAAATCTCTCTCTCTAAAAAACACTATGCCTTCTCTCTAAACAAAACCTCTCGCAAACCCCTAACTCTAGGAACTCGCCGGAGTTCCGGCGCCGCGTAGGTTTCCGGCGGTTCTCCGGCGAGTTCCCTTGTTTTTTACTCGGATTTTCTTCTCGTTTCTCCTAGAGTTTGTCCTAGTTTTAGGGGCTTTCTTCTCCAGTTCGTCGTCCTAGGTTTGGGTGATTTCTTCGCTCAAAGTTTTCTGTTTGCCGTCGCGTCTTGTTGCCTGCGAGTTCGGGCCTCCCTGTTAGCTGCACCTTCCAGCCTCGTCAACTCATGGACGCACCTTCCCTTCCATTTCCCTTGCTCCAGTCGCGTGTCTCCACCGTCTCCACCGCCTCCACCGTGATTCGGCTCCCCGTCCCAGTCCCCGCCATCGATTCCCCCCTCCCCAGTAGGTGAGTCAGTATAGTTTGGGCTTCCCTTCCCCTCCCCCTCCCCCTAGTTTAGTTTTGGGCTTCCCCTCCCCCTTCCCTCTTTACTGGTTTGAAGTCTCGTCCTCTCCCCCGTTTAGTGGTTAGGTGTTTCGCCCCCTCCCCCGGTTGTCGGTTTGGGCTTCCCCTCCCCACTCCCCCTAGTTTCGGCATTAAAGTTGTAGGGCATCCCCTTCCCCCCCTAGTGTTGTGTCGGCAGTAAAGTTGTAGGGCATCCCCTCCCCTCCCCTCCCCTGTTAGTGTTGCGTCTCCCGTCCGTTCTCCGATGGTTGTGCTTTTAACCCCCTTCGCCTAGTGTTTCATTGGATCTTGGAAGTGCGTCCTCCTTTACCCCCCTTAAGTTTAGTTAGCTGCTTTCGTTGTTGAGTTCTTGGTTGAGTTAGTATGGTGTTGTCGTTAGTTAAATCAATCTGCTTGATTTCTTTGTTACTTGCTGGAGGTAGTCTTTGTCTTCAAAAAGTTGAATCTGGTCTATGTGATTGGTTAGGGTTTGCGTGGCAAGAGATTTCATGTTTGGGGTTTGTTTTATCCGATTTTGAAAATCGAACGGTTCTTCGAGATCTAACCTTGGTTAGATTTCAATCTCGCTTGGTAATAATTTTATCAATCATTGCCTTGACAAAACGATATTTGAAGGCGGCTCCCCAATTTGTCAATTGGGTTTATAGCGCGTCAACTCATTTGAGCTTCTCCTCAAAGGAGAAGCCTGAAATACCCTTCCAAAAGGGTATCGAGTCACATAGGAATGTGACTCTTTCAGGAAACTCGACCGTAGAATTCCATGTGATAGAAGGTCACTGGGATTGGTCCTGTTGCGAGTTTATAATCTCGCTGGTACTTGGTTGCCCCGCTTGTGAAATCAGTCCTCTCCTTCCACTCATTTCATCAGGGTTCTGGCGATCGTCATCCACCAGAAGAAGAGTTTCAATACAGTTATCTATCAATTCAGACCTCTAGATCGAGCAGTTTTATTCTAGTTTAAGTTATTTATGTTTTTGTAATTGTTATGTAAGAGCGAGTATAGCTCAGTTTAGTTTCTTTGTGTTTGTTTGGTTGTATTAACATTAGGCTGTAATACCGTTTTTAATTAATACACATTTTTCCCGTTGTCAAAAAAAAAAAAAAATAGAAAGTTCCTCTTTGGTTTTTTGTTTCTTCTAACAACCATTTCAGACCATTAAGTTACCCCTTACATTGGCAGATTGGCTACATATATCCTTCACCATTTTCAAATTCTACTTGTATGATGTAATTGGACAAGGCCAAAATTAGCCTAACTAAAAAACAAACATAGAATCCTCTTCATTTCTCTTCCTCCATTTGCAAATTGAGATTGTGACACCCACACTAAAAAAGTAGTAAGTTTCGAGAACCCCTACTTTCCCTTTTATGTAATCATAACCGTTTATTGAGAAATGATACAACAATTTTTCCGAAGAATTTATGGCTATGTAATTATATGCAATTCTTAATTGTGAGATCTTACTCTTATACCTTTAATGATAACGAATTGATCCATATTTTAAGTACTTAAACTAGTTATTAGGTCCGGGCTATGCCCCGGGTAAGAAAAAATTCATTTATTAATATTGTACTTTAAAATGATAACACTAAATAGAACTTGGTTTAGTGGTTAAAACTTTAGTATATGAACTTGAGGTCATGGGATCAAAACCTATACTATGCAATTTATAATTTTTTTATTGTACATGGATTACATGAGCTAAAACTCCCTAGGAAGAGCGCCACGTGGCACAATTCCTTGTTTAGGAACGCCTTTTAATATATTTATATAGATATTGTTTCTCTTAAATCATTGAGACATTTGCTTTTTCACAAGAAAAAATAAAAAAAGTAGTGAGAAGGAGAATAAAAGTAAGATTGGCATATATGAGTTAAGAAAAACACTCCTAAATGGAAAAATAGCCCGATTTTAAAAACAAAAGAAACTGAGGGAGTTACTAGCTAAGTTGTTTGATCACAAGTACCTTTTTTTTCCATCATGAATTTTAAACTACTTCATTAATGAAAGAGTCATATGACATTTACGAAAAAAAATAATCAAAACTAGCAAATTAAATACTTCAGTATAACACATTTGATCAAATAAAATTTTCAATTAGCAAAATCACGATCGTTGTAGATGAGATTTGACTTATCTTCTGCATACTCACTTTCACATCATTATTTGATGCAACCTTCCATGAGGGGATCTTCCGATCTGTTGTGTAGAACTAATCTGATGCAATTCATTCTAGACGTAGAATTGATATTTGCCACGACACTGCACAAATGAATCAAATTTTCTTCCAAAATTGAAAAAATACCCTCAAACTCTCACAAGGAGTGGAAAGATACATTTCAATATATGGGTAGAATTAACCCAATAATTGAATATAAAAATTATTAAATAGAGAGAGAATTTATTGTGAATATGAAACAAAAAGGTAGACCAAAGGCTGGTGTAACCCCTAGGTCAACAAAGAAAATTAGGATTTTGAGGGAGGAAGAGAGAAAAGGAGTGTGTGTGACAAGTATCTTAATTTACCTCCTTCTATTGTTTGACAAGTAACTAAAATACAAAATAAGGAGGTGAAATTGACTTAATGTGATCTGATACTTTGTGTAGCTTTTCATTAATTATAATTTTGAAATATAAGTACTTGAGTCTTGAGCAATAGATTTACCAAAAAATATGCAATTTCTAGATTTATCTGCTTTAGCTACTTATAAATATGTACACGGTGTTTATTCCGTTTTAACTAACGCATTGATTGTTACCATTTAACTTTCTAATTAATTTCAACCCCTTTTCAAATAGTGTTGTGAAACATAAACTTAGTAGTTCGATGCATCAATTCTTCATTAGTAACCAATATATATGTTTTACGGTTGGTTATGTATAAATATCTTTAACAGTTGGTTAGATCAGTTTTAACTCGGAAACCCTAAGATTAAATTAATTCCTGTTTTTTGAACTAATACCCATGATGAATTTATTTATTTACTTATTTTTCTTAATATGAATTTTTACAACTTTAGTCAAAAATCATGTTTAATACCCTAAAGTTTCTAGTCTAGGTATTACTTTCGTTAAGTCTCATTGTCAAAGATAGATTCAAGGATCCAAGTCTAGCTAGCTAGATGTCTAGTCGTCCGTTTGTTCATGCAATTCGTCAAGTTAGTTATGATGTAAAAGTTGATCCAAGTATTGCTATCAAGTTCCTAATCCTATGGAAGGTAATTCATTTTGCGTGATTCCTAAGAGCTACTCTTAGTTAATTAGGTACAACTAACTTCCACCATCATATTATTACTCATCATAGTGAATATTAAGTAATTATACTACACTTCATCTATAGCATTATAATGAACACTCTCCCCACCTTTCTTTCCTAGTATTCAAAATCATCATTATGTGGACACTCTAGCTACATACATGCCTTTTCTTCACTTTTTAAAAAATAAAAGTATCTTATATCCTTCAAAAGAATTTCAAAAATAAATATATTATTGAGGCACATCATACACCATTTAGGAGATACAAATTTTGCATTAGATAACAAGAGAAAAAGTAGATATGCTTGAAGAGATGGATAATTTGTTTCAAAGGGAGCGGCAAATATATTCATATATGATATGATTAGGGGTGGGAATGAGCCGAGCCGAGCCCGAATAGTCTCAGGCTCGGCTTGAGCTCGAGTTTCGAAACCGAGGCTCGGCTCGAGCTCGAGGCTCGTCGAGCCTCAAAAATGGAGCTCGGCTCGGGCTCGTCTCATGGAATTTGAGGCTCGGCTCGAGCTCGTTTGAGGCTCGAGCTCGGGCTCGTTTGAGGCTCGAGGCTTGGGCTCGTTTGAGGCTCGTGGCTCGGGCTCGTTTGAGGCTCAAGCTCGTTTTAGGCTCGTGGCTCAGGCTCGTTTGAGGCTCGAAAAAAAATGGCTCAAAATCTCAGGAAAAAAACGGCATTCACAAACACATCCACAAAAAAGTAGAGTGAGAGATGAGCTGCGATTCATACCTGTTGGTGGGTCGCCGGCCATGGCTGTTCCGCCAGCAGGTGGTGGTGGTGGTGAGAGATGCGACAGTGTGCGTCTCGGCCGAGAGTTGCGATGCTGCGAGAGAGCTGCGATGCTGCGAGAGAGCTGCGACACTGTGAGAGAGATGCGACGCTGCGTGTGTGACGCTCCGAGTGACAGATGATGGTGAGTGAGAGAGGTAGGAGCGGCGTTGAGCGAGAAGCCTGACCAGTTAGAGGCAGAGCCTTAGGGTTTTAGGAGTTTTTGAATTTTGACAAATGAATTTATTAAGTTGAATGGGGGGAATGTGCGTGGCAGCGTGGGTTGGCTGATTGGCTCATTTTTTTGTTGTTGTATTTTTTCCCTTTTTTTTTTTGAGTTTTTTCTAATATAGGTTTTAAATGTTTTGCTTTTTTTTAACTAAATAATAATACTATTTTTTATATTTTTCTAATAAAAAAATAACTCGAGCCATTCGCGAGCTTTTCGAGCCGAGCTTAGCCGAGCTCGTGGCTCGTATCGTTAGGTCTCGAACCGATCTCGAACTCGAGCCGAGCCTTAGCGAGTCGAGTCCTGACCGAGCTTTCACCGAGCCGAGCTCGAACAGTTCACGGGCAGGCTTGGCTCATTCCCAGCCCTAGATATGATATATGATTGAGCTACGTGTAGTGTTATACTGAAGAGAGAGAAAAAAAATATGATTAGAATTCTGGATTTTTTATATTTTATATGAATTGAGGGAAGAGAGATAAAATAGACAAGATTGCATATCTCAGAAACAAAATTGATTGGAGATATTGGATAATTACATTTATATATTGAAAAGAGACAAAAAAAACTAAGTAAAGGTTTAGTCTCAAGCCCAAATGATAATATTTTATAAGGGCTTTCTTTATTCTACAATATTTTTGAGCTGACAATTTATAACATAATAAGCATGTGTCGTGTGGTTTTGTTAATTGTTAAATGTTTGTTTCTTAGTCACTTTTGTTGTTTTATTCATAGTCCTTATGGTAACCCTCAAAAAAATTCAGTCCTTATTGTTAGGCTATAATAACAGTAATATAATGGTTCTACAAAAAAAATTCAAAAAACATACAAGAAGAAATTAGATCACTCTACTCTCAAGGGAGAAACCTAACGAATCAAGAAGAACAAAATGATTTAGAGTGGGGTCAACACCAGTGAAGAGTTCAACCTCGGTAGTGGAAATAGTATCACCTTTTTTGGAGAGGTAAACCGCTACCCCGGATTCTCGAAAAACGTGAGCTATGGAGTAATGAGAAAATCGACCAAGCAATGAGCTGATATCATCAACAAGGGTTTAATTGATTTATGGACAAGAGTAGAGGCCTTGAGGGTAGGGCTGACAAAAGTTGACCCAACCCGAGAACCTGACCCGAACCTAACCCGAAATAAGCGGGTTCGGGTTGAACCGTTGAAGTTTTTGACCCGTTTAACTAAATGGGTTGACCTGAACCCGACTTGAAAACTAATCGGGTTAGGTTCGGGTTGAAAATTTCAACCCGGAAATAACCCGCCTAACCCATTTAAAGTAATTGTAAAGCCAGACTGACGAAGAGAGAGAGAGTGTGAGAAAGAGAAAGTGGGAAGAAGAAACTCATAGATTAGCCTAATTCATATAATTGAAAATGGAAGTCATTATTGCAGTTTCAAGTACTAAAGAAATAGAAGAACAGACATGGAGACTATACAAAAGGACTCAATAAATTATTGATAAAAGTTATTGGAGTTGAATGCACCCAATTAATTAAATATTTTTTTCTTACATAATTCTCACCATAGAGCCCACCTATTCTTGAACCTCATAAGAAATTTTTAAAAATCAGGTTAAACTGGTCGGGTTCAGGTCAACCCGTTTATAAACAGGTCGGGTTCGGGTTGGAATTTCTAACCTGTTTAGGTAAACGATTCGGGTTCGGGTTTGGGGTGCTAACCCGTTTATGTAAACAGGCCGACCTGAATTTGACCCAACCCGACCTGATTGTCAGCCCTACTTGAGGGACTCGAAAATGACGACCTGGTTATCGCCTTCAATATAGAGATTCTAAATTTGTTGGGACTGGGTAAGCCTCCATGCTTCTGCAAAAAGAGCTGACGTAGAACCAAAGTGATATGCTTGAGCTGAAACAAGGTGGCCGGAAGAATAACGAAGGACAATCCTGGTTATCGCCTTCAATATCGAGATTCTAAATTTGTTGGGACTGGGTAAGCCTCCATGCTTCTACAAAAAGAGCTGACGTAGAACCAAAGTGATATGCTTGAGCTGAAACAAGGTGGCCGGAAGAATAACGAAGGACAATCCAGCAGAAGCTGACGAGCCAATGACAGAGCTATTTAAATTTAGCTTTGTATAACCGGGAGGCAGGGGATGCTATTGAACTATGATAGGTGGAGACCTGCGAGAACGAAGGAAGAAGCAGTGAAAGAAATATCCATTACCGTAAGAATAATCCATTCTTAATGCAGGTGCCATGCTCTATGATAAATGCGATCAATATTAATAAGACTATTTTCAAACACTATAGAATTACGTACTTCCAAATTGTTGTGACTCTAAGTCAATGTTATTTTGATGATGATAAACACTCTATGCTATAACATGTATGTGTGTAACAGTGATCTAAGAAAACTATCAAGATTGGATGTTCATGAAAGACGCAAATAAGTACGTACATGCACCCAAGTGCACGTAGAGCATGGTGCACCCTCTTCTAAACTACGTCGTTTTATCATTTTTAGAGTCTATAATTTTAAAAAATTGTTGTTATTTGTTTCCTTAAATTTTGCAACTAAAGATTCTTTTTTCAAATTTAAATTTAAAAGGTACTTGTTCTTTTACCTTAAGCGTAGATGTTCATTTACTATATGTTGTTTTCATTATAACCTATGTTATTTTATAAATATAGATTTACATGTTCTTTAATTTTAAGTCGTGTGTTCTTTTTTAAAGTAGAAATGTTGTTGAAAAAAACTCGTGTTCTTTTATATAAATGGTATGTTCTTTTTGGGTGCACAATGAGCATTGTGCACCCATAGTGCATAATCCACGCTTTGTATGAAAGATCAAGAACTTGAAGATATGGAAGCTTAGATCTAGTTATGTTCTTAGTCATGTTTATGCAATGTAATTAACGTCTTGGAACTTTGTGCGAAACTAGAAATATGAAATTAAGATGATTAACTATTTTTTTAGAGTTAAGAAAATAGGTAATTATATTAATTTCATGTTTCTACATTTAAAGAATATAAAAAGGGGAGTTTTTAATTTTTAAAATTAGTTTTGAAAGGAAAATATTTTTTACAAAGATTTTCGGATAAAGAGTTTTGTAAAAACTGATTTTAAAGAAAACGTTTCTTTAAATATATTTTCAAAAAAAAGAGTTTTAAAAAAGTCTGATTTTTAAGAACAAGATTTTATAAAAGATAAAATGCGAAAAAAAAAGAAAAAGAAGAGTTTTAATAAAAAACTGATTTTAAAGAAAACATTTCTTTAAAAGATTTTCTAAAAAGATTGTTTGTAAAAAGAGAAAAACTGATTTTTAATGATAACGATTTTTATAAAGTTTGTTTAGATAAAAAGTGATTTGAAATCTGATTTAGAGTTGGCATAGATATGGAGGAATCCTTATCTTACAAGGAGTAAAGGAAATCAGTTTTTTATAAAAGATAAAATTGGATTTTGAAAAGGAAAAGAATTTGGAAAAATTGACAATAGAGGTATGAACTTTGGGCGATAATTTTTAAAAGGTTTGAACTATTGATTAATCTGTGTAGCTCCTAACTTTAGGGGGTCTTAACTTATAGCGGGCCTCGGTAACTTAAAACTGACGATTTTTTTAAAAATCTCACCTAGTTCCTACTTCCCTCCCTCAATTAACCCTTCTGGTGTGACCCAAGTTTTACAAGTTATAACCTATTAAGCCAGTTTCTAATAACCAAGGCCCGCTAAAAGTTAAGACCCCCTAAAGTTGGGACCTACACAGGTTAATCAATAGTTCAGACCTTCTAAAAATTATCGCCCAAAGTTGAGACCTCTATTGTCAATTTTATTTTAGGAATAAAAATTGTTCAAAATGATAATACATCTTGGAGAAGGATTTTTATTCAGCTGATTGAATTATGTAAGGGATAGAAATTATTGGAGCAAACCACGTTTTCAGATTTGGAGAGATAAAGATTTTGAGAGCTGAAAACGGACTCCCAGAGCACAGTGTACGGCACAGAGTTCTAGTAAGTTAAGGTTTCTAAACAAAGCTTGTAACGATCCTCTATTTGCTTGAATAAGAAGCACGTCTTTGAGGAATCTTTCTTTCTGTAATTCTTATATTATAGGAGAGTAGCAACACTTAGGGTTAAGTGTTGGGGAGCACTACTAGAGTTAGTAGTGGGGGAATCGAATTGTATCAAGAGTTTGATATTTTACGATTCAAATAATAAAAGAGTAGTTTGTGTGGACGTAGATCTCAGAGGTGAGATTGAACTACGTTAAATTTCAGTGTTTTATTATTTGATTTCATTGTTTTATTGTTTGATTCATTTTCGGTTGAGCAAAAACATAAATCGGAGATTTTACGAGTGAATAACACAATGCACGGCACTGTGCCATAAGGGTGTTTTTGCGAAAATCGATTAGATTTAGCCACTCAATTCAACCCCCCTTCTTGAGTGTCACCTTGTGTTCCAACAAGTGGTATCATAGTAGGCTATTCTCGAAAGGCTCATCCCTAGAGAATAGAAGTCATGAACATGCAAGATGACTCTCGAGATAGACACACAAAGTGTCCGATTTTTAACGGAAAAGACTACAGATGGTGGAAGGCTAGGATGACGATCTACATCCAAGGATCGGACTATGAATGCTGGAAAATCATAAGGAAAGGACCAATCCTCATCCAAGCCAAAAATGCTGAAGGAAAGATGGTCGGTAAGGATGAAGACGACTACAATTCAGTTGACTATGCAAAAGCCGAAAAAAACTTCAAAGCTATGAGTATTCTCCAATATGGAATTTGACTTGATGAATACTCAAGGATCTCGGCTTGTGCTACAGCAAAAGAAATATGGGACACGCTGGAGTTGGCCCACGAAGGTACGAATGAGGTAAAACAATCTAGAATAGATTTGCTTGTCCAACAATATGAATTGTTTACTATGAATAAGGACGAATCTATTAAAGAGATGTTCACTAGATTTACACTAATCACTAATGAATTACGTTCTCTAGGCAAAACATATACTTCTGAAGATTTAGTGAGAAAGGTGTTAAGAAGTTTAACAAATCGATGGCTCCCAAAAATAACCGCTATTCAAGAAGCTAAAGATTTGACTAAACTTTCACTAGAACAACTTATTGGATCATTAATGACTCATGAACTTGTCTTAGATTCTAAAACTAATGAACCAAAAAGTAAAGGTATAGCCTTTAGAACTGAATTGGAAATTGATAATAGTGATAGTGATGATGATATTGATTTTCTTACTAGGAAATTTAAAAAATTTCTCAAAAAGAACAAAAACAACAATCCTAGAAAATATGAAAACTTCAAAGGTAGAGCACTACCTCTAACTTTAAGAAAAGTGCTACTAATTCGGGTTGTTTCAAGTGTGGAGAGTTAAATCACAGGATTAAAGAATGTCCCTTATGGGATGATGAGAAGCCCAAATAAAGAAGGGAGCAATCGAAGAAAGAATTCAAAAAGGCTATGATAGCTACCGTTTGAAGAGATTCGGATTCTGACGAAGAACAGTCAGAGGCACAGTGCCATGAGGAAAAATTATGTCTGAATGTTGTACATACATCACAGACAAAGGCACAGTGCCAGGACGACTCTCACTTGTGTCTAATGGCGAAAAGTCCGAACTCCCAAGATGAAACTGAAGACAGTGAGGTAAGTCTTCTTTCTCTAAAACCTTCAATACATCTTCTTTCAAAAAACCAACTTGTTACTTTGCTTGGAAATATCATTGTTGATTGTCAAGAAATGAATGATGATTTTTCAATCATGAAAAAGGAAGTAAAAAATTTAACTAAGCAAAAGATTGGGTTGGAATTGGAATATAAGGATTTATTAAAGGACTGTAAAGAACTGATGAAGAAGACTGATGAACTTGAAAAAATTATTGAGGAAAAAGATACTGAGATAAACGCTCTAAGATACGAAAAGTCTCTTGCTAACGAAATCGTAAATGACACAGTGCCATACACTGTGTTACATTCTGAAAAATCGAGTCTTGAAAAGCAAATTGAATCGCTAAATCATGAGTTAGTTGAACTAAATTATTCAAGACAGAAATCAAGAATTATTCCACTAATGCTGCCTAGTGATGCTAAGATAAGTGAAGAACTTGATAAAGTTAAGAGAGAATTAGAAATTTCGAGAAAAAGAAATAATGATCTAAATACTTCTGTTGAATTCTTGGAATCACAATTGACTATTGCTCGAAAAATGTATGAAAAGTGGTCGTATGGTCTAAAAGCTCTCGATTATTTGTCTAGTACAACTAACAATCAAAACAAAACTGGTTTGGGATATACAGGTCAGCAACACAGTGTACAGCACAGTGCCAGAAATTTCGAAAGAGACTTTCGTAAAAGAAAATATGTTGATCTACCTGAATATTTGATTTGCAACTTTTGTGGAAAAAATGGACACCTTATGGAGAACTGTAATATCAAGAAAAGGAGTGTTGCGAAAAATGCAAAGTATGTAACTCAAATATGGGTTAGAAAAGACTTATTAGAAGCTCAATGAAAGAAAAAGGGACCCAAACAGATTTGGGTTCCTAAAATTAACAAGTGATTTTTTTGCAGGCAAACGTGAGAGGAAGCAGCCTATGGTATCTCCACAGTGGCTACTTAAGACATATGACTGGTGATAAATCTCGATTCCTCTCACTAGTAGCCTACCATGGAGGCTGTGTTACATTTGGCGACAACAAAAAGGGAGAAATAAGTGGTATTGGAAACGTCGGCAAATCCCTAACACACTCCATAGAGAATGTGATGTTGGTTAGTGGTTTGAAAAAATTTGTTAAGCATATCCCAATTGTGTGATCAAGGTAATTCTGTTGAATTTCATGCATGAATATTTTACAAGATAATTTATGACTTTGGGATTGATTTCTAGAAATTAGTTGAGTATTATGATTGTTGTCCTCCTTTAAATATGTTAATTAGAGTGTTGATGCATGTCTTTGTGAAGCTTTGTGAGTAAAGGTCTACGTGATATAAAAAGGACTCGTAATGGTCTAATGATGCTGTCCTAATGTCATGATCCTAAGTTGCCGAACTAATGAGCTTTTATAATACTAAGTTGCCGAATTATTGAGCTATGAAATGTTAATTCTTTCTCCTATGGCAATCTTGATCTTTAGCCCGATATTCTGATTTTCTATTTATGAGTTTGACATTTGTGCCTCATTATTTATTTCTTTCATATGTCTCATCTTATCTTCATTTCCCTATTATTATCCTTCTTTTCCTTACCCATTGCTCCAAAGTTCAACAAGTACTTTTAATCTTAATTCATGATAATCTATGGGGAAAGAACATCTTGATAAGATGATGGAAGAAAAAGACGCATCAGTTAAGGGGGAACATGAAAAGGTTGGAATGAAACACAAATACGTGAAAGAATGAAAGGTACTGATTCACACTGTGTAAGGCACAGTGCCAGGAGATGCATCAAAAAGAAAATGAGGTCTGAATTAACTTATTATCTTTGATCTCTTATTGATTGACTCTAATAATATTGTATGGTCTGCTTCTCCTTCATAAAAAAAAAAAAAAAAAAAAGAAAAGAAAAGAAAAGGAGAGTAAGACACTTATTTTAGATAATAAGTCATAGAGTTCAATTCAAATGTGAAGAAAATTATCAAAGTTTTGAAGATCATCATTTTGGATTCCAGTATATCCGAAGATTAGTTATATTTGAAAGGGAATAGATTGTTCTCTGGCACAGAAACACACACAGTGCCACAGTGAAGAAAGTCCTATGATGTTTATTTGCGGAAGTTGAAAATCTTAAAAGAAAGGTTTAAGCACTTGTTGAGCCAATTGTCATTTCAAATCTTCAAGCTTGCATTACCTATCTTTTTCTTACTTTCTTAGCTATTAGCCATGATCCTTCATGATTATTTCTTGCTTCATAACTTCGGATTGTGAGTTGGATTATTTTTTGCTTAATGACTTCGGATTGTGAGTTGGATTATGACATAGCACCAGCATCCTTAGTATCTATTGCTTGAGCTACTTGCATTATTTTGCTGACTATATCTCACTTTGACTCGCTAAACATGTTGATGCTCTCCTTTTTGATAATGTCAAAAGGGGAAAGATGGGTATAATACTTAGACTAATGAACATGTTGATGCTCTCTTATTTGGTTATCCTTATAAACATGTTACTTGTGAATGATGTTGAGTTATCTTCCCTAATGTGATTAATGGTGCATATTTTGAGGGGAAAACATTATTTGTTTGTCATCATCAAAAAGGGGGAATTTGTTGTGACTCTAAGTCAATGTTATTTTGATGATGATAAACATTCTATGCTATAACATGTATATGTATAACAGTGATCTAAGAAAACTATCAAGATTGGATGTTCATGAAAGATCAAGAACTTGAAGATATGGAAGCTTAGGTCTAGTTATGTTCTTAGTCATGTTTATGCAATGTAATTAACTTATTGGAACTTTGTGCTAAACTAGAAATATGAAATTAGGATGATTAACTATTTTTTTAGAGTTAAGAAAATAGGTAATTATATTAATTTCATGTTTCTATATTTAAAGAATATAAAAAGGGGAGTTTTTAATTTTGAAAATTAGTTTTGAAAGGAAAATATTTTTTACAAAGATTTTCGGATAAAGAGTTTTGTAAAAACTGATTTTAAAGAAAATGTTTCTTTAAAAATATTTTCGAAAAAAAGAGTTTTAAAAAAGTATGATTTTTAAGAACAAGATTTTATAAAAGATAAAATGCGAAAAAAAAGAAAAATAAGAGTTTTAATAAAAAAACTGATTTTAAAGAAAACATTTCTTTAAAAGATTTTCTAAAAAGATTGTTTGTAAAAAGAGAAAAACTGATTTTTACTGATAACGATTTTTATAAAGTTTGTTTAGATAAAAACTGATTTAAAATCTGATTTAGTGTTGGCATAAGATATGGAGGAATCCTTATCTTACAAGGCGTAAAGGAAATCAGTTTTTTATAAAAGATAAAATTGGATTTTGAAAAGGAAAAGAATTTTATCCCTTTATTTTAGGAATAAAAATTATTCAAAAAGATAATACATCTTGGAGAAGGATTTTTATTCAGCTGATTGAATTATATAAGGGATAGAAATCATTGGAGCAAACCACGTTTTCAGATTTGGAGAGATAAAGAATTTGAGAGTGAAAACGGACTCCTGAAAGCACGATTGTACGGCACGAGTTCCAGTAAGTTAAGGTTTCTAAACAAAGCATGTAACGATCCTCTATTTGCTTGAATAAGAAACACGTCTTTGAGGAATCTTTCTTTCGTAATTCTTATATTATAGGAGAGTAGAACAACACTTAGGGTTAAGTGTTGGGGAGCACTACTTAGAGTTAGTAGTGGGGGGATCGAATTGTATCGAAGAGTTTGATATTTTACGATTCAAATAATAAAAGTAGTTTGAGTGGACGTAGATCTCGAGGGTGAGATTGAACTACGTTAAATTCCAGGTGTTTTATTATTTGATTTCATTGTTTTATTGTTTGATTCATTTTCGGTTGAGCAAAAACATAAATCGGAGATTTTACGAGTGAATAACACAGATCTGCGACACTTGTGCCATAAAATGTTTTTGCGAAAATCGATTAGATTTAGCCACTCAATTCAACCCCCCTTCTTGAGTGTCACCTTGTGTTCCAATACAAATGCTCCACAATTCAAAATTGTTTTCAAGGACCGTAGTAAGGAAATGAGATATTCTAATACGAGAAATTGGTGTATGTCAAATTCGATGGCTGGGGCATTACTAATATCATGGAATTTGTTTTTACTTGTTGTTTTCCTAAATTGATTAAATTAGAATTCTACAATTGAAAAAGAAGACGCCTAAGATTCATTGAACTAAAAGGGTCCCATAACTAGTATAGCTGTATAGGGTTTAGATGTGCCTACTTTTCTGACGGGAGATTGGTTTCTACCCCTTATATGTGGTCCAAACTATTATTGTACTAATGATATAGAGAGGGAACGAATTAAGCATAAATGTGCATATGTTAATTATTCATCGTAAAAAAGACTTCTCATGCAATCATCTATTCATGTGAAAAAGCAGTGGGAGGAATGATAGTGTCTGTATATGCAACGAATAATATTTGTGTGCAAACAAAACATGTTTATATGTTATTTTTGTGCTAAAGTAGTGTTTTTATTTAAGCAAAAAATGTTTATTTCTCTCATTTTGCTACTTTAAAACACAAACATTATATTTTACACACAAACACTATTTGATTACACACAAATACTATTTACTACTTCCATAGTTATTTTTACTTGCAATGTTTGACTTAAGCACTATTGATACATTTACTCTCACTGGAAATTTGTGAATAATTTACAATATAATATTTTAGCATGCATGTACGTAAGATGTTTTTGGATTTATCTTGATATATATTTATAACATTGCAACTTTTTATAATTTACAAATATATAATTAAGATATATTAACGGTCAAAGTTGTATATCAACAATCGTGAAAGTCAAAACATTGTAAGTAAAAAACGGAGGAAGTATATACATAAGCTTTATTAGATGCATCTAACACTAACAGTTATATTTACACACAAACATTATTTGCTTACACACAAACACCATTTGAGTTTCTCATTGGAGCACGGGTACGGTATAAATCTAAGCATGCAATGACCTTTGTAATTTTGGTGCATAACAACTAATTAAAACGTTCACCTACCAAATCAAGATTGAGATCAACACTCCATCAACAACATATTGAGATCTTAAATAATTAGATTCCAACCACCTCTTCGAAGTTCTATTAATAGCTTGTACTAGTTACAAACAATACACAAAATACGCCAAAGTTATCGACTAATTCAAACTTCAGAGGGAGGTCAAGAGCTTGTAACCAATTTGGTAATAAGCATAAGCATCATTAAGAGCACTCTTGATTTGTTCATCAGTTAAACCTGCTCTATTATTCGAATCAACCACAATTTCGGCAGTTTCACCTTGATTTGCTACCCCAAATTCCTTGGCAAGATCACCCAAATTCAACTCCGTAAGTGCTGGTTTTCTTAGTACCATCGCAGCTAAATCTCCCACTTTTATTCCAACTTCTAAATTGTTGAATTTTTGTACCCAATTTTCCATGTTGGGCAAAGTTGTAGCTCCAGCAAAGCAAATTCTAGGGTCATTTAGCAAAGTATGCAAAGATTGAGGAGCAACACCAAGCTTAGTAATGTAGTCCAAGTGAATGATTAAGCAGCGGCGAAACACGCATAGGACTAATATATATAACATGACTTCCACCATTGGGTTTGAGCTTGGTCTTGATGTCTAGGCCAACAACCTTAGCGTTACATTCGAGATAGCGTCGAAGGTCAGCAATGTGCTTGTCGACAGCCTGTGCGCTGTCTAATACATGGGTAGTGATCTGATCACCGTGAAGGTTGATCTTGGAAGAACCCATTTGTAAGAGGAATTCAATGGGGATGTTGGAGTAGTGTGGTGGTAATGGTGGTGGTGGTGAGCAGTGGCGGAGCTACACGTGGTCCCTATAGGTCACGTGACCAACTATTCCTGAAAAAAAAAAAAAAAAAAAAATTATTTGAGCGCTCATTCTCTCACGCACACACTGAAAGTCTGAAACCCTAACTCTTTCTCTCACTTTCTCCTCGAATTGGCGAATCCCAACTCAAGAAGTGTTCACTTCCGCCGACTCGCCGGTCGCCGACTCGCCGGTCCAGTCATTTTCAATCCTTCGTCGTCCTCTCGCCTCGGCTGTTGAGTCGTTCACTCGTTCAGATCTGAAGATCTTCGTTCAATCGTCCTCGTTTTTCGACAATTCACTCGTTCAGATCTGAAGATCTTCCTCCGTTCTTTTATGTTTTCCTATAATTGTGAGATATTCTTGCTTTAATTTCGTCAATTCTTTTGTTTGTATGCGTCAATTTCGTTTTATGTTTTCCTATAATTTCGTCAATTCTTTCATGTCTAATTCTCGAGATTCTACGTGTGAATTCCGTTTGTATGCGTTTCGATTTCAGTTGTTCAATTTCATTCTCAAGTCTGTTCGTCGGGAGGCCGGCAGGCGGCAGGGGGCAGCGTCGCAGCGAGCAGGCGGCAGGGGGCTTTTGCATTCATTTCAGGTATTCTTCTAATTCGACCTTCTTAATCTTCACTTAATCGCTTCTTCAATTATTCTTCATTGAATCATTGTTGGCTACTTGGCTTGTTGCTGAAAATTGATTTTTACAATTGTTCAAATGTTCTAATGATTGGGTGTTGGATGATTGTTGGATGGTTCAAATATTTGCTGTTTATTTGCTCCATTTTTACAATATATTCCGGTCATGTTCAAATGTTCTATAGGTGTCTAATTTTTACAGTATTGATTTGTTTTTGCTATGTGGTGCTGATATAGTTTGAGGAATTCACCTGCTTGAATTGGGGTTATGAAGGCACTATAGAGATCTAAAGTCCCCGGACTTTGAGGTGTGTAGTTTTATTTATTCCTGTGTCTTTTTATGCTTTTGTGCATTGAATCATAATAATTTTCTGGTGATATATTGATTTTGGATACATAACTATAAGAACAAGCAGAACTATGGTGTTATGTTGCACTACGACTACTACCAATTGAACTAACTGGTGATTTCTATTCCTATGATCTTCAAATAATTTGGATGATATGAATCGATTCCATGAAAGCATATGCCAGTGGACTTTTATTGAATAAAGAAAAGTATTTTCGGTGCTATCTATTCGAGCTAAAAATTGAAATGGCAGAGTGCAGATATTTATAACTCTCAATGATCTTTTAAAGGAGCAATGTATGAGTAACAATGCTGATCATGTCGTGATTAAGTTTCCATTATGCTTGCCTATCCTGTTTTAGTATTTTTAGAATTGGACTTATCATGTGAAGTTTTCAGAGAGGCCATAAATGAGCCTTTGGTTTTATGTGTTTTATGTGCTGGTGGAATTAGTTGGAGATGGATAGGATTCCCTTTAATGTGAAATTATTTTTAAATTCATGGATTATCCTATATGGATACGTGTATTCGAACCCGCACCCGTACCCGCACCAGTACCCGCACCCGCACCCGTACTTGTACCGATATCCGTATCTGTGCAACCTAGTCGGTAGTGACCAACTATTCATAAATTCCTGGATCCGCCACTGGTGGTGAGTTACGTGATCTTTTCATTTTGAAACAATTAGTACTTCTATTGTATTTGTACTGTTTTTGGAGAGTGATTTCCTAGGATATGATCTGATGTTAGTAGTATTAATAGTATACTATAGTCAAGGCCTTGGAACTTTATTTTCTTGTAAGCAATTATGATTAATTGGTTCTAGGAAATTAATTCTCATTAACATTTTAGTGATTCCCGAGGTTATGAGATTACTATTTACTAGTAGAACTTTACATTCTCAAGCCATTTGGAACGACCGTGCTAAATTACTTCTCAAATAATGCCATTGTCCTTTCTTTTTTTTTTGAATTTTGTTTTTTTTGTTGTTATTCTCTAATTATGAACGAGTATCTACTAACTCCATTTCTCATTTTTTACGGGAATTAAGAAAGTGGATTTTTTATGTCATTTAACAAGAAACTTTTTGAAAAATTCTATATTTTTTTGAAGGGAACCCCAAAAGGGAACTAATTTATTAAATCATTAGAAGCAAAGCAAACAATAGAGTCCAAAAACTCATCCTACCAACACCTTTTACCAGTTTCCATAGGTTGAAAATGAGTTAAAGCATGGGCAACGTTGTTCCCCCCTCTCTTAACAAAAGACCATACAACCGACTCAAAGAGGAAGATCATTATTATATGTTCTTTTTCAAACAACAAAAATACAAAAAGAACATGTAATAATGATGCTTGGAATGTTGCGCCGAGTAAATAGGAATTTAATGGAAGTTGTTGAATCAGTCAATATTTCAACCGGTTTATTTGAATTAAAAAAATTGAATTTAAAATAAAAAATAGTTAGGAAGTTCACTTATGGTGAAGATAACTAGTTTTTAGGCCCGGGCTATTCCCCATGTAATCATAATTTTCATTTATTAGTATTTTACATTGAAATTATAACATCAAATATTACTTGGTTTAGTGGTTAAGACTTTAGTATATAAGCTTGAGGTCATGGGATCAACCCTAAAGGCCTAAACCATGCATTTTATAATTTTTTATTGTAAATGGAGTACATGAAGTCAATACTATTAGGAATAGCGCCACGTGGCACAATTCCTTGTTGAGGAATACCTTTTAATATATTAGTATAAGAGTGATTTGCGTTGGTAAGTATAGACTGAAAAGGATGGGAATTAAAGAGTACGTAGAGAATGGAAGTGGAAGTTGGCATTTTTTATTAAGAGAATCTCTATTATATATGGCAACAGGGTGAGACACAAAAAAAAAATAGAAAAGGATAAAAATAAAAAAGAAATATAACTACCTAATTAATCTGTTAAAAAAATAAAAAAGATAAAAAAAGGCACAACAAAAAGAAATCAGTTAAAATTTACAATACAGTTAGTTACTTCCATCTCAATCAAATGTTTGAAAATTTTTAAAACTATTTGAGTTAGTAGGATAAACTGATTAGAAATTTAAAAATCCCTGATTTATTAGATGTAATTAACAACTAATTTAATTTTCTACATGTTTTCGCATGCATCGTGTGCATATAAGGCTAGTATATAAATATAAAAATGTTACTCCCGTTGGTAGGCGTTTGTCGTGTACACCTATCCAAAGATAAATTTCTCCTACTCTCTTTTACAATTAAATGTAGAAGGGAAGTAAGGTTCGTATCCACAGGGAAACAGGGACAAGTTAAATATTTAGCGTGAATTAGTACCTAGATGACTCTAAGGGTCGAGTAACCTAATAAAAAGGGGGGTTTTCAAAAGAGTTATAAGCAAACTAAAATTAACTAGCAAATAAATAAAATGAGAAATCAATATGGAAAGATCTTGAATCCGATTAACATCAACTTCAATTCATTATCGATCATTGAACCTCAACTCTAATTATTTCCATAATTATCTATTGTTAAGAATTAATCTCGTATTCTCCTTATTCTTAGTTGAATAGCACGATCAGCGTGACTATAAAACCCTAACTAAAGGATAACCTAGTCCGATCAGGGTCTAAGTTCAATCCAATAGCAGCAATAAACACAGAGAACCAATAGACCTGCTAATGTCATACACGCGATAAACATTCAACAGTTGATTCAATTTCCCCAAGAAATAACCAAGACGATCTGCATCTAAGTTATTCCTTAGTTTGCTACCAATTGATAAAAGAATAAAACAATCCGATTCTATTCTTAAATCTAGCATTAGATTAATTACACAATCAAACTAGTAACGTTCCTAGCATGATTATGCAAAAGTCATAGAACATAATCATAGAAATTAAACCATAATCAAGGAAAATAGATAGAGAGGAAAGATCTCACAATAACGGTTGAAGCTTCATGTTAATTTTCTTCAAGAACAGTTCAATCTACAATCCGATAGCAAAAACCAAATCCAACATTGAAATCTCTAAGAAAACTAAGAAAGATAACAAAAGTGAGGAAGGAGAATTAAGAGAGAAGTGTTTTTTTTCTCTCTCCTCCATTTCAGCTCTGCTCCTCCTCTTAGGTCTCCCTCAAACATTAGGTTTTAGGAGGCTTTTAAACCCCGCACCAAACGTGGCCCCAAACCGCCTTAAGCGTCGCGAGTCGTGCTACTAGTCGCTAGTCGCGAAAAGCTGACTGACATCCGCACAAAATGGCCTTTGCGCGAGGGTCGCGAGTCGCGACATACATCGCGAGGTGAGATGGCATGGGTCGCGAGTGGCGAGCTACTTCGCGGGTCGCGAGATGCATGGAGCACTGCTAGCAGTGCGGGTCGCGAGTCGCGAGCTTCATCGCGAGGTGCGGCCTGCTTGCTTGAGGTTGTGCGAGCGCTGGCTGCATGCTGCTGGGCAGGCTTGGCTGCTGGGCTTGGCTTGGCAATGATGCTGAGCTTGCTGGGCAGACGTGAGCTGCTGGGGCAGACTTAGTGCTTGCGGCGGTGCTTGGCTAGTGCAACGATGTTGTGGAGTTGTTCCAACCACTCATGCTTCTAGGAGCTCGGAACTTACAACTTTAACTATAATTAATATACACAATTCCGAACTTCCGCTAAGAGCTAAATAAAACGCAAACGTTAACAATTATGATTAAGACCCTTAGCAAAAAGCACCCAAAATATAATAAAAACACCGTATAACTTGAGTGCATCACCCGTTTTTGTGATGGACTTGTTGAAACTAAAATTCCCCTTGTCCTATTTCAAAATAATGAATAATATTTTACTTTTTTTATTTAATTTAATTTTATAATTTCATTTTTTATAATTATTATAATTTTATTATGAAGTATATTTGATTATTAATATCTTTAATTGTATTTTAATATAATTATAAAAGTTGGTACTATAAAAATACACATGGAAATAAAATACTTCATCTATTTCCAATTAAGTGCAATAATTTGACTTTCACGTTTGCCAACGTACAACTTTGACCATTAATATATCTAATTATGTATTTGTATAAAGTATGAAGAATTTGATATTATGAAAATATTCATTAACAAATCCAACAATATTTTATATCATCATTCTTGTTTTTATATACTTCTTCCGTAACAGAAATAATGCAACAATTGAATATTTTATACCTCACAAATAATACCCAATTGTTTCATTTTTCTGTTACGGAGGAAGTATTTGTATAAACTACGATCAAAATGAGATGTGTAAATGGTGCAAAAGTCAAAGTGTTGCACTTAAAAGAAACAAAGGAAGTATATTAATATTACAATGTATGTGATATATTGTATTCTCTCAAATAATGGGTAAATTTATACGTGTCCTAATACATTAGACGCGAGGAATTGGGGTTGGCTCAAGTGGTGAGCTTTTCTATCTTCCCTAGCAAAGTCTAGGGTTCAATTCCTACCCTAAGAATTTGCTTGGGATTTAAGGGAGCTAGGGAGGGAAGGTTGGGGGGTGTCTGCTGGCTTGTAATGGGCTTTTAGGGAGGTCCCGTGAAAGGGCATATAGAGGATTTCTTCTTACCTTTAAATAAAATAAGAAAGCTACATTAAATGTAATAATATTCTCTCAATGCAAATTTTAATGTCAATACTTATTACTCAAGTACATTTTTATTAAAATTCAAACCCACTTAAAATAACATAAGTTATTAAGATGTCTTTGATAAATGAAGAGAATGAAGTAACATAGCTTTTTAATTGATGGCACAATGGTCTCCTATTTGTCCTTGGAATGATAATATCAAATCTCATATGTAATACATGTTCTTCATCTTTATTATTTTGGTAGGTAATGAAAAGTGTCATATTGAACCATAATTCCACGTGAATAAACCCTGTTCAACTACACAAGTAAGACTCCTTATAAAATGGAAGGAAAGAGTAAGGGAACCTCCAACCCAAAAACGATCATCTCTAATCCCACAATGCAAATATACACGACCTCCTTCTCTTCGCATACGAAGCCATGGTACTGAATTGTTGACATACGGCATTAAGGCTCCATTTGGTTGGGTGTAAAATATTTTTAGTGTAAAATGATTTTCATGGAAAACACAATTTCAAATTTACGTTTTTTGTTATTTGGTTCTATGTAAGAAAAATGAAGAAAAGAAAGGAAAATAAAAGATAAAGTAAGAGAGATAAGGAAAAAGAAGGAAAATAATTTTGAAGGGAAAAATAAATTTCCATCATTGGAAGAACAATTTTACTCCTAGAGAAAATGGTTTTACACTCCTTTACAAACCAAACAATGTAAAATTGAAAATAGATGAAAACAATATTCTAAGAAAATGTTTTACGCCCTACCAAACGGAGCCTAAGTGTGATACAAATTATACAATCATTCCTGTAAATATTCGTATATCAAATCGACGAACATAAACAACATAAATAAAGATACAGGCACAGCAATATAACAAAACAAACCCAATTTACTTAATTAATACTTGTTCGTTCTTCAGAATGAAAGAGCTAGCTAGAAAAAAAAAACATCCGAAAGTAGGCAAAACCAGCTGCTTATAGAATTACTAAACCAGAATGTTTACCTCTCCACAAAAAACGAGTAGTAATTAACTAGAGATACTAATACCCATAAATTTCTAGAGAACAACATAATTAAGCAGAAACCTCTTTTTTAACTACATGTGAGTTTCCATTGATGGTGGTCAATTGCAAGAGCTTGCAACCAACTTGGTAGTAAGCAACAGCATCCTTGATACCGGTCTTAACCATTTCCTCGGACAACACCGTCGTAATACTTCTGTTAAGTAATATGCTCCAAAATTATTATTTATGTTTTTAGTTAGTGGAAATAATTAATTCCTAATTAGTAGTATTAAGTTAGTGAGTTAGTAGTTAGATATTTTAGGAGCATTATTATGTGGTGTAAGTGGTGTACGTGGGTTTTCCCACTACATGCTCTTCCTAGTTTCTAGCTTAGTGATTAGTAACATAGTAGTTGTATGCCTATTTATAGGCACTTTCCATTATCTTTAAATTGAATGATCTAGAATTGCAGTAGATTTCACTATACTTCACCGATTACTTTGTTATTTTGCTTTCTCATCTCCAACAACTTCTTCCAATTTCAGTTGACGGACCATCATATCGGACCCCAATTTCACGAGCTAAATCAGCTAGAGTTGAATCTATGAGACCTGGTTTCTTGAGAAGTATAGCAGCCAATTCGCCTGCTTCAACAATATTAAGCAAGTCCAACAGTACACGCATTCGCCATGCTGGTCCGACATAGCAAATATTGGGATCGTTCAAAATGTTGCGGAGTTTAAATCGTAAAGAATCCATCGAAATATTCTCCAAGTAAATAATGAGGCAGTGGTTACTCGCGTAAAGAACTATTGTCCCCAAAAGCCTCAAAAAGTATTCTCTCTCTAAATATTTGCTCTAACCTCTCTCCTCAAAACCAACTCCCAAACCCTAGGAACTCGCCGGAGTTCCGGCGCCGCGCAGGTCTCCGGCGAGTTCCTCTCGATTTTCGCCGCTTTTATTTCGTTTTTCGCAGCTTTGATTAATTTTCCCTAGTTTCCATTGTATCCGGCGGGGTCGTGTTCCTTCGCATCGCCGGCCACTCTTCCGTTTGAGTCTTAGGTATGTTCTTCCTTGGTCGAGTCTTCTTCTCCCCTTTTCCTCGTCGGTCTTAGGTTTTATTTCCCCATCCCCCACCTCTAGTCGTGTCGCACCACCGCTCCTAGTGTTTTCGTCGGTGTTCCCTTAGATTTGCAGTCATCGGCGAGTTAGTCGCCTGGTTGTGTGCTTGGGCCTCCCCTTCCCCCTCCCCTGTTTTGTAGTCAGTTAGTTAGGTTTGGGCGTCCCCTCCCCCTTCCCCTCCCCGTGGTCTTTGTTGGGCTTCCTCTCCCCCTTCCCCCGTTGTCGGTTTGGGCTTCCCTATCCCCCTCCCCTTTTTTTTGTCCGTCATAGTTGAAAGGCATCCCCTCCCCCTCCCCCCTGTGTCGGTCATATTTGTAGGGCATCCCCTTGCCCCTTCCCTCTTTTTAGTGTTGTGTCGGTCAAGGTTGTAGGGCGTCCTCTCCCCCCTTCCCGTGCTAGTTTTCCGTCCCCTCGCGTTCTCCGGCGGTGCGTCCTTCTTTTCCCCTTTTTTAGTTTTTTGTTATCTGCCTCTCGTTGTTAAGTTTCAGCTGTGTTAGTATGGTTTTGTCGATTTTTAGCTTAATCAGCTTGATCATTTTGTTCATCGTTGGAGGTAGTTTTTGTATTCCAAATGTTGGATCTGGTTTATGTGGTTGATTAGGGTTTGCGTGGCGAGTAATTTCATGGATGGGGTTTGTTTTATCCGATTTTGGAAATCGGATGGTTCTTCGAGATCTAACCATGGTTAGATTTCAATCTCGCTTGGTAATGATTTTCTCAATCATTACCTTGACAAAACGATATCTGAAGGCGGCTCCCCAATTTGTTAATTGGGTTTATAGCGCGTCAACTCAATGGAGCTTCTCATCAAAAGAGAAGCCTGAAATACCCTGCCCAAAGGGTATTGAGTCACAAAGGAATGTGACTCTTACAGGTCCCCATATCGTAGAATCCCATGTAACTGAAGGTCACGGGGATTGGTCCTGTTGCGAGTTCCTACTCTCGATGTTACTTTGGTGCCTCGCGTGTGAAATCAGCCCTCTCCCCCCATTCAGTTCGTCACGGATCTGGCGATCGTCATCCTCCAGCAAAAGAACTTTCCTACAGTTCGCTATCATTTTCGGCCTCCGGATCAAGTAGTTTTATCCTAGTTTAAGTTCTTTATGTTTTGGTAATTGTTATGTAGGAGCGAGTACGCTCAACTTAGTTTCCTTTCGTTTGTTTGGTTGTATTAGTGTTACGATGTACTTCTGCTTTTAATTAATGCACATTTTCCCCATTGTCAAAAAAAAAAAAAAAGAACTATTGTCCCAACTACCTTCGGACATTCAGCTTTATTATAAGATACCAATTTCCTTACAAGATCAAGCCCTACAACTTCGACCTTATTACTTACAATGTGAGAATGAAAGTCGGAAATGTGGTTATCGGGCATCCTTAATGATGATTGAAAAAATAAGATCAAGTACTTGATCTGTGATCTTATTTGGGTGCTCTTATTGATGATTGAAACAAAGATCATGTGTTGATTGGAAAAAAAATTGTATGGGACGAGTGAAATGGTGATCAGGCGTGGGAGTGGGACCCACTGCATGATCTGACTTGCTTTAATAGCGTTTTGGCTGGCGGAAGGCAAAAAAAATTTGCTTTACGCGTCAGCTTGTCAGCGTTGACACGCTGACGCGTAAAGCAAATGCAGCGAATCACGCAGCGCCAATTGTCCCCCTTTCCACATGTCAGCTTCCTATTAGGCATTAAAAATAATAAGATATAACCGTTGTAAATTTTGCAACGGTTATATTTAAAAAAATACAAATAATAAAAAAAAAATACCAACGGCTCTATTTTTTCGAGCTCTATAAATAGAGACCCATTTTGCTATATTTTGGACACACTTAATTTTCTCCATCTTCCTTCACTCATTTCTTCTACTTGATCTAATTTATTTCATTAACTCTTCTTCTATTGCTCTTTTATTTTAAAATTCTTATAATTATGGAGCCTAATAATCCTAATAATATAAGATCGTTAATTATGTATGCATAAGATAGTGGTAGCTAATTTCGTATTCAATTAAATAATAAAAATATATATAAAACGCTAATTGCATATGCTACGTATTAATAATCGCTAATTATGTAGATAACCTAATTATTAAAATGATAATTATAATTTACAAATTATTAATTTAACTAATTAATAATAAAATAGCAATTAGTACTGAATATTTCATATCATTAAAAAATAAATAATAAAAAATTGTATAATGGTGATTGGGTGATGAGAGAGAAAAAGTAGTTGGATGGGGTCAAAAAGTAGGAGAGAGAGGAAAAAGTAGTTGGGATGATCTTTTTTTTGGTTCATTGTTAAGAAGAAAGTGGGAAAAGATTGTGGGATGTAATTTTTTAGAGAGAGAAAGTTAGAAAGTGAGTAGGATGATCTTTTTTTTCATTCATCATTAATGGTGCTCTAAGAGTTGCAGAATCAACGGTATTTACAAACACAGTAACACCATGAATATTGATGTTAGGATAAGTTCCCATATCTGGAAGGTACTTAGCAGGAATGACATTCATTTTGGGTGTGGCTTTTGATTGTGTGATAACTAGTACTATAATCGTAGTATATTTATAGGAGCTGGGATCCTTTCAGTTTCCAAAATCCAAGTGTTCATTGCCAAATTCTCAACTAAAGATGTATTTGGAGGATTAATGAACTCTTCGTTTTTCTTTTCTTTTTCCGTGGTGACCTTTCCTTCTCTTGAGCAAGTTAGGAGTCCAAATATCTCTCCCACTTTTTGAAAGGTTAGATGTATCATTCAATATTATTGCTTTATATCATTAGATTTTAAAAAATTCTATTTTTCTTTTAAAAAAATAAAGCAAAAAATAATTGACATCAACCAATTAGATTAGGTGGCACGGGTAATGGTACAAATAAGTGGCACGAAAGATTTTTGGCTATGTTTGTATGGATAGATCAGTAATTAATTATTCAAAATATTAAATAATATATACATTATCATTCATCTAAATCAATATATTTTCATAAGTTATATAACTATATTATAACGAAGCATTTTTCAATTTAAGCACTCTCCAATGGTATAAAATAATATTTTGATTTATATAACAAAAACTATAGTCAATTTAAATAGTATAATAATTTAGATTATTATTTAAAAACAACCTCTAATTTTCTCTTATTTAAAACTCCTTATATTTATTTATATCTATTTACAACTCTATCTTTTTAAAAAAATAGAAATTAAAAATAATGACGTGGCACACTTAGGCGACGCTTTCTATATATGCATTGAAATCTTAAGGAATTGATCCCTATACTCTCGAAAAGTTCCTCTTATAAGCGATGTCTTGTGTGTGGCCGACCAGGTATACTATTGGTTAACGGTGCGACCAATCCACATATATGGTTAATTCTTGTACTTTTAGGAAACTAATTAATATACAAGGGGTGTTAGAGTTATTTGCTATTACTATAGTAGGGGTTATCGATAATTGTTGAGGTTACTAAATAAAGTCCGCTATTGAGTAACCCCTAATAATCTTAGGGGTTGCTTACAATTATTAGGGGTTACTCATATAAATTGAAGGGACCAATTATATTAGTTTGTCTTCAATTTTGTGCTCGCATTTAGGGGTGTGCAGTTTTGTATCGGGACCGGAATATCCGGTCCGGTTCTGGGTTTTCGGTCCGGTTCGGTCCAAGCCAGAATTTTCTGGTCCGTACCGGTGGACCGGAATTCCTTTTTTATTTTGTAAAAATAGGTTTACGGGTTAAAAAAAGGTTTAAAACTTAGAAAGTTAAAACCTCATATTAATTGTCTTTAAGATTATTGCTTTAAGAATTACTCCTATTATATTTTAATCTATCGAATTTATTAAAATATTTAATCCTAAGAAAAAGGTTTTTTTTAATAAAGAATATCAATTCCGCACCAAAACCGGTTCCAGTCCAGGTCCAAAAAAAATTCTGATTCCGGTTCACCGGTCCGATCCTGGAACGGTGCACATGTAACACTCCGTTCAAATATAGACATAAATTAAGGAAAAAAAAGAACAACTTACTAAAGAAATGGCGATAGCGGAAATATCGCCTGACGGAAATGTTACTCTAAACAAAGGTTAAATTCAACTAAATAAAATTAAAACCCAATTAAATAATCCATCAATATCCATAAAGAGGCTAAAACAACCTCAAAAACCCCAAAGTAGTAGATATAAAAGAAAATAAGATGTTCCAAAAATCCTAGTTTGTCTTTCTCTCAATGCCCATAATACAGAATAATCACCTGCAAATTATAACAATAAACATCCACAATAAATGGGGAGTAACTAACAGCTCTCCTAGCCCAATTAGGATCCAAGAGTTAAGGAAAATAACGTGAAAAATTAGGAGCGGTAATTTTAGGGGTGTTACAGCACACCGGCCTCTACTCACAGTCATATGGTTATTAATTAGGGGTGATAATGAGTCAGACCTGTTCGTGAAAAGTCCGAGCTCGGGTTGATCAAATTTTGGTCAAAAGCTCGACTTGTTGGCTCGGCTCGAGATCTTAACGAGCGGAGCTGAGTTATGACAAGCTCGGCTCAAAAACCTCGTGAACAGGCTCGATTACCTATTTATATAGGCAAAATTGGCCTCAACACCCTAAATTATAGCTCGGGTGCACCCAACACCACCAACTATGACTAGTAGCCTAAACACCACCAACTACGAGGTGGGGTGCGATGCAGAGCACCAACTATGGGGTGGGGTGCGATGCACTACCATAAAAACCCACCGTCTTCGGCAACATTTTAGGCTTCCGGGCTCATTTATGGTATGGAATGCACCCCCATCCCATAGTTGGTGTTATTTAGGCTACTAGTCGTAGTTGGTGGTGTTGGATGCACCCAAGCTATAGTTCAGGGTGTTGAGGCCAATCTTGTCTTTTATATATGGAAATAATTTACTATGTATATATAAATATATTTATTCTAGATATTACATAATAATAAGTTAATAGTTTTATTGTCAAAGAATAAACTCAAAAAACAAATTTTTTAAAAAGGAGATATAAAGAAGACGAGTAAACTAAATCTATGTTCAGTTCACCTTATTTTTTGCTTATTTCAGATCAGATCAGATCATATCAGATCATGCTTATATTTAAAAACTTATTATTATTGTTATTATTATTGTTGTTATTATTGTTATTGGTATCATGATTATTATGATGATTATTATGATTATTATGATTATTAGTATTCTAACGCTATTATTATTATTATTATTATTATTATTATTATTATTATTATTATTATTATTATTATTATTATTATTATTATTATTATTATTATTATTATTATTATTATTATTATTATTATTATTATTATTATTATTATTATTATTATTATTATTGTCGTTGTTGTATTTATTAATTATTATTATTAATGTCGTTGCTATTATTATAAATGTCATTGATATCACTATTTCAAGCTATTTGTGTTCAAGAAGAAGAATGTTATTTTGGCATTTGTACGTGTTCTTTTTTATATTTGTTCTAATTAACAATTTTGATATGCGATGTTCTTTTTGATGTTGCACATGTAAAGAACATGATAATAGTATATGAGGTTTATTTTTTTTAACAATTTTGGCAGAATAATATAAAGTATATGCTACTAGTTTATACAAAACATGACTAGCAAGGGATAACCTAATGGTGTTGGCATCACCTTCAAATTTCCCCCTACACTGGATTTCAACTTATCTTTAAAAACCAAGTTTATATAGAACATGACAACGATATAAGAAGAATTTTTAACAATTTTGTCCAAGATCATATGAGTATATATATTTATAGGTTTATTTATAATGAAAAAAGAACAATTGATTGATATAACAAATAAAATGTTGTTAGTTAAATCCAAACATGTCGTCAATATAAAAATAACATCTATCTTTTAAATTTTTTTGAGGGGACATATATCTTTTATTTTTAAAATGTGTTTTTTAAATATATTTTGTATGCTCTTTCAATATATGTTCTTTTTTTATTAGCATCAATATGTTGTTTCATTACTACCTAAATTCTTATTATAAACGGACCTTAGACATGAACAATATGTTCTTTTTACCATAAACAATATATTTTTTGAACCTAAAATATGTGTTCTTTTATTTTTAATTGTATGTTCATATACTATGTGTTCTTTTTGAAAAAAAAAAAAAAAATAATAATAATAATAATAATAATAATAATAATAATAATAATAATAATAATAATAATAATTATTATTATTATTATTATTATTATTATTATTATTATTATTATTATTATTATTATTATTATTATTATTATTATTATTATTATCAATAAAAGTTGTGCATAGTAATAAAATTATAATAATAGTAATATTAGTAATGAAATACAAAGTAATAATAATATGTTTTATAAAAGATAAGTTTTTATCAGATTAGATAAGTTCATATCAGATCAGATCAGAAAAAATAAGTTCAGATCAGATCAGATCAAATCAGATAAGTTCAGATCAGTAAAAATAAGGCGATCTAAACATAGCCTAAGATAATAATAGGTCAAGCTTGTTCTTGAACCGTTCGACAACGGCTCGGTCAGCGCTAGGTCAAAGCTCGTCTCGGTCACAACTGGGTTCGTCAAGTTTCGAGCTCAAATCGAGTTCGAATAAACTTAAACGAACACAAGCCGAGCTAACAATAGTTCGGACTCGGCTCGATCGATAAGCACCCTTATTATTATTCATATGGCCAGCCAATCAGCCATACAATCATTCCTATAAATATTCGTATATCAAATTTACGTCCATAAACAACATAAATAAAGATACAGGCACAACATTCCCCTCAAAAAAAGATACAGGCACAACAATATAACAAATCCGTTTTATTTAATTTAATACTTGTTCTTCAGAATGAAAGAGCTAGCTAGAAAAAAAAAACATCCGAAAGTAGGCAAAACCAGCTGCTTATAGAAGTACTAGACCAGAATGTGTTTAACTTAACACAAAAAAGGGTAGTAAACCAGAAATACTAATACCCATATATTTCTAGAGAACAACACTAATTAAGCAGAAAACTCATTTTTAACTACATGTGAGTTTCCATTGATGGTGGTCAATTGCAACTTGCAAGAGTTTGCAACCAACTTGGTAGTAAGCAACAGCATCACTTATAGCGGTCTTAACCATTTCCTCGGACAACACCGTCGGAATCCTCGAATCAACTGTAATATATTTTCCAGTTCCAGTTGACGGACCATCATATCGGACCCCAATTTCACGAGCTAAATCAGCCAGAGTTGATGCAAGGAAACCTGGCTTTTTAAGAACCATAGCAGCTAATTCATGTAGAATTTTTAGAGGAGAAAAAAGAGAAACATGAAGAGAAGTAAAAAGACTACATTTTTATATACTTTTCATACATAAATGAATAAACAAAGGAGCCTTTAAATAGGCATACAAAGCACTACTAACAACATCTTAACTATGAGCCACTAAAGAGAGAAGTTAGGAACATGCCTACTAAGTAGCCCACTACTTGTTATCCCACTAAATAGACCATTATGTAGACCACTATTTGTTAGCCTACTAACTAATTAGGAAAAATAGATCAGAATACCCCCAACTTTGGCCCGTCCGCTTTTAATACCCCCAATTATGGGTTATTCCTGTATAATCCCAACTATTGGGTAAGTCCACCACAAATGCGCCGTGACCTGTAGGAAACCTGTTTAACCGGTAAATAGGCTACGTGTCATGCTTTCATTGGCTTATTATTTTATTTTTTCATTTTTTTTAATCCCACCCTTCCCTCACCCCCACCCTCCCCCACTGCCACCTTCCCTCACCCCCACTACCACCCTTCCCACTGACCCCCCCCCCTCCCCTACTCCCAAAGACCCCCAACCACCCCAAATCCCCCTCCCCCCCCACCCCGTCGAATTCCCCCCTAACCCCCCTTCGAAACCCCCTCCCCCTAACCCCCTTCCAAAGGCTTCGATTTTGCTTCCGATGGTATACTCTTGCTCTTACGAAGACTTCGATTTTTCTTGAATATTTAACATTTTGGACTTTTTTTGGGTTTTTTTTTTTGTTGAGTTCATGATTCTTTTTTTTTTGGGATTTTTGATGTGTGAGCTATGGTTTTTATCGGATGCTCTTAGATTAGGGATTTAATGAAGTGGTTTGACTTTTTTTTTGTGTTGTATATGAAAATCTCTTATCTTCGGGTTTGGTGTTGTGGTTGATTCCGTGGTTTGGTCACTTGTATGCATTTTTTTTTTTGAGTGAACTGTGTTGTGAATGTAATTGTAGCACTTTGGAAGTAGTTTTGTGGTGATTATTTATCGGGATTGTGGTCGACGGTGGTTAGGGGAGGGGGGATTCGACGGGGTGGTGGGGGAGGGTGAGGCTGTGAGGGTGGGGCCGGGGGGCTGCGAGGGTGGGGCCTGGGGCATGGGGGGGGTTCGAAGGTTGGGGGGTGCTGGGCTGGGTTGGAGGGGGGGAGGGATTGAAAAGGGGACCGGGCGGTGGTTGTGGGGGTTGGTTCTTGGAGACCGTAGGGGTGGGGGGTGGGGGGATCTTGGTGCTTGGCTGGGGTGGGGGGATTACGGTGGGTGGTCAGGGTGGGGATGAGGTGGGGGGGGTGGTGGGAGTTCGTGGTAGTGGTGGGCTGGTGGCTAGGTGGTGGTTGTAATGGAGGGAGAAGAAGTAGAGGATTGGAAAAAAAATATTACCTTGCTAACAGGTTACAAGTCATCTGGGTGCATTTGTGGCGGACTTACCCAATAGTTGGGATTATACAGGAATAACCCATAGTTGGGGGTATTAAAAGCGGACGGGCCAAAGTTGGGGGTATTCTGATCCATTTTTCCAACTAATTATTAGCAACTAGTCCTAACTATTAGGAAAACTATTGGACTAGTTTTGAAGCATAATCCAACAATTTATCTATTTCAACAAGTGATGTGTTCCTACCAATATGGCTTTTAGGTAGTCCCACGCAGCAAATATTGGGATCGTTTACAATTTTGTGGAGAACTAATCCTAAAGAATCCACCGAAATATTACCCAAGTGAAAAATGAGGCAGCGGTTACTCGCGCAAAGAACTTATAAACCATCATCTAATTCCTTCGAACATCCTGCTGCTTTAACAGAAACCCGTGTGCTTACTGCTTACAACATCAATGCCTACAACTTCGACCTTATTGCTTACAATGTGAGAATGAAAGTCGGCAATGTGGCTTTGGATAAGACAGGGGCGGGGTAAATATGAGAAAAATTAATGGGGGCCCTATACAATTTCCTTAATTGGGCCCTTCATTTGTAATTCAAAAAAGATAAAAGTATAAGATTCGTATTTAGGCTATTTACAGCTAGCTAATGACGACTATCTTCAATAGTTTAAACAACAAAACTTTGATGAATTTCATGTTCTCATTGTTCGTTCCCTTACACTTTTACTCCTGATTCAAATGTTTTTCTTTTGTCTTTTCTTTAAACAATTAAATATAAATATATTTTGGGGCCCTTATATTTTGGAGGCCCTATTCGATTGCCGTGATTGCATGGGCCAAGAACCACCCTTGGGATAAGAGTTATAGAATGAACGTTGTTTACAATCACAGTAATACCATGAATATTGATGTTAGGATAAGTTCCCATATTTTTAAGGTACTTAACAGAATAACAGGGATGGCATTCATTTCGGCTGTGGCTTTGGGTGCGTAAGACGTAAGTAATACTGTAGTCGAAATGTATTTATAGGAGCTGGGATCCTTTCAATTTCCAAAATCCAAGTGTTCATGGCCAAATTCTCAATCAAAGATGTATTCAGGGGCGGATCTAGGATTTTGAATTTGGAGGGTCCTAGTTAGAATTAAGAGAAATAGATCCTATATGGGTATAACCCAAGTACGTTAGCGGACCCCTATGATAAGTCCGCGAACGCCATAACGGACGCGAACACCGTAAATGTCGCCTACAGCTCTAACAAGTCAGTACATCAACATGGTCCGACAACGTTGGCGGTCGCCCAACAAGACAAAATAAGGGAATCTTCCCAACTGTCAAAAGCACCACGACCGTACACGTGTAAAAGGATTACGCACCCTGTCAGGTGAATAGTACTTCTATAAATACCCCACTAGTACTATTCTGCAGGTACATTCTCTCACACTCAGAATTCTTATCTCTCTCTCTCTCTACTTTCTCTCTCTAAATCCTATTTGGACACGTGCTGACTTGAGCGTCGGAGGGGGTTTCCTCGCATCCCCCCCGAGGGTAGTTCACGTTTGCTTCTTGTGCAGTTATTCACTAGCGGAGTCTAACCCAAATCTTTGGCGGACTTCTCTCGAGGCCGCCAACCGTTTCAACACCGAAACAACTTGGCGCTAGAAGGAGGGGGCTTCCATCTTTGTGAACGCCAACATGGAAAGAGCAAACAATGACGGCCGTGATCCATCTTGAAGGATTTTGTCCTCAATCAAGTGTAACAAACTAAATGTATATGGACGAATTATAAAGATAATATATTCAATAATATTAGGTGACCGCAACGTTTTGCTAGAAGCTAATTGCGGTTGGTTGGGCTAGTATATTTAGGCCAACTACTAATATGTATTGGGTCCTATGAGGTCACACAATGTGACAACCCTTGGATATTACCCAAATCCATTTGTGAAATGGGTTGGGCGGTTTTAAAGATGGATGGAAGAGTTGTAACTCATGAGGTTATTAGGCTCATAATGTATGACATTATGAGGCAAAATAAAGCCTCATGAATCACCTCTTTGTAACCACCTTATATAATGATATGGGGGTTACAAAGGAGAGGTTACATTACAACATTTCTAGTAGAGAAAATCAGATTTTCTTTGCTCCTCTTTTTCTCCTCATTTTCGGCCATCACACCTCAAAAGCAAGAGAATTATCCTCTCTTCCGTACTAGCATACGTGGTGATCTAAGGGTTGTTCGTGGACCAACACTAGAGGAACGGCGGTTGACGTTCTAAGGGATCTCCACTAGAAGGCTCGTGGTGGAAGTGGAATTCACGCATCAAGAGGTATATTCTACACTCTTAATTGATTCATGTTGATTTATGCAAAGATCTTGGTGTTAGATGTTTGAGTATGTGATACTCGTTTTCCGCATTAAGCATCTAAATTCCTACAGTGGTATCAGTTAGCCTATTGCATAGATTAATATGATCATGTTGATGCATGTTTTCCTTTATTTTAATTCATTTAGGGGAGGGTATTAGCATGAGGATATTGTTTGCATGATTAAAATTGGATTTTAATCTAGTGGGAGTATAAAAGTTGTTTATACATTTTTTGATACATATATATATATACATATATAATTGTTATATTATTTCATGTTTTAGTTAAGTTGTTAATTAGAATATGATGTATATATATATATATATATATATATATATATATATATATATATATATATATATATATATATATATATATATATATATATATATATATATATATATGTATGATTCATGATTTGCATGCTTTGAAGTTTTTATGCTTAATTTGATTATGTATAATTTCATGGCATGAATTCTTGAATTTGGAGCCTAGAATGATTTATTTATGCGTAAACATGTTTAGTGTATAAAGAAAATCATACGCATTTCGATTAAAATTGCCTGAATTGAAATCGGAAAAGCGGAAGCAGTGAGCTTCTCGCGACTCGCGACGAGCATCGCGACTCGCGACGAGCATCGCGACTCGCGACGAGCATCGCGACCCTGGTCGCGAGTCGCGACCTAGCTCGCGGGTCGCGAGCAGTGTTCTGCCTCTTCGGCTCGTCTCTCCTTCAACGGATAAAAACTTTAAGATCCGTTTATCCCTTAATGCATATTAATAAGTTATTATGCATGGTATCCTATGTTAATACTTAAATGAATTAAAATTATGATGGGAGTTTCATTTTGTGACATTTAATTTTATGTTAGGATGTTAGTTTTAATAAGTTGATTAATTCTTGCATGCTAGTGTTTGTGATTAAATGTCATGCTATGCTTTTATGTTTTAATATGATTAAAATATATGTGGTACCTTAAAGTGCTTATATATTTTTCTTTAAATTTAATAGTTGATTAAATTTGTTAGGTTAATATTTTAAAGCCCTTGGGCGATAAATTCTAATATGATTGAATTTGTCTAGAGGTACTAACCATTTAATTTAATATGAGATTAAATTTGGTTGATGTTATTATGTTTTAAAGTTGTTGAAGCATAATAATTGATTTTAATAGTTGATTAAAATGCATGTTCAATATATATGATATTTTGATTGCATGCGGTGACTAGTATGGCCCAAACTTGGATAGAAAATACGATCTGCGTATCGTTAATGTTTTTTTTTGTAATCTAAATACGATCTGTGTATCGTTGGTATTTTTGTAATTTTAGTTTAAAATTCCAAAAATGATTATTCAAGTTGTCATAAGAAGAATGGTGATTCAATCTTATTCCATGAAGCACAAGGATGGAGATCCAAGGTGATTCAAGAATGGAGACCTTAAAGAGTAGTCTTTAGAGTTAGGGGCCATACTAGGATCACATTTCATTTTATGCATTTAAATATTGCTTTTGAATGTTTTCTAAGTTTTATTATGCATGTGATTTATTTTTGCAATGAGTTCACTAGTAATTAAATCACATAATAATTTACTTAGGTCCCTAAAGATAATATTGGGTAATTGCTTTTCCAAATAAACATCTACTAAAAATCTTGATCGTTAGTAATAGGTTCTGCCAAAGCAGAGTGTTACTTCCAATCTTGGGCTAAGTAGAGTAAATTTCCGAAATTTGCATGTTTAGTTTGGTTTGGCCCAACAAAATCATCAAAACGGTTTTGGATTTTGAAGCAAAGGGTTGGGTTTTTGTGTTTGGATGACAAGTTCTGTCTAGGATTAGGAAGGCTTTCCCCAACGTTGTGGGTAACTTCCTTACCTGGGAACTTTCATCACCTTAGCAATCACCCATCAACTAAGAATTACACTTGTTGTAATTAGTAAAAGAGTTTACTTACCTTTTAAATTTGGTTTTAAGTTGAGGCCAAAGTCCACTTATAAATCACGTTTGATAGGGTCTTAGAATCACTTGATTCAAAGGGGACATTTTTTAAAATTGGTCAAGTGCATAGCTTTTATTTTAAAGTGTTTAAAATTTGTTAAAAGCTATTGATGGTAAACATACTTATTACTTTTGCATCTTCTATGTAGATATCATGTCTGGTAACAACAATAATTCACCTTTTAACTTACGTTCAATCCTTGAAAAGGATAAGTTGAACGGGAACAACTTCCTTGATTGGGAAAGGAATCTGAGAATTGTTCTTAGATCCGAAGGTCGAGAGGATGTTCTTGAAACCCCGATCCCGGTTTTAACGACCACCTCTACTGAAGCCGAAAAGGCGGCCCATAAGGCCATTGCAGAAAGGTCGGTAATTGTTACCTGCCTTATGCTCGCGGCTATGGAACCAAGCCTTCAAAAGAGGTTTGCAAGCTTGGATGCTGCAAGTATTATCCGACAACCGAAAACCATGTTTCAAAGAACAAGCTCGGATAGAGAGGTATGAAACTCACAAGGCTATTCTTGAGTGTGCGTTAGTCGAAGGCAAGCCAGTCGCCACTCATGTCTTTGAAATGATTGGTTATTTCGAGACAATGGAGAGGTTGGGCTTTCCTTATAGCCAAGAGTTGGCTACTGACATCATACTACACTCCCTTCATGAAGGCTTCAACCATTTTAGGTTGAACTTCAATATGAATGGGGTGTCGAAAACCCTTGCTGAGTTACATGGGATGCTCATGACTGCCGAGCAAAACATCTCTGTTGCACCTAAGAAGGAAGTTCTTATGGTTCAAAAGGGGAAGGGTTTTAAGAAGGAATGGGCTGGCAAGAAAAAGCAAGACAAGGGCAAGCAAGTTGCCGCTAAGACTGCTGATAAGCCACAGGCAAAGGCAAAGCCAAAGGTGGCCGCAAATGCCAAGTGCTTCCATTGTGGTCAAATTGGCCATTGGAGGCGTAACTGCCCAAAGTATCTGAATGATAAGAAGTCTGGGGGCTTCTTCTTCGAGTATCTATGTCATTGACATTAATTTAGCAACATCTACTTCTTGGGTATTTGATACCTGGTTGTGTTTCTCACATTACTTCGAATGTGCAGGGACTAAGAAGGAGTAGAACCTTGGCTAAAGGGGAGGTAGAACTGCGCGTTGGAAATGGTGCAAGGGTTGCGGCCGTTGCAGTTGGGACTTATAGTCTACCTTTGCCTTCTGGTTTTATATTAGAGCTTAATAACTGTTATTATGTTCCTGCTATTACCAAAAACATTATTTCTATTCCTGTTTTGGATAATGAAGGGTTTTCATTTACAATTGAGAAAGGTTGTTTCTCTGTTTATTTGAATTCAATGTTTTATGCCATTGCTAAAAGGTCTAATGGTCTATATTTCCTAGACTTAGACAAAGATGTCCTTAACATAGACAAAGAAAAAACATTGATCAAGCGATACTAATCCTACTTATTTATGGCATTGTCGTTTAGGACATATAAACGCGAAACGCATTCGAAGTTACATAAAGATGGACTTCTAACATCCTTTGACTTTGAGCCATTTGATGTATGTGAATCATGTTTAATGGGTAAAATGACGAAGTCACCTTTTACTTGGAAAGGGTGAAAGGGCCGGTGATCTATTGGGTCTAATACATACCGATGTGTGTGGACCAATGAGCACAAAAGCTAGGGGAGGGTTTGGGTACTTCATTACTTTTACGGACGATTTAAGTAGATATGGATATGTCTATTTAATGAAGCATAAGTCGGAATCATTTGAAAAGTTCAAAGAATTCCAGAATGAAGTCCAAAACCAACTTGGCAAAACAATTAAAGCACTACGATCCGATCGTGGTGGTGAATATTTGAGCCAAGAGTTTAGTGATCACTTGAAGAGTTGTGGAATTCTTTCACAACTCACTCCGCCTGGAACACCTCAGTTGAATGGTGTATCCGAAAGGAGGAACCGCACTCTACTTGATATGGTTCGGTCTATGATGAGTTTTGCTGATCTTCCTATCTCCTTTTGGGGATATGCTCTCGAAACTGCTACTTTCACACTTAATCGAACTCCATCAAAGGCAGTAGAAAAGACTCCATATGAGATGTGGAGTGGAAAAGTTCCAAGTTTATCTTTTCTACGTATTTGGGGTTGTGAGGTTTATGTAAAACGTTTACTTTCAGATAAACTCGCCCCTAAATCAGATAAGTGTTTCTTTGTGGGTTATCCCAAAGAGACCAAGGGCTATTATTTCTACCATCGGACTGAGGGCAAAGTGTTTGTTGCTCGTCGTGGTGTCTTTTTGGAAAAAGATTTTATTTCCAAAACGGCAAGTGGGAGTAATATATTTCTCGAAGAGGTTCGAGAAAAGCAACAAATGGACATAGTTCAACCTATGTTAGAGTCAGAAGCACAAGTGCCAGTTGTGGAGAATGTAGTTCCTCCTTTGGTAGAATCTTCTCCCATAACTGACCAAGTGTTGGAGGACGTGCATCATGTACACGAACCTCCTACTGTCCCACTCGAATCTAATTCGTGCGAAAATTCTCAAGTTGTTGAGAAGAAAAATTTCTCCTGTTGCAGCCCCTCGTAGGAGTAGTAGATCAAGAATACCAAACAAAAAGTTTGTTGATTTCATGTTAACCGAAAGTTCTGAGATAATGATCTTAGAATTTGAGGAACCTACTACCTACAAGCAAGCTTTGATGAGTGAAGACTCCGGAAAATGGCTTGAAGCCATGAGGTCCGAAATGGCATCTATGTCTGAAAATCAAGTATGGGACTTGATGGATTTGCCCGATGGGGTTACACCTATTGGTTGCAAATGGGTTTTCAAAGTGAAAACAGACAAGGATGGTAACATTCAGGTTTACAAAGCAAGATTGGTTGCAAAAGGGTTCAAGCAAGTTCATGGTATAGACTATGACGAAACCTTTTCACCGAGTAGCAATGCTTAAATCCATTCGGATACTCCTAGCGATTCATTGCCTTCTATGATTATGAGATTTGGCAAATGGATGTCAAAACCGCTTTCTTGAATGGGTTCTTGAAAGAGGATGTGTATATGACACAACCGGAAGGTTTTGTGGATCCAGAATATCCTAGGAGGGTATGTAAGCTTCAAAAGTCCATTTATGGATTGAAGCGAAGCATCTCGGAGTTGGAATCTTCGTTTTGATGAGGCGATCAAACTGTTTGGTTTTCTCAAAAACGGAGAAGAGTCTTGTGTTTACAAGAAGGAAAGTGGGAGTAACATAGTCTTCTTGGTCTTATATGTAGATGACATACTTCTCATAGGAAACGACATTCCCATGCTTGAGTCGATCAAGGAATGGTTGAAGAGTTGTTTTTCTATGAAAGACCTTGGAAACGCCGAGTACATTTTGGGGATCAAGATCTATAGGGATAGGTCTAAGAGGATGATTGGACTTAGCCAAAGAACTTATATAGATAAGATCGTTACTAAGTTCAATATGGAAAACTCTAAAAGAGGTTTTCTACCCATGCAACATGGTGTTTCGCTTAGCAAGACTCGGTGTCCTTCCGGACTCGATGAGATTAAGCAAATGAATAATGTTCCTTATGCGTCAGCTATAGGGTCCATTATGTACTCCATGATTTGTACTCGCCCAGGTGTTTCATATGCCTTGGGGATGTGTAGCAGATTCCAATCAAATCCAGGTGACGCACACTGGAGTGCGGCTAAGAATATCCTAAAGTACTTACGAAGGACTAAGGATAATTTCTTAGTGTATGGAGGTGAAAGTGAATTAATTGTTGAGGGTTACACGAGATGCGAGCTTCCAAACCGACAAAGATGATTTCCGATCCCAATCTGGTTTCATCTTTTGTCTAAATGGAGGGGCGATGAGCTGGAAAAGTTCAAAGCAAAGTCTGTCGCCGATTCTACAACGAAGTCGAGTACATTGCTTTGCGGCGGATGCAAAAAGGAAGCCGTTTGGATGAAGAAGTTCATTCGGAGCTAGGAGTAGTGCCTAGTGTTGGAAATGGTATTGTTTTACATTGTGATAACAATGGTGCCATAGCTCGATCTAAGGAACCAAGATCACATCAAAGGTGTAAACATGTACTTAGGAAGTTTCATCTCATTCGAGAAATCGTTGAGAGAAAAGATGTAATAGTTAGCAAAGTTCATACGGATAGCAATGTCGCCGATCCTTTGACTAAACCATTGCCTCGGCCTAAGCATGAGAGTCATACTAGGGCTATAGGACTTAAGCATGTAGGAGAGTGGCTTTGATTGTGTACTATTTACTTTTAATTAGTTCACGATTATAGTTACTCCCGTGATATGTTTGGTTATGTTTATCAATAAAAGGTTATGTTCTTATTTAATCTTGGTTTAGTATTAAATAAAACGTTCAAAGTATTTTATAACGTTTGATAGGATTGTCAAATATGTGATTTGACGAATGAAACCCTATCCAAAGGAACCTGGAGTTATAATTTACCTTTGTCCCTAGTTCGAATCATTAAAATTGAACGTAAATGATTACTGTTTCATGGACTAGATTGCAAGTTGATTGATAGCGCTTGATTTCATAGGCTATGGGGACATAGAGATGTCTAGTCATTTGCATAGGCGTGTATAGTTGATACACGTTGGGCAGACCTAGTGGGAGTTCTCTAAAAGGTTTATGAGAATCTCATTAATATATTTAGTGGATTCCTTAGACATGAGTATGACACTATTCTTACTTAAGGATTAGTATGTTTTTGACACTGCAAAACGTCGTGCCGTAAAAGGAGGCTATAAAAGCAGTGATCGGAACTGCTACGAATTGAGTGGGAGTTTTGGTTATACAAGACTGGATAAAGTCCTCCTAAGAGTTAGGATTGGTGTCTTGGCCTCTTGAAGAGCGAGAACTGAAAATGCATGGCCGTGCTCAAATGGATTAAGGAGTTAATCATTTGTTTCGACAGTTCGAACTCGGATTTCAAGAAACAACTTGAATATTGGAATGGTTTACATACGATGTTACCATGTCATCAAGTTAGACATTAAGCGACTTAAGGAATTTGAAGGTTACACACTTGTTCTTAGACAAGTGGGAGATTGAAGGATTTTGTCCTCGATCAAGTGTAACAAACTAAATGTATATGGACGAATTATAAAGATAATATATTCAATAATATTAGGTGACCGCAACGTTTTGCTAGAAGCTAATTGCGGTTGGTTGGGCTAGTATATTTAGGCCAACTACTAATATGTATTGGGTCCTATGAGGTCACACAATGTGACAACCCTTGGATATTACCCAAATCCATTTGTGAAATGGGTTGGGCGGTTTTAAAGATGGATGGAAGAGTTGTAACTCATGAGGTTATTAGGCTCATAATGTATGACATTATGAGGCAAAATAAAGCCTCATGAATCACCTCTTTGTAACCACCTTATATAATGATATGGGGGTTACAAAGGAGAGGTTACATTACAACATTTCTAGTAGAGAAAATCAGATTTTCTTTGCTCCTCTTTTTCTCCTCATTTTCGGCCATCACACCTCAAAAGCAAGAGAATTATCCTCTCTTCCGTACTAGCATACGTGGTGATCTAAGGGTTGTTCGTGGACCAACACTAGAGGAACGGCGGTTGACGTTCTAAGGGATCTCCACTAGAAGGCTCGTGGTGGAAGTGGAATTCACGCATCAAGAGGTATATTCTACACTCTTAATTGATTCATGTTGATTTATGCAAAGATCTTGGTGTTAGATGTTTGAGTATGTGATACTCGTTTTCCGCATTAAGCATCTAAATTCCTACACATCTGAGTTAGACGCTGGGAACGTCAACGAGCAGCAAACCCCTGAGAACAATGTGTCTCAGGTAAACACTGGAAGCGGATCATTTAACCTGGCTCAACTAAGTCAATTCTCCCCTGAGCAACTACAAACTGTAGCGTCTTTCATCCAAATGTTACAAGCGGGTACTCAGCCTAACAACACTCCCACTCCTAATGCAAGGGCCGGTCAGCTTCGTAGGCGTATGTCGACCATGAATGGTCGCAACGTCGATGGCACCCCCGTGAGAAGAATGCGGACCTTCAATCAGGATGGACGCCAGATGGAAAGGCAAATTGAGGACCCAGAATATGAGGAAGTCATCCTAGAAACTGAGGATCTCAACAATTCTGAAGATGAGAATCAAAGTCGTTCTCGCCGGGAACACAGCATCAGTGGCGCAAGCAATCATTCTGTTGGCGGGCATCTATTGATCAAGCCTAAGCAGTCTCCTTTCATTCTAGAAATCTTGAACCACCCCATGCCGCGAATCAAGATGCCGTCCTGCAAGTATGATGGCACCTCAGACCCAGACGATCATGTGGCCGCTTATGAGGGGCACATGTATTTATACACTCAGGTGGACGCTATCCGGTGTAAGGTTTTTCCATCTACTTTGACTGGGATTGCCCAGACATGGTTTAAAAGCATCAGGGCTGGTAATGTTTCTAGTTTTTCTCAGCTTTCATCTATGTTCAGCACTCACTTCGTGAGTAATAGGCGCCGCGAGCGCACAACTGGCGAGTTGTTATCTATCAAGCAAAGGGAGAATGAGAGCCTACGAGATTTCGTCGGCCGTTTCAATGCTGAGGCGGTCACCATTCCCCGCCTTCAGCAGGATGTGGCCGTCTTAGCTTTGATGACCGGGCTGAGGGAAGGGTCCGCGTTTAGAAGTTATCTGGGCCGTAAAACCTTCACATCCCTTGAGCCAGTCTTAAGGAAGGCAAACGACTTCATCAGGGGGGAAGAGTTTGACAAGGCCGCAAACAGCCAAAGTCGTGAGCCGGAAAAGAAGAAGGATAATAGGCAGAAGAGAGAAAAGGGTCGCGAAAATGATCGCGGTCGGGATGAAAGGAAGCAGGAATCAAATGTGGTCAAGAAGGAAAATGACTGCGAGAAGAATGACCGCGAAAGGTTCGAGTACAAAGATAAATTCGATACATATACGCAGCTTACGACCTCAAGGGCTCAGATATATCAGATGAACAAGGACAGTGATAAATGGCAACGTCCTAAGCAAATGTTTCATAAAAACCGTGACAAAAGCAACTGGTGTGACTTTCACGGTGATCACGATCACACTACCGAGAATTGCAGGCACTTGAAGGATAACCTGGAGTATATGATAAGACGGGGTAACTTCACTCAATACAAGGCATAATCAAAGGACGGAGACGTGGTAAAGCCTAATAACCGGAATGTGCAATCGCGGATTGCTGAGATTCATGTTATAAGTGGCGGTCCAATTCATGGTGGCAGCGTCAATGGGGCCAAGGCAAGCCTGAAGGAATTCAGGCACCAGGTCAATTTCAATGAAAGCATGCAGTGGAGAAGGCCGACAGTAATGCCCGCCATGTCTTTCACGGTTGAAGATGCAAAGCATGTCGTCTACCCTCATGATGACCCTCTGGTGGTCACGCTGAAAGTGTCAAACTGTTTGATCCACAGAATCCTGGTAGACGGAGGAAGTTCCGCAAACATTCTGTACTTCTCAACCTTTGAAAAATTGATGATTGGTCGGGAACATCTGAAGCATGTACGTTACCCAGTGATAGGTTTCACGGGGGCGTCAGTGATTCCAGAGGGCCTGATAACCTTGCCGGTCAGAGTAGGGGGGACGAGAACGCCAGGGATGTGATGGCGGAGTTTTTAGTGGTTGACGTGCCTGGAGCTTATAACGCAATTATCGGACGCCCTTTCATCCATGACGTCCAAGGAGTTGTGTCAACTTATCATTTGACTATGTTGTACGTTTTCAATCTCGGGACGACAACAAAGCTGAGAGGAAATCAAGAGATGGCAAAATCATGCTATCTAACAAAGACTAAGCAACCGAGCAAGGAGAGTGCCGGTAGAAGAATTAAATCCGCCAACTCGGAAACAAAGGCGAGCTCAGAGGAGGGCTCTGGCAAATGAGGATGGATCCGAGAAAGGGGGTGAGGAGATGGATATTTTAATGGAAGAGCTGGAATCCAGGCCCGATGATACTCCAAGGCCCAAACCGGATGGAGAAACGAAGCAGGAGATGCTGGCAGATGATCCGGCAAGGACAGTGGCTGTTGGAACAGACATGGACCCAAAGGTCACGGTCAACCTGGTGACTCTCCTAAGAGAAAACGCGGACGTCTTCGCGTTCTCAGCGGATGAGATGCCGGGAATAGACCCGGCCGTGATGGTACATCGTACGAATGTTGGCAAAGACTGTCCGACCTGTCAAGCAAAAGAAGCGAAATTTTTCGGCCGAAAAGAACAAGGCCATTAAAGAGGAGGTTGATAAGCTATTGGCAGCTGACTTCATTGAGCCATGCGACTACCCAGAGTGGTTGGCCAATGTAGTCATGGTAAAGAAAGCTGACGGCCAATGGAGGATGTGTGTGGACTTCACAGACCTCAACAGAGCTTGCCCAAAGGATTGCTATCCGCTGCTGAGAATAGACCAGCTAGTAGACTCTACTAGCGGTCATGCATTGTTAAGCTTTATGGATGCCTTCTCGGGCTATCATCAGATCAGCTTGCTCGAGGCCGATAGGAAAAAAGCTGCGTTCATCACCGATTGTGGAGTATAACTAGTCGACAAAGTGTTCGCGGATCAGAGGGGAAGGAATATCGAAGCATATGTTGACGACTCCATCGTCAAGAGTAAAACTGACCGTGAACATTTGGACAATCTGAAAGAGACCTTCAGAACTTTGAGGAAGTATAAGATGATGCTCAACCCAAAGAAATGTGTCTTTGGGGTGAGAGCGGGGAAGTTTTTAGGCTTTTTGGTAAGCAAAAGGGGGATTGATGCAAACCCAGACAAAGTCCAAGCCATTGTCGACCTGCCTGAGCCAAAAAGCGTAAAGGATATTCAGCGGCTAACAGGGAGAATGGCGGCCCTCACTCAATTCATTTCAAAATCAGCAGACAAAGCTTTGCCTTTCTTTGCCTTGCTAAGGGGGAATAAGACGTTCGAGTGGGGAGAGGAGCAAAGCAAAGCATTCCTGGCGGTAAAAGAGCATTTAAAGAAGCTACCTACCATTACAAGGCCCGATACTGGAGACGTATTACAACTATATATCTCGGCCTCGCCGAAGACAAATCGCGGCCGTGTTGTTGGTAGAAAAGGAGAAGAGGCAGCGGCCAATTTATTTTATCGCCCACATTCTTAACTGGTCCCGGAGAGCCGTTACCGGCTAGTAGAAAAAATGGCCTTGGCCGTGGTAATAGCCGCCGTAAAGCTCGGACCATACTTCGACCGCCATCCCATTCAAGTTTTAACCAACCAGCCGCTAGAAAAAGCGTTGCGAGAAGATGGATAGTTCCTACCGCTTCTTGAAATGGGCCGTTGAACTATCGGAGTATGATATACAGATGTGAAGCCCAGGACCGCTATCAAAGCGCAGCCCCGGCGTGACTTTATCGTGGAAGCCTCATATGAGGAGGAAGAAGTGGAGCAAAAGGAAGTCTGGCTACTGGAAGTCGACGGATCGTCTGCTGTTAGCAGATCTGGAGCGGGTATAGTGATGACTAGCCCTGAAGGAAATTCTTACCAGTACGCCATCAAGTTCGCCTTCCGTCGTCAAGCAACGAGAGAATGAAGGCGGCAATTGCCGGACTGAGAATGTGTTTGGCAGCGGGTGCTAAGAAAGTGTTTTTAAAAACGGACTCACAGTTGGTGAGCGGCCAGCTGAGGGGAGAATTTGAAGTCAGAGAGGCCAACATGCTAAAATACGTCGAAAAGGCCAAGGAATTGATAGCTCAATTGAATCATTTTGAGATTCAAGCGATACCTAGGGCCGAGAACACGAAAGCGGACGCATTGTCCAAGTTGGCAAGTTCTGACTCATTTAGCATTGAAAGAACTGTCACGGTGGATGTCTTGAAGGAAAAGAGCATCACAGAAAAAGTCGTAACCGTCAATATAATAAACCAGCAGGGGGAATGGTTTAGTGAGCTGGTGGCGTACAAGTTGACTGAGACGCTTCCCAGTAATCCTTCGTCTGCCAAGAAGTTGAAGCGACAAGCGAGTTGGTACGTCATATACCAGAATGAGCTATACAAGAAATCATTCAGTTTACCTCAGCTTAAATGCGCGACCGCATGGGAATCCGCAAAGATCCTTGAAGAAATACATGAAGGTATATGCGGCAACCATATTGGCGGAAAGGCTTTGGCACTTAAGGCATTAAGAGCGGGATTCTATTGGCCAAGTATGCTGGCAGATGCCCAGAGCTACGTAAAGAGATGTGATAAGTGCCAGAGATACGTTCCCGTCATTAACAGGCCAGCCAACGATTTGCAGCCTATCCTATGCCCGATTCCGTTCCCTCAGTGGGGAATGGACATCTTGGGACCATTCACCACAGCAACCGGGGGGAGAAAGTTCCTAATAGTGGGAATTGATTACTTTACCAAGTGGATAGAGGCAGAGCCGACAGAAAAAATCAAGGGAAATCAGGTCAAGATCCTCAACGCCTTGAAGAAAAAGCTAGATGAATTCAAAGGAGGATGGGCTGATATGGTACCGGCAGTGCTATGGTCAAACAGAACAACAGAGAAAGAAGCGACGGGAGAGAGCCCGTTCAAGTTAGCCTTCTGCACAGAAGCGGTGTTGCCAGTAGAGGTGGGATTACCCTCTTACCGGATCAAGCACCAAGACCTGCATAGGAATGACCAGGCACTTAGGGAAGACCTAGACTTTTTGCCAGAAACAAGGCTCATGGCAAAACTGAGAGCAGCCGCTTACAAAGATAGGATCAGCAAGGCTTACAATAAGAAAGTCATGGAGAGGCCATTAGACGTGGGCGACTTAGTCCTTCGCGAGCAGCGGCCCACCTAAGCAAGGCGCATACTGAAGGAAAGCTGACTGCTAACTGGGAAGGTCCTTATGTCATAGCCAAGAAGATTGCTCCAGGTTCTTTCAATTTAAAGAGTATGGACGATAAGGAGCTTAAAAATTGTTGGAATGCTAGCGTCCTAAAGAAATACTATGTTTGAGTTATTGAATGTAATAGGCCGAGAGCCAACCCTTATTACATAAATAATACAAGCTTCCGTTAACAATTCATCAATTATCTTATTATTTTCATGCATATTAATCAAAAGCCATATGACAGGCTCAAAGTGCGTTAACGGTCATATGACAAACCTAGCACAAATCAAAAGCCATATGACAGGCTCAAAGTGCGTTAACGATCATATGACAGACCTAGCACAAATCAAAAGCCATATGACAGGCTCAAAGTGCGTTAACGGTCATATGACAGACCTAGCACAAATCAAAAGCCATATGACAGGCTCAAAGTGCGTTAACGGTCATATGACAGACCTAGCACAAATCAAAAGCCATATGACAGGCTCAAAGTGCGTTAACGGTCATATGACAGACCTATCACAAATCAAAAGCCATATGATAGGCTCAAAATGCGCTAACGGTCACCTGACAGACCAAGCACAAGAAACTAAAACCACATGACAGGCTCACGAACATTAGCGGTCATACAAAAGATCAGACGATAATTATTAACAAATAAAAAGATTGGCGGACATACAACAATCAGATGATAATGAAAGCGACAGATTCGCAAGATATAAAGTACTTTCCCATAAAATAAAAGCTACTGGCTTGGCGGCCAACTACAGGTAAAACGATGGCGGCCAAATGAAAGGCTTTTAGTTGGAATTGTACTTATAAAATTAAGAAACGTTAGCGCTTACAAATGCCAACATGGGCCGAATAAAATGTTGATCAAAATATCTAAAAGATTACAAACTATATGCTATTAGAAGAACAGGAAGAGCTGAAAGAAGGCCGCCAAAAACTTCAAGAGGGAGGGGTTTCCTGATTTCCTTGATCTGGAACATCTCGAGGATCCGCATCAGCGATAGCGTCCTCGTCAGCGAATTTAGGATCCCCCTCAATAGGCGTAAGATGCTGGCCACCGGCATGAGCGTCTTCGATAACGTTCCAGTCAAATCCTGGAACCGATTTACAAACGCATCTCATGGCGGCTGCCCATCCGCCATCATACCTCTTGTGCAAAGCTGTTGCATATTCATCGATCCATTTTAACCGAGCAACGACCTTAGCGGCTCCTCCGGCCTCGGCTTCGGCCACGCAAAGATCCGGGACGGCAACCTCTTTTGCAGAGTTAGCGGCCTCCAGAGCCTTGGTCAATGTATTGACATTTTCCTCGGTCTCTTCCAATAAGGCGGCCCTCGGCCTCAGTGTTATCAGCTCATCTTCTAGAGGCTGCAACTCTGCCGTCTTTGCCGCTAGCTTGTCCTCCGTCTCCTTCAGCAGATCCTGGCAAGTTTCCAGCGACTGCTTATAGGTGTCCGCCAACTTCTGGTACTCAATGTACTGCTCTATCAACTCAACAGCAGCATTGTTGGCCTGCAAAGACGAAAAGAGAACGTCAATAAAAATATAAAAAACAAAGAAGGAAAAACAAGCAAATGATAAAACAAGTGCTAAAACGTACCACAAGTTGGTCGTGAGCCAACCTAGCAGCAGGAGTAACCAGAGACCCTGCCGGCCTGTCTAGAGGCAGCTGCATACCCTTCAGGATACGGTAGGCTAGGATGCCACCGTTTTCAGGAATATCGGCATACAACGACTCGTCTTCCCTGACGTCCCAGTCAGGTTGGTATATCTTGCCAGAGACAACAGGCCGGCGACCAAAGGATGCCGCCACAGCATCACTCAGCGGCACTTCCTTCTTCTCGATCCACTCATGGTACCGAGAGAAGATGCTGGGGGATAGGTTGGATAAGAAGCTGGGCATTGAGATAAGCTCACAGATCTTCTCACGAATACTAGAGTAAGATCCGGATAGCCAAGTCGCCCCGCTGTGATGACCAGGGCCGGTGGTCGCGACCTCGCCACGATCTTGGCCCTCAGAAGCGTTCACGTCCACATTCTCAACATGGACGACATCCCGAGCAGGGACAGAGGCCGGAGGATCCGCTGTAGCTGGCCGCTTATTAGCAGAAGTATCCTCCGCTGTCGGTTCACGTTGTCGTCTCCTTGTCCCGCTACCCCTAACAACAGGTCGTGAAGTAGAAGACCTGAGTGGGGCGGCAGAGGAAGACGGGCCGCTAGAAGCAGCGATAGTAATACCGCCACGGCCAGGAGTACGACCGGTATGAGCGCTGCAAATACCGCGTCTGGGGACCATGGCGGTTTCCCCCTCTACGGCCATTTACAACGCCATGCACGGTCTCAGGACCTTCAGCAGGAGCAGGCTGCATGTTGGTTAGCGGCTCTAAGTTTTCGGAGACGCAAAGGGTCTGCATGTCTAATTGATCAAAGCCTGCACAAGACAAGGCAAAATTAAAAAAAAAAAAAACCAGACAGACCAGTCTGATAGCAGTACTTACCATTAGCATGAGTATGACAAAGCAACATGGCGGACAGCTGTTGATTCCCCAGGATATACCTAGAGTGAGGGAGCCAATTTTTGGGTTCCTTGACCTTAACTTCCCTCCCGTCCTCATAAGTAATCATGAAATCGTCAGTGTCAAAGAAGTCATTGGCTGCCCTCTCATCATCGGCTAGCGGAACCAAAGACAAGTGCTCCATGTGCGGACGCGGCTCAGTGAAGTGACGGCGCACTGGATAGTTCTCAGGCACCTGAAGCCAAAAGAAGGCTTCCTGCCAGCCCTTCAATCCAGTAGCTTTTGGTTGAACCGTCATCTTTTTATCGGCCGTCATTAATGACCACCACCCCGCTTGACAGGCAGAACCATTTCTTTTCAACCAGTGGAGATGACGGAATAAATTTAGAGTTTCAGGGAAGTCCAAAAAGCGGATCGTCCAGATATACGCAATCAAGTTTCGGACCGCTAAAGGAGTCAGCTGGGCTAAACAAACGTTGAATGAGTTTAAAATCCTCACCAAAAAGGAATCCAAAGGATAACGTAGCCCAAACTCAAAATGATGAGTATAAACGGCCACATGACCGGGAGGGCATTCCGTTACAATGGAACCCTCAGAAGGAATCACCAGCCTATAACCTGTCGGGAACTGAAATAACTGGTCAGCGACTTTAGGGTAACCAAGGTCAAGGGCATCCTGCCGCCAGGGTAAATCAATTTCAACCGTTAACGGCCCGGCACACTCATCTTCGGGCAACCATAAAGCATCAGTGCCGGGACCTTCAGCGTCCTCTTCATCATCTCTCTCTGGTACGTTACAATTCACATCAACTCCCCTCTCGCCTGCGCGAGAATTTTCTCCAACCACGCGCTCCGACAGGGGCACACTGGTGCCGAGGTTCGCGGTTGTAGTATATGTCGCGTCTCCGGAGGCACGAGCAATGGGGGTGTCAGGAGCAAACCGACGGTGGTAAGTGGATTCTTGGTTAGCCATAACAGTTGCAATAGAATCACTGTCGTCACCTAAATCAATGATAGGCGGATTAGCGGCCATAGTGTCGTGCAAACGGTCATAAAAGTCAGCCGTTACTTCAACCCCTGCGTCCGCCATACTATCCAACCAGGCGTGCTCTCTTAAGGGGGCAACATCAAGGCCAGGAGCAGCATCAGCTGGCGGACTCCTAAGGGACTGTCTAGCAAGGATTTGGTGCCTAAGCTCCCTAAGCGTCTGTCTATCACCGCTCTCCCTGGCGACCAGATATCTCCTAGTCAAATTATGCTCCTCAGGAGTGGCGGGGTCGTTAAGGAACTTAGATCTCATTTCTTTTTCTCTCTCAGCTGTTAGGGGAATGTCCGACAACAACCTAGTTCTCCCCACGGGGCTAGAATCGGAAGAAGGTTCATTGTCGGCCAAAGGGGAAGAAGGTTCACTTTCGGTCATAAATGCATCACTAGGGGTATTCTGACTATCAGATTGATCCGACATGACGAAAATGCAAAAAGAAACTTTAATCTTGGAGAAGTAATGAAGAAATACCTGGAAGAGTAAAGTCGCCGGAGAAAGAAGCGCAAAGAGCAAAAGGTTGCCGGAAAAAGACGAGCGAGGATTCCATGGAGTGGAAGTGCAGAAAAGCTCGAGCTTGAACGAAAAGACCACCGGAAATGTAGAACTATCACTGGCAAAACTCAAACTCAAAATCCCAGAAAACCTTCGTCAAAAAATGGCAAAATTCTTAAGCGCAAGAAGACCGGAAATCGAAAACTAAAAGATTTGGTAACTTTTCAAAGTAATTTGAGCACTGGAAAGGCAGTTTTTAAGCAACTCAAACTTCGGCTATGGAGGTTTCGTCAGAGAAAAATGGAGAAAGAAAGAAAGCTTTGAGAATAAAGGTAAAGAAATCCAAAAAGGATAACTACTCCAATATAAGGCACGAATGAACGGCTGAGATTGAAAGACCTCTCAAGTCCCTCTCCATATTCATGCCAAGTGTCAAAACATGGTAAACCCTAATAAAGTAATGGGCGGGATTTTCGAAAAAGTAATCATTAACTTTTCGAAAATTTTCAACTCCCTACGACGACACGTAGCACCCAACAAATTAACTTCAAAAAATTGAGCACGATAACAATGATTCGCGTCCACCAACAACATCATTAACGGTCAAGACCCCAAATGATGCTGGGGGGGGCTAGTTGTATGGGTATAACCCAAGTACGTTAGCGGACCCCTGTGATAAGTCCGCGAACGCCATAACGGACGCGAACACTGTTAATGTCGCCTACAGCTGTAACAAGTCAGTACATCAACATGGTCCGACAACGTTGGCGGTCGCCCAACAAGACAAAATAAGGGAATCTTCCCAACTGTCAAAAGCACCACGACCGTACACGTGTAAAAGGATTACGCACCCTGTCAGGTGAATAGTACTTCTATAAATACCCCACTAGTACTATTCTGCAGGTACATTCTCTCACACTCAGATTTCTTATCTCTCTCTCTCTACTTTCTCTCTCTAAATCCTATTTGGACACGTGCTGACTTGAGCGTCGGAGGGGGTTTCCTCACATCCCCCCCGAGGGTAGTTCACGTTTTCTTCTTGTGCAGTTATTCACTAGCGGAGTCTAACCCAAATCTTTGGCTGACTTCTCTCGAGGCCGCCAACCGTTTCAAGACCGAAACAGATCCTATTTAAGATAATAATAAAATAGAGATCCAATATATAAAGAAAAAGTGGTAAAAGAGAGAAATAGGAAGAAGTAAAAAGTAAAATAATCAAACAAAGAAGAAAAAAGCTCAGGGGCGGATCTAGGATTTTGAATTTGGAGGGTCCTAGCTAAAAGCTGAAATTGGTGCAGGAATGATTCGAACCCGCGTGGTAGTTAGTACTGCATTGAAGACTTTGGTAGTAAGTTTACCACTGAGCCAAAGCCACATTGCATTTAGTTATAGCGCGGATATTAGTTTTATCCAATGTAAAAATTGCCTGACATTAAAACAAAAAGGAAAACTGTTTTTTTTTTGGGCCTGTGCCACCCAGGACCCTTAATAGGTCCGCCCCTGGCTACTTATGTGTTAATTAATATAATTAGTTTGTCATTCATGCTCGCAATCATATGATTATTATTAATTATGCGGTCAGCGAATCAGGCACACTAAAAAACTTGTTGTATCCATACAAATGTAGCCTTAACTTATCCAAGAGAAGGAAAGGAAAGGTCACCTATTTACCTGGAAAAAAGAAAAATAAATTAAAGGAAGGAAGGTTTAGCCCAAAATGAGATACATTCCTATTGAATACCTTAAAGATAGAGCGTTTCTATTCTTTACCCTAATTTTTCTTACCAAAATACATTTCCCTCCTTCCTTTCCCTTTCCTTTACAACCAACCTCATCCCAATTCCCATACCCCACTTCCTTTCCTCTCCGTCCTTCATCCAATCATTAATCTAACAACACCATCGCCACTACCAAACTAGCACCACTAGCATCGAGACCCCCACAACAAGACTAGCACCATCCCTTCTCCGATTTTTCTCTCTCCTCATCTTGCCAGGTCGTTGGATAATTTATAAACTAACCAAAGCATCAGGCTTGCTAAACAGACGTCTTGACCATATGTCAAAAGACAGACATCCCAACCTATGGTCAGGAATCTAAGATTTCAACCTATATATGATCAGGCGCCTAATTAATATACAAGGGTTCTAAACTGAACTTCTATATCCTGCATTTTTTTGTTAATACTTATTATGTATTTGTACTTATTCATGCCTCAATTTAATTAAGTATTGTAATTCATAATCAAATGCTTAATGATCGATTTGCACACCTCGATATTGTTTTTAAGCCCACAAACAAATTGTACTCCATTATTGGTATCTATTGTCCAGCTCAAAATGCTGACAAAGATTTATTTTGTCGAACCTAAGTAATTATTCTCTTCAATTACAACACCCTTGGTTAATTGTTGGCGATTTTAATGATATGCTATCTCCTCAAGACAAATTAGGGGGTGTTCCCCTTAAAAATTCACAACTACAACGACTACCATCCTTCATGGACAAAACTCTAGCAATTGATGTCCCATGTCTTCAAAAATCGTTCTCTTGGAAAGGAACTCATGAAAACAACGCTATTTTTGAAAGAATTGACAGAGCCATTTGTAGTACAACATTTTATAATGAATTTCAAAAAAGTACCATCTTCTATGGAAACTTTACAGTATCCGATCACGCCCCCCTTATTTTTTCAACAAACTTGGATGCTATTACAAAACCGCCCCCTTTCAGATTCCAAAATTTTTGGGTTTTGGACAAGGCTTCACATGACATCGTAAAGAGAAATTGGTTGTTACCAATCCAAGGCTCTAGATTTTTTCGCATTCAACAAAAACTTATGCGAATCAAAACTGATCTCAAAGTATGGTCTAAGAACCATTATAAGCATACCGCCAACAAATTACTTCAAAATGATGACAAAATAAAAGAATTACAGCACAAACTTTGGCTCCAACCGCATAATCGCATTCTTTTAAATCATATCAATCGCCTTATTGCCTAACGGGAGAAACTTCTTCTGTTCAACCAAAAAAGTTGGGGTGAAGTTGCAAGAAAAAATTGGCTAACTCAAGGTGATAGGAATTCTCGTTTCTTTCACAATATAATGAGAGCTTCTATAGCCCACTCAACCATTTTTTAGACTCAAAAATGACTTAGGACAATGGGTGGACTCACACCACGATCTCACTCAGGTCCTCTCCGACTCTTTTAAAACCAGATTCCGAAGTAATCATTCTTCACAGCGTGCACTTGATCTATCTTTCTTACCTAAAATTGTCTCCAATGAAGATTGTAATCTATTACTCGCCCCTGTTTCTTCGGAAGAAATAAAAAATGCCATTATGGATATCAACCCCCTTAAAGCGCCAGGCTCCGATGGGTTTGGAGCTAAATTCTACCAAACTTATTGGCCCATCATCCAATCAGAAGTGGTCGTAGCCATTAAGAGCTTCTTCTATCACGGCAAATTACCTCCCTCTTTGAACCATACTTTAATCACTCTTGTTCCCAAAAGAGAGGCTCCGGAGACCCCAGACCATTTCCGTCCTATTAGCTTAATTAATACAATTTATAAAGCCATTTCAAAGATTCTGGTGCGTAGACTAAGTCCTATCCTTCAAAGAGAGGTAAGTCCACTGCAAAATGCCTTCACCAAAGATCGCTCAATTCATGACAATCTCTTAATCGCACAAGAAGCACTTAATACTTTTCAAAAGTCCAAAAATAAAACTGGTTGGTGTGCTTTAAAACTAGATATGGAAAAAGGTTATGATAGAATTGAATGGGATTTCCTATGGAAAACTCTTCATACTTTTGGTTTCCCTGACATATGGATTCAATGGATCAAAGAATGCGTAACTAATGTCTCATACTCCATCAAAATCAACGGCCAACCCTCCCCATGGTTCCGCCCATCCAGAGGGCTCCGTCAGGGAGACCCTTTGTCACCGTATCTTTTCATCCTATGTATGGAAGTTCTTGTCCGACAATTAACTATTAAAAGTCAAGAAAGAGACTCGGGTATTGGTTTCAAATTACATCCAAGATCCAGCAATATTCCTGCCCTCCTTTTTGCAAACGATAGTCTTATTTTTTGTAAAGCCTCTGCCACAGCATGTAGGAACTTCAAAAACATTCTAGATAGTTTTTGTGATCTTTCCGGCCAACTGATCAACTTTCATAAATCGTCCATTGTTTTCTCCAAGTTGGTCCCCACAAATAGGAAATCAGCATTGGCAAGTCATTTTAACATGATCCCCAACTCGTCCCTGGGTCGTTATCTTGGGATCTTTTTCAGTTCTTATCAACCCACTAAATCAGGCTACAATCTAATTTTACAGAAAACAAACCAAAGAATTAACCAATGGGAATCCGGCTTTCTTTCCAAAGCAGGTCGTCTTACCCTTATTCAAAGTAACCTTGAGGCCATCCCGGCTTATGCTTGTGCTTCCACTATGCTCCCTCAAGATTTGGCCAAATCAATTGATACTACTCATAGGAAATTCTTTTGGAGACAATCCAAGGATAAAAACGCAGTACCACTTATAGCATGGGATACAATTTGCACCCCCAAAACCCATGGTGGCTTGGGTCTGAGGAAAAGTCTTCCCCTTAACAAAGCTTTCTTAGCCAAGTTAGGTTGGAAGATTCTCACTGAACCCTCTAATTTTTGGGTCAAATTGGTTTCCGGAAAATACTTTAAAAATCAATCTTTCTTCAATTACAAATGTCAAACTAAAGACTCCACCATATGGAAAAAAATCATGCTTCAACGCCCCCTTCTACTAAAAGGAATAAGATGGAAAATTGGGGATGGGTCTACGATCCTTTTCTGGAAACATAACTGGTGTTCGGAGGATAACCTCCTCTTTATATTGAACTTAAAAGAAAATCAAGTGGACTCCTCCACTTTGCTTACAGAATTTATCACCCCCAACCGTACTTGGGACTTTGAAAAACTCCGCTCCATGGTTCCTGATTCCATTATCAAATTAATTAAAGGCATTCCTTTACCGGTCCATCCTTGTCCAGATGAACCTATCTGGGGTCCCAGCTCTTCTGGCGAATTTACTGTGAAATCTGCTACTTGGCTGGCCCATAGCCTCCCTCCCAATATCCCTAAATGGCAATTTCGTTGGATTTGGAATTTGGACATCCCTCCAAAATTAAAAATTTTCTTATGGCAAATTTGCCATAATAGCCTTGGTGTTCGTGCTACCCTGGCTAATAGAAATATCATTCCTATCAACCTATGTGCTCTCTGCAACTCCCACCCTGAGACCTTAGACCATCTTTTTGGAGATTGCCCCTCTCTTACTCCCCTAAAGATCTTACCCGACCTCAAGCCCTGGCTTCCTTTCTCCTTCTCTAATGACACGCTAATGGAAAACCTTTCAAAGCTACGGAAACACAAATCCAATTTATGTAAATTTATTTTCTTAATATGGAGCATTTGGAAAGAGAGAAATGAAATTATCTTCCGCCAAAGTGCTCTCAACATTCATAGGATCCTCCACAAAGCTAAATTTCTATTCTCGGAATGGTCCCTTAGGATTGCGGTAGATCACTGCTTTTCCTCTGGGACCTCGTTCTCCACCACTTTCAATCCACCATCCTCATCATCCTATCCATCATCTATTTTCGTCGCTTGGGAGCCGCCTCCCCCACTTCATTTCAAGCTCAACTTCGATGGTTCAGTTCGTGATTCCTCTGCTGCAGCAGGAGTTATCATTCGAGACTCTCAGGGTACTCTTATTAAGGCTGCTGCTTTCAACCTCGGCATCACTACTGTCTACATGGCCGAAGCAATGGCCCTCCACCACGGTATTCAGTTGGCTATTCAGAATAACATTTCTCATCTTCACATCAAAGGCGATAACCTTCTCGTTATTAACGCCCTTAAGGGCATTTGGGCGCCCCCTTGGTAGATGTGTCATCTTCTCAAGGACATTCACAAGCTCCTCCTTTCCTTCACTACGTGGGATATCAGACATGTCTACAGGGAAGCTAATAAGGAAGCAGATTGGATTGCCAATGTAGGACATTTAGTCAATTCTGTTTTTCTCATTGATGATTGTACTAGTTCCGAGTTATCTACCATTCTTGTAAATGATAAGGTTGGAGCTCCCCTCGTGCGGAGGATCTCCTAACATTCTTTTTCCTTACCTTTATAAAAAAAAAATGAGTAGTAATACTTTTTATCATATACAATTGTTTTTCCCTCCAAAATCTAATCAGTTAGGCTATCCGCTCTGGTGGTAAATCGGATCAGTTAATTTTTCCTAGCTGCTCCTAGCCCATCCTTTCCGGTTCAATAACGGATCAGTAACCCTTGTTTTGACCGGATCCAATGATGTTTTTTCCACTAGTGAGCGTTTGTTTACATCTGACGGTGTTGTTTGTTTTAAAAAAACTCCAACGACATTGAATAGGTTTGTGGTGACTGATCGGTATGGTTCATCTCAGGCGAGGAATGAGAGAGTGTAATAGCCCTATTTTTTTAAAGAGCTTTTATTAAATGCTGATTATAATTATTAAATTAATTATGTTTCAAATATTCTTATTTTATGTGGGTTAGACTGTTAGAGTATGAATATTTATTTTTATCATGTTGTAATATATTTATTTGTTTATTTTTATGAAGTTATTATTATTATATATTTTGGATTCTAAATATACTTTGCTGCGGCGTATTTTCCAAAGGGGAAACCTCAAAACCCGAACTCTCTATCGGTTATTTTTGGAAAGCTAAAAATAAAACCCATTATTGTTTCTCTCTCGAGTCTCGAGTCTCGTAGTCATATTTTTTCTTTTCACCCTCGTCGTGGCTCCATTTGGAAAAGCCACAGAGCTTCTTCATTTGCAACTCATCATCCTCAGTCCTAAAATTTCTTCTAGATGTTTGATTAATGACCAAAATCTTTCTCTCCCGTGAAACCCAAAATACCCCAACCCCATTTCTCTCACCCGGAATTTCTCTCTCAAGCTTCGGTCACCCTCTCTCCTCCCCGCATCTCCTCCGTTGTTCCTCTTTAGCTTGTCGGAGCATCTTCCCCCCCCGTGCCGTTGTTGTAGCCAGCGGTGCTACTGCTGTTGTTTTGGTGGTGCTGCTGCACCGTCCTCGAGTCGGTTCGTGGTTGTGGTACCACCGCTGCTGGGCATGCCATGGCTCTTCTTTCTTGGATATGTTGATTGTGGAAACGTTATTGGATAATATGAATACACAATTGTTTTGCTGGCTTAGTTTATGAACTGAAAATAGAAAGTGGGCAAGGCATGGCCCCATGGGTGGAGGATGGTTACTCTTTTGACCTGATACGGTCGGCTGTGCCTCATAACGAACCTTGGGGGTAGTATTGCTGGGCTCCATACGAAGCTTGGAGGCAGCGTTTGTCCAAATCCTATACTTGCCACTGATTTGTTTAAGAGAATGAAATATGCCAGCGTTGTAATGAAAGGAAATAATTTGAAATAAAATATTTGAAGTAAAGGTTACGAGTTTTCCACTCATTTTGGAATTTTGTTTGTTTTGTATTTCTTCTCTGAGCTTGCAGGTTGTGTATTAAGAGCTTGGAAGCAAAAATGGAGCGAGATCGAGATGTTATTATGGATTAAGGATTGAGTTTGTATCTAGATAGTTGATTGAGGAATAGATTTATGTCATTTTCATTGTATATCATTTTGGGAATTTAGTTTAATTATTGGTGTATTTAAGGTGATCTTCCGCTGCGATTTTATTTAATTAAGTGTTAAATTCTAGTTTATGGTTGTTGAGTGTGTTTCATTAGCAGCGCGGAAGAGCGCGCGGGCTGTTACAGAGAGGTTGGTATGTTTACTCCCCGAATTGGATGGGAAAAGGTGGCCGAAATTCAGCAGCATGGATGGCATAAAATTTGGAGGCATAAGGGTGGCCGAAATGTGAGGAAACAAAGGTGGCCGAAAAGTAAGAGGGGAAAAGTCACCAAAAAGCCATAAAGTGAGAGGAGAAATGACGGCTGGAAGGTGAGAACTAGGGAAAGTGAGGTTGAGTGAGAAGGAAGAGAAAGAAAAGGATAAAAGTTGTACAAAAACTATATAATTGGGGTGTTCATTTCGGATAATCCGATCCGAAATTTCGGATAGGAGGAAATGCGATCAAAATCCGATTCGAAATATTTCGAGTATCCGAAATTTCGAATCGGATAATCGAATATCTGATACGTTTTTCCTTTACCAAGTTTTGTAGCCAATTTTTCATTACGTAAAAGTTAAAGCTTACAAACTCAACTAACATAGTTACCGAACAACAATTAAAACTTACAAACTGTAAAATAAGAACAGTCGCGAGACCAGTGGCCAGGTCGACCGCACTTGAAGCTTACCGTCGAAATGGCACCACTGTCGGCTTCACCCATTTGTTGTTGGTTGATTTGATATATTGTTATGAAACGTGGTTTTGGAGAGAGAAAGATGAGAGAACCTAAAATTCACTTCATTTCGTGGCCACGATGAGGAGTGACTGATGCGGCGAGATGACGTTTGGTGGTGTGAATGCGAACTACGCAAAGTCGAGGACTAGAAGAGGAAGGGTGCGAAGTTGCGAACTACGAATAGTGAACTACTTGAACCGCCTAGTTGCAGAGGAACAACGGCCGTGCGGCGGCCAGCGGCTGGTGGAGAGTGCCGAAATAGAGTTGTCAGCTGGGTAGGGGCGGAGGGCATGCCAAAATTCTTCTAGTTGTTGAAAAATGAAAACTTAAAAATTTGATAAAGTGTCTAATGATGGGTTTAATTTATTTGCCCTAGGGTTACCAAAGTTCTAGAATATTTTGAAAAAATAAATATTTAGACTAATCTGGATATTTCAGGTATTCAAATTAATTTTCTTACAATCCGTATCTGATTCGAAAAATCCGAAATCTAAAAAATCGAACAGTATTATATCCTAATTTTTGGATCTGATCGACGGATCACGGATCGAGTCGACTGGATCGTATATTTTTGAACAGCCCTACCGGATAATATACAAGGCGATAGTATAAAAACACATGGTGGGAAATAGTCTTTCGATAAAAATGTGAGTATTTATCCTAACATGAATATTTATGTTGATACTGTCACGGTAATTGTAAACACCGCTTATACTACAACTCTTATTGAAAGCCACATCTCTGATTTTTGTTCTCACATTGAGTGTAATGGCATCGAAGTTGTAGGGGTTGATAGGGATCTTATTTTCATATCATTTCATTCTAAATATTTGAGCCAAATTTGAAAATCCCCTTAAATTTTACTTCCTTCATTCTTTTTTAATTGCAACATTTTGACTTTTGTACTATTCACATTTCACACTTTGACTGTGTATGATGATCTATACACAACGATAAATATATGAGATTTTATTTGATTCGTCTCAATGTGTAGTTTTTTAATACCTCATTTGCATAATTTTTACAAACACGTAAGTAAAGTTATTAATGGTTAAAATTGTGCCTTGACAAGTGTAAAAATACAAATGTTGCAATTAAAAAAAGAACAAAGGAAGTATATTACAGCTTTCTTGTGATGAGCACTTGTAGACTGTGGAGGGAATATACATATATAATCATATTATATATCAATGCTCAAACTAAGTGCAAAGTAAACACTAAATAAAGTAGGTGTGCTTGATACATGTCCTCACACTGCTGCCAGTCCCTCTTTGGTTGTACTGATGATCTCCTGGTGGTACTATGTTGTTATCCATGGCAGTCTTTTGCTTATTTTGGGTTGTAATAGTAAACTTGTAAGCTATGTTCTCTCTCAAACAATCATTTTGTACACTGGTTTAAGCCCTATATGGGCCACTAATTAATACTATGTTCTAATGTGCGTATAAAGAAAAAAGTAGGTGTAAAGTAAAATGTTACATGTTTTAATAATAAAAGTACAAAGGGTAAAGTGAAAAGAGGAACGAGAACATAAACCAAACCAATTTGATAGAGAATGTTGAATTTTTTCCCTAGATAATGCTAGGAAATAAAATATTTTTCACTTTGCGTTAAAATCAAAAATAATTCCCCCCTATATCGTCCACGTAGGATGTAACTATGCAAAAAAATATTTTTTTATTTGCCCCAAAACAAAACCGCTACTACCATTAGCGGTTTCTAAAGAGAAAAACCGCCTTTATAATTAGCGGTCAAATTACACAAACCGCGGATCCGAGTAGCGGTTAGATATGAAATAACACTACTTTTCTACAATTCGTTGGATTTCACCCAAAAACTATATTGTAAATGGTTCTCATTTTGAAGCATATTTCAAGCACTCTCCAATGGTAACAAAATTATAATGTTTTGAATTAGGTAGTAAAAGTTATATTATTCAATTTACATAATATAATAATTTAGGTTGTTTGTTCAAAACCAAACTCAAATTTTTCCCTATTCAAAACTCCTTTTATGTATTTAAATATGTGTGTAGAACTATATTTTTGGAAAAAATAAAAATAAAAATTAATGACATGTCAATTGTCAATCCTACGTGGCGCTCTCTATGCTCTTGAAATCTTGAGGAGCTCCCTATGCTCCCGAAAAGTTCCTCCTTTATATATATATATATATATATACTAGTATTGGGACCCGGGCAAATACCCGGGCTTTTTCTTGAAGAAGAGGTAGAGTTTTATAATATTTATACCCCTATTTTTGGCATTATCTTTGACGTTGGTTTCTAATTTACATGTCATGAAGAAACTCACTATATCATTCAGAAACTCACTATATCATGTAGAAATTACATCATTTCTGAACAATCCACTATACCATTTAGACACTCACTATACCATGCAGAAACTCACTATATTATTCAGACATTAACTCTATCATGCAGAACCTACATATTTTTATATGTTAAAGCACATGTCACGATATACTACACAACCTACATCTTTCTGCATGTTAAAACATTAAAAATAAAACCTCCATATGTTCTAGACCAATGAAAAGTTAACGGAGAAAGTTCAAGATAAAACTTACCGTTCTTTAGTATTCATTGTGTTTACAAATCAAATTAAAGCACCTATCATATAGATATGAAACAATTTGTTAAATTATGAAGGATTGGTAATATTGCTACGGTATGTTGCTAAGGTATGTTGCTACGGTATGTTTCTACAGTGCTCTTTAAGCCTCAATAGACAACATGATTAACAATATCAACCCTCTTTCTAATATGTTGACCATGTCCCATCTAATCCAACATTCATGTTTGGAGGAGACGAATGATGCAGCATTTGTTTCTTATCAAAGGAAAGGAAAATATGAGGAGTATATTTATTAGAAACCGTACATTCAGTTACTTTAATACTTTAACCTTAATTCTAATTGAGTCGCTAATTCCAATTGTAGTAGGTTACTTTAATACGTTAGTATAGTCAATATTTCCTTTTGTACGTTACTTTAATATAAAATTTTAAATATAGTATATGGATCTTATTTTAAAGTACTTTTTAAACACTTTCTAATGGTACAAAAATTATAATTTTACGAATGATATATTGAAAGTTATAATTAATTTACTATATTTAAGATTTTCATTGTGAACCCAACTCTATTTATTCTTATCCTAAACTCTATTTGTATTTTAATCGATTTAGAACTCTATTTATATTTAACAAAAATGACATGGCAATTAATGAGCGCGACAAATGGCGTCCAATGAGGATGTCAAATGTCAAATACTCGGGCTTATTCGTGAAGAAGAGGTAGAGTTTTTAAATATTTACACCCTTATTGTTGGCCGTTATTTTTGTCTAACATAGAACAACTAAAAGTTATAATATGATTTTGTCATTATCTTTGACGTTGGTTTCAAATTTATATGTCATGAAGAAACTCACTATATCATTCAGAAACATACTATATCATGCAGAAACTACATCATTTCTAAACAATCCACTATATCATTTCGACACTCACTATATCATGCAGAAACTCACTATATGATTCAGACATTCACTCTATCATGCAGAAACTATATGTTACATTAATATAAAATTTTAAATATATTATAAATGGATCTTATTTTAAAGTATTCTTTAAACACTTTCCAATGGTACAAAAATTATAATTTTACGAACTATATATTAAAAATTATAATCAATTTACATTATTTAAGGTTTTCATTGTGAACCCAACTCTATTTATTCTTATCCTAAACTCTATTATTATTTTAATCAATTTAGAACTCTATGTATATTCAAAAAATAATATGAAATGGCACTTAATGAGCGCGATTGGACGCCAAATGTCGCGACTAACCCTAATTTTAATTGCAGTAGGTTACTTTAATACGTTAACCTTAATTCTAAATGAATCGCTAATTCCAATTGCATTAGGTTACTTTAATACGTTAGTATAGTCAATATTTCCTTTTACATGTTACTTTAATATAAAATTTTAAATATAGTATAAATGGATCTTATTTTAAAGCACTTTTTAAACACTTTCCAATGGTACAAAAATTATAATTTTACGAACTATATATTAAAAGTTATAATCAATTTAGTATATTTAAGATTTTCATTGCGAACCCAACTCTATTTATTCTTATCCTAAAATCTATTTGTATTTTAATCAATTTAGGACTCTATTTATATTTTAAAAAAATATGACATGACAATTAATGAGCGCGACAAATGGCGTCCAATGAGAACGCCAAATGTCGCAACCTCGTGAGCTGACTTTTGTACTCTGCTTTATATATATATATATATATATATATATATATATATATATATATATATATATATATATATATATATATATATATATATATATATATATATATATATAGGGGCAAGATCACATGAGAATGCTCCTTACATAAGAAATGAGAATGAATCTCAACCACACGATTGGATTAGAGTTACAACACTTGTTCATTAGAGTTATACCCCCGAAAAAAACCTTGAACCAAAAAAAAAAATTTGAATTTTTTTTTTCCTAATATTCTTTTTTTTGGAGTTACACCACTTTTTCATTAGAGTTACATCACTTGTTCATTAGAGTTATAGCGCGTAAAATCCATTCTCATTTCTTATGTAAGTATGCATTCTCATATGAACTCACTTCTATATATATATATATTATTGATTAGGATTAAGAAATTATTCTATTCGATTGATTAATCACCGTTCAAAAATAGGAATATATGCAAGGAATGAATGGAGGAAAGCTAAGTAGCAGCTTTGAGAGCCTCAAAAGTTGGGGGTGCCTCCTCATATATTCCACCCTTTTTTCTTTCAAAACTGTGATTGAGATTTTTTTTTCCTTAGAAAATTAAGAATCTTTACACTTATTTGGAGTAGAGGGATAGAGGCCATTGTACCTTGTAATTTGTTTTTTTTTTGGGCCTTTACTGGGAACCCCTTGTTAAGAAGAAGGACCCTACTAAACCAAAGACTCTCGCAGGTCAGAGGCCCATTATCTGGTCAATGAGCCAACGCTAAGAGTAGGGAGATATAAGGGAATTCCTACTCCCAAGCACAGACAAGTAGGTAGTGAGGTTCGAAAGGTGAATTCCCACCACCTCCACCAAACAAGTTTGGTAATTTGATTGAATTATTTTACCATCACTTGATCCTTTTTCTTTAGGATTTGTTATCCCAAACTATCTTTAACTTTTAAGTTTTTGCGAGAAACTAACTTATAAAAAAATTGTTGTCCTAATCTACCTTACTTTACAATTTTGTTGTTGACAGCTATCTTATGCCGGTTTCCGGCGTTAACTTTTGTTTTTTCAGTTCTAAATTGTGGGGAAAATAAAATTACCCTTGTGGAAATTGAGGAGGGTGATTGTTTTAATTTTAGTTTAAGTTGAAGAGGTTTTTAATGGTGGATTGGTGGTACAAAGTGTCACATAGACATGAGAGAGAGCGCGCGCAAACAGGAAAATGGGGAAATTAGGGTGGGGGAAAATTAAAAAAGGGTTTGAAGATGTCAAGTGATATAACGTGACATTAAAAAACCGGAAAAAACAAAAGTCAACACCGGAAACCGCATAAGGTAGTTGTCAACAACAAAATGGTAAAAGTAAGGTAGTTTGGGACAACAATTTTTTTATAAGGTAGTTTCTCACAAAAACATGAAAGTTAAAGGTAGTTTTGGACAAAAAAATCATTTTCTTTATTATACTTTATTATTATTCTATTCGATTGATTAATCACACATTCACACTTCAGAAATCGGAATATATACAATGAATGAAGGAAAGCTAAGTATCAGCTTTGAGCTGAGAGCCTCAAAAGTTGGGTGTGCCCGTGCCCGTGCCTCCTCATCTATTCCTCACTTTTTTTTTTCAAAACTGTGATTGAGATTTTTTTTTTGTTAGAAAATTAATAATCTCAACACTTTTCTTCAATTATTCAGTAAGCAATAAAATGATTCCCACAAAATATCTGTGCAAAATGGGTGATTATGATGTAATCTACGATGGTGTTCCATTGAAGGCCAAAGTAGTGGACAACTACAAGGTGGTCGCCCAGTTGATCCCTGACTATTTCGGTAGTGAAGATGTTATCGGAATAGACTTTAAAAAGTTTCCAAAAACTGGTCGTACTCATATTAGTCATATAAGTCATATACTACCGAGTTCATACGACATACTAGTCCTATGTGGGACATCTCGCTGCCTGATTATCCACTCCGATTTCATGATGGAGCAACTTTCATCATTGAAAGAATTTCTGGAGGACTGCAATATTTGCTTCGTGCGACCATCTATCCTCAAAGATAACTCCAGTGCTTCTCCTGGTGTTGCAGTTTGTGAATTGGCTGCTAGGGTCCTCAAGAAATCCAAATTAAAGAAGGAATCGAGTTTGGAGGTTATAGCCCGTGAAGTTGGGGTAAAATTTCAGGATGTTTATGGGTCAATACTGTTGAATTCTGATTCTGATAAAATATTAACACAAGAACAAGTGGAGATGGTGGCATATCGTGCTTTTACATGTCATAGAATTGGTTCTAAGCTTCTTTCTTCTCTTGAGTAGTTTGCTTTATTTTCATTGCTTTTGCTTGCTTTTCACTGCTTTTGCTTTTTTGTTTGTTTTTGCTCTACTTTATCAATTATTAGGGGTTTATTTGAGTGTGTTAAATTTACATGTATGGGAGATTATTGAAGAAGATTTCCATGAATCTTAATGTTTAAAGATAACGCACATTGCAGCCCTGTTTTTTCAGACTTATTTTCTGTTCAGTTCAGTTCAGTTCAACCTAATTCAGCTTAATGTTTTAATTATTATTTTTGTTTTTAATATTACAATTATTTTTGTTTTTAATATTACAATTATTATTGTTATCATTATTAATATTAGTAATTATTTTCGTACTATTATTATTATTATTAATTTTTATTATTTTTATTATTATCTACACCACCACTAACAAAAATTTAATAAAAATAATAGATAATATTTATAAATAATAATAATAATAATTAGTAGTGATACTATTATGTAAACAATTATTGATTATTATCAATTATTATTAATTTAGACAATTAAATATACAGTTTAGCTGATTTCAGTTCAGCTTCTCGCAGTCCAAAAGAACGGAGCCTACCTCTACTACTAGAAAATTATTTCCCTAACTTTATTTTTTTGAGTTACATTTAAAAAATGCTTGTCTATTTGTATATGTTACTTTTTACTGTTGTTCTCTTTCCAATAACTAATAGTTTTCATCAACTAATTTATTTAATTAAGAAACAAAATCATTAGTTAATCGAGTATGAAAACTTTGATCTAACCTTTATTTACATATAATGGGTCGTGGCACTTGGCAGCCTATAAAACTTACTTTGTGTTGTGCTGTCCATATCAATCTGAAATTTTATTGTGTTGTGCTGGGCCGTGGCAGCCCATAAAACATTAAAACTTACTGCCACTAATTGACAATTTGCTACATAAAGTCATAAACACTCATTAATTCCAAGCATCTAATCCAGTGATCCACCAAGCTTTAAAAGTTTACTGCAAGGAAGACAAAAACCTCCTGGCAGCCATAAAACTTACTACATTGTTACATATTCTTCTACACTTCAAAAGTTTACTACATTGCCAACTTGTCCAAGGGGTAAATTACAACAGAGGGCAAAAGATCAAATTAATTAATTCCAAGCATCCAATCTAGTGATGCCTTTGTGGTGAATGAAAGTAGGGAACTACCCCTATTTTTTGTAATGATATTATATTAGGCTTTTCCGCTTTCAAGCTTTAACTGGTTTTCAGTCTATGAATGCATGCCCTTTCAACCAAAAAAAAAAAACACTAATAACCCAAAAGCATAATCTAATAATCGATAAAGAAGAACGAGAAACACTCAGAATCTCATATAAATCCCTTACAATTGATGAAGTACTCTAGCAAAAACAAAGAAAGAAAGACCCAAATAAACCCCTAGTACAGCAAAAAGCCAAAAAAAATGAAAGAAGCAAAAGCAGTGAAAAGCAAGCAAACTACTTAAGAGAAGAAAGAAGCTTAGAAGCAATTGTGCGACATGTAAAAGCATCATAGGCCACCATCTCTACTTGTTGTTGTGTTAATATTACACCATAATCAGAATTTTTCACCAGAATTGACCCATCTTTCGAGTCACGATCACTGGAGCCATAAACATCCTGATATGGAACCCCAACTTGACGAGCTACAACCTCCAAACTCGATTCTTTCATCAATTTAGGTTTCTTAAGAACCCGAGCAGCCAATTCACAAACTGCGACACCCTCCGGCAGATTCGAATGATAAGGACCCCACTTGAAGATAAATGGTCGCACGAAGCAAATATCGGAGTTTTTCAGGAACTTTTCCAATGATGAAGTGAAACTCCCCATTGATGAATCTAAGTGGATAATCAGGCAGCGAGATGACCCACATAGGACTAGAATTTCCGAATTAGTAGTATAACCAATTCTTAGAAACTTTTTGATGTCTAATCCGATAACATCTTCACTACCGAAATAGTCAGGGATCAATTGTTGGACCACCTTATTTTTGTCCACTACTTTGGCCTTCAATGGAACACCCTTGTCGTAGGTTATATTATAATCACCCATTTTGCACATGTATTTCGTGGGGATCATTTTATTGTTTACCCAATTCTTAGACACAATGTAAAGACTTAATTATATCAAACACAATTTCATGAGAGGAATAGACATTTTTTGAGGCTCTCAAAGCTGCTACTTAACTTTCCTTGTATTTTTAAGGTACTTAACAGCTGGGAATTGGGTATATTTATAGGAGCTGGGATCGTTTCAATCTCCAATTGTTCATTGCCAAAATTTCAACCAAAGAGATGTATTTGGAAGATAAATAGACTCCACTTTAATTGCTAAGGCTTCGGGAAGTGTCACAGTTTCTTTTTTTTTTTTACTTTTTCAAATGTGAATAGGTGACGACTGACGGATGACCCTTCCTTTCCTTCTCTTAGCTTTTGCATAAATTAGGCCTCCGTTGTATGGATAATTCACTAATTAATTGGCGTTCATAGCTTTGGTAAATGGTGATTGAAGTACGACCAATGGTAAACCTAGAGAAACAATATAGAGTAAAACTTGGTTCACCCATTTGGTAGATTATCCACTACTAATAGAATTTAACGTAAGGTGGAATCCAACTCAATATTAACAATTATTTTTAATGATCTATTAGGAGTGGGTAATCTACCCAGAGGATAGATGTAGACATGTAGTTATGTAAGAGTATATCAGTAAGAAATTAATATTTTAACTTTGGCCAGAGAAATTGTAACCATTAAAAAGAAACAAATGGATGTAATTTGTAAGAAAGATCAATTTCAAAAAGGTACATATTTTAAGGACTTTTTTTCCTAAAAAGAACATAGTTAAGTTCCTTAATGGCCTGTTTAGATATGAGCATTTCATTTGAAATGCTGGATTTGGACAATTAAGATGTTTGGATGGACAAAGAATTTCAATTCTGGATTTGGCTCAAATCCCCATATAACCAAAAAAAAGTCCATACAAGAAAGGATTTAAAATGACATTTCAGACCATGCCATTTGAAATCACAGCACACTTACACTAGTGCTCTCTTCTCTCCTCAAATCGTTTTTTTCCTTTTTTATTTCTTTTTGTTGAACTTTAATTTTTCTAAATGACAAAATCATACTTTCTCTCTCCTCAACCATAAACATATAGGGTTCCTTGTCCACTCTCTCTCCTCTACCTCACCACCATATTTCAATTATCTTCATATTGGATTCAATTTTGTATATTTTGATGAATGATATATCAACCATCTGATTAATATGAAGTTGAATGTTAAAATGATTGAGCAGCCATGGTTTTTACTTCATCTTAATTCCTCATTCCCAATTTTTTCATATTTTTTTATAATGTTCAACTAGAGCCTTGTTATAGTTGTTTTTCATTTTAATTTTTGTAGCTAATTTTTCATAATTAGTTATTGGTGAAAAACTCGCTTGTACTGATGAAGTGTGGAATTAGAATTCTAAAGTCTATCCAAACAATGCATTGGATTTAAAATAATGGATTTAGAATTTCTGAATTTCCCAAACAATTGATTTGGAATTCAATATTGGAATTTATAATTCCTAAATTGAAATCCAGGAATTCAAATGAAAATACATTCCCAAACACTACCTAAAAGTGTTCATTTTAGTGTAAGGTGCTAACTTCATTTGAGTGAAGAGGTACTTTGAAATCTTAATGAAAACTAATTAATTTATCCAGTATGAGATTTGGAAGTTTTATTAAAAAATGAATTTCCAAGGTAAATGAATGTTCAACCTTACGCGTAACAACTACCCCCTTTATTTCTTTCTAATATACACCTTGTACTTTGTCACTATTCACGCATTTCAATTTGACTATTACTTGTTATTTATACATGAGAAAAAAACATATAGCCATGTGTGATTTTGGTATTCTAGCATTTATTTTCATAATATCAACTTTTTGAAATGTTTAGTGTGTGAAGTGGCAATTAGAAATATTGATGGTCTAGGTTTCATATTGATTAACATGAAGCCAAACTCTGTAGATTAAAAATAAATAGAGGTAGTACTTAATAGTGACTGGTGGGTGATTTGGACAACATCCTGGATCGATACATGTCATACATTTTTCCTAGTTGATCTGAAAAATTATTGTGGTAAGTAATTAGAAAAATTAAGCATAAACTTTGCATAGAAAGTCTAAAAATGAAAAAGAAAATAGGATTTTGTTAGAATATTTATACGTAACTAAAGTAAGATAATGATATTATAGTTAGGATGAGAGAAAAGGTTCGGACAAAAACTATCTAAAAACCCTAATTCCTTTTCCAGCCGCAAGGGGCTGCCTTCATTATCTCTTTAATGGTGGTAAGCCCCAAATCCTTCTTTAATTCCTTAGTTTTTAATTGTTTAGTTTTTAATAATCCTCCTTTTTCTCTATTTATGAGAGTTTTCTTCCCAATTTTTGGGTTCGTTCTCTCCTTTAGTGGGAGATTGGAGTATGACTTTCTTCTCCTCCCTTATGGAAGATTATAATTTGGTAATTGCAATTTGCTTGGAAGATTAATTTCGTTTATAGTTCGTCTGGCGAGGAATGAAGATCTAGGATTTCATAATCTCTGTAACTATCTAGAGGACCACATAAGTATTTTCGCCCAAACGACTATGCATCAGTGGACCTTAAGCCGAATTACTGCTAACTCACATATTGTATATCTTCAGATTAAATTTTTTTATTAAGGCTATTGTTGATCGAATATGCGATGTAATTAGTTCTAAGGTGTTATGCATTTGTGTTGGAATTTTAGATTTCTTAGGAAATATTTGTAAGTGCCGTCTAGCTTTCTATTATCAACAAAATCTTATTTCTCTAAAAAAAATGAAATTATAGCCATCGTCAAGGCCATGTTTTGTTTTATAATATACCAAATAAATTGCCTATACCCAAAAATATTGAGGTGTCATTTTGGTCATGATCATAGGAAGTAGAATTTCTTAGAAAGAACCTTTTTCCGTGTATAAGCAATTTAAGCATTATTTCTTAGGAAGTAGAATGTTGCTTGGTTGAACATAGGAAGTTAATTCTCATGGAAAGTCTTACTTATCAGGGGAACCTAGGTGAGCAACTTCCTCCATTTAGCGGGAAGTGGAATTCTTAGGAAGTGTGCCTTCCCATGTTTTTGTCAACTAACCAACAACGTTATCTTCCAATTTCTAGTAAATCATACTACACATGATTTTATATGTCAACCAAAGTACCAAATGACACCTAATTATTTTTATTTTGAAGTCCAAATGAACAATTTTCTGTTTTTTTTTTTTTGTAATATAGTGGGCCTTGACTCTAGTTATATTCTCAAATAACCCTTCTGTTTCGGGTAAAAACTTGTGAGATGGAGGAGTTAGTCAAGATGAGGGGCCGATGACCGTTGAGAATAGCCGAGTGCTCGAAGGGGACCACTGAGACCTGCAAGAATGAAGGTTAGACTACCCCGGGGTGTTTCCGGGATCGCCCATCCGACGCTCAAGTCAGTTAGGATGCTTTAACTGTAAGTATTGAGCAGTTGGTCTAGAATTTATTAATTGTTCATTGATGAGACATTGGGTATTTATAGTGTTGCGGATTCCCGTAAAGGGGAACTTTGATAGGATGGACCTCAGGGAGGCATTTGGCTATGTTGCCTTTTTAGGCAATAAGCCTTTTCTGCTTCCTGTCTGGGGATCCCTAAGCCTCTTGGGATTAGGGTACCTCTCCTATGGAACCCCTTGTGCTCCCTACCCGGGGGATTGATGGACCACCTCATAAAAATCGGGCCTAGGGAATATTGGGCCCAAACATTAGCCCCACGTGAGATGTGTGAGGGAGGGTTCCCCCGAAGTCGCATGTTTCGCGGAAAATTGAGTCTGTACTTGGCTTGCCCGTGCATCCTGAGGGGTATCTTAAAATTTATCAGAGATGTCTTGGAGATCAACGAGCCGCATATGTCTCAAGGGACAAATTTGTCCTTGACTCTGCTCGAGATGTCTCAAGGGCCGACGAGCCCCATGTATCTCGAGGGGCGTCCTTGACCTCGCTCGAGATGTCTCGGGGGCCAATGAGCCCCATGTATCTCGAGGGGCGTCCTTGACCTTGCTCGAGATGTCCCACGGGCTAATGAACCCCATGTATCTCGAGGAGCGTCCTTGACCTCGCTCGAGATGTTCCAGGGGCTAATGAGCCCCATGTATCTCGAGGGGCGTCCTTAACCTTGCTCGGGATGGCTCATGGGCCAATGAGCCCCATGTATCTCGAAGGGCGTCCTTAACCTCGCTCGGGATGGCTCATGGGCCAATGAGCCCCATGTATCTCGAAGGGCGTCTTTGACCTCGCTCCAGATGTCTCAGGGGCCAATAAGCCCCATGTATCTCGAGGGGTGTGTGATGTATCCCTCTTTGGAGGATGTTAGGCGGATATGCTCTGTGTTCCTTGAGGGATACCTTGAACCATCGCTCTGGGCGTTTCGAGGACCGATAGGGCCTGCGCACCCCGAGGGGTGTTCTGATGCCGTAGCGCTTGACGGGCACCGACTCCATTAGTTGGGGTGACTTGGAGTATCCACTAGTGGAAAAAAGTCCATCCGATGCGGTCAAAACCGGGCTTAATGATTCGGTTTTGGTCCGCATCGGGTTGGCTCGCAGCAGTTTGTAAAGATTAACTGATTCGGTCCTAAACCGGATCAGTTAATCATTTACTGATCCGATTTTCCTTCAAAACCGGATCAGTAAACCCCTCCCCCCCAAAAACCAAAAAAAATTTTTTTTTCATTTTTTCATTATTAATCGATACAAAATCAATAGTATATATCAATACTCATTTTATTAAGCATATTATGCTCAATTGAAGCACAAGAATCCTTTACAATGTCTAATCAATGTAGCTCAACTTAGCACCCTAATGAAGAATCCTTTACAATGTCTATCAATGTAGCTCAACCAACGAACCAAACGTTCTCCTCAAGCTTGGAGTCTTTGACTGTGTACAAGAGAACCCTCTGAAATTGGTTTTCTAGGTTGGCAAATTTGTGCATAGAAAGTATTCTGCATATTCAAGAAATTAGAAGCAAATTAATTCCTTAGACTGTCATTATAGCTTGTCTATTAGGTAAACAGTGGTCCGACGGAGTATGGGTTAGCTTTAGCTCATAGCAGACAGTCTAATTGTTTATAATTGTGTGATTGTGTCCTGCTTATTCTTGTTGTGCCTATTTTAGCTAATAAATTGCATACAAATTGCTTTTGTGTCACAAACATCACTCTACTTGAACTGAGCGTCATTGGAAGCAAAATTTAGTTTAACAGAACATTCATCAAACTTAGTCAGGTGCCAATGCTGACCTTCAACTAATTAACTACAGAGACATTCTTGACAAAGCAGTAAAACTAAGACTGGAAGAAGATGATGCAAGAAATAAAGTTATCAGTAACATCCACATAGTGGTACTATTTTGTCATCATATGTATGCTTCGGACAAATTAGCTTACTCATAATTCATTAATATCTCACTATATCATGCATTTAAATTTGAATCATCACGACTGCAACATGCTTGGCAATGTTACGGTTGAAAAGCCAAAACATGCTTGTTCTTGCATTGGAAGCTTACAATCTAAACTATAAAGCAATTCATCATGCAAGCAAAACAACATGAATTACAACCCCACTTCCAGATATATATAATCACAGATATAATAGTAGAGCCAAGAAAAAATTGGAATACAAGTTGTTTACGTGCTCGGTACCTTGCAGCTGATTCTCTATTTTTTATCATTCGCCTCTGCCTCCTCTCAACAACTTTGTCAACAGCATGGATTCCTTTTCTCCCTCTAATACCACCATTAAACATGTATGGAACTGGTGATACAGAGGATGAATCCCCATTGCTCCTAACAAGCCCATCGAATGACAAAGCTGCAGGAGATCCAGCAGGAACACCAATTGCTCCACCTCCTCCTAACCCAACCATACACAGTTCATCAACATTCACCTAACTCAAGAAAACATTCACCTAATCACAGTTATGCGGAACCAGGAGCAACGAGAGTAAAAACACATACAACCAAATAACTTTGGAGATAAAAGCAGTTGTAGAGACATCAGTCAACCAAATTATTTTTAAATACCAAATAATGGGTGGTCAAATGAAAGTATTTACAAAATGAACCAAGGAATCTGTGCAGTGTTGTTAGTCACAGTATATACAACAGAAACTTGATGTTAACATATGAATACTACCTTTAAAACTATCACTATATAGAAATCTTGCATAATCGCTCATGTTAATATCAATTATCTGTCAAGCTTCAAATTAAGAGTTTTACCTCCAAGATAGCCACCATTTATCTGCCAGAATGTTCAGATCATGCTCCACATAGTGATGAGTCATATTTAAACAAAATACAATATCGGTAAAACCTGTCAAGAAAAAACATTTAGATTAAGAGCATAGTTATACCCTCCTCGAATAGAGGAAAAATAATATATATTCACATCCTTCAGAAGAAAATTTCTATATTTCACGCATTCTCACCACACAGTACGACTAGGAACAAATAGCCAGCATACATGTTCTTAGGTACACTACCAATAACAAGTCACAAAGTGACAGCTTTGCAACAAAATAATGGATTCCATAAAAGAATGATGTAATGGCATAAAATGAAAAACCAAACGAGCTCAACTTAGCCTAAACCTGTTGAGGCTCAAGCATTCTAAGCCTTCCCCACCCTACACACACAGTCACCCACTCTCTCACACATCTGCTCATTCTAACTTGGACTCCATTAATGTATACAAACTGAATCGCATGATAAAAGACGGACCAAAACGAGGACTTCATAAAAAATAAACACAGCAAGAGGACATTCTACACGTGTTTATCAACTCCAGAATCAAGTGAATTGGTCAGGCTCCTTGTGAAGTAACAGGATACATAGCAAAATCTAACTTATACATATAATCATCTATAGCTGGATCTTTATCATAGCATTATCAAGTCAGAAAATTTGAATTGCACAGACGAAAACAAAATTGAACCTTGAACCTTAAAAATATCAATATCAAACACATAGAACCTAGGTTGTCAAAATAAATCAGAACTCAAAATTGTATAGAAGGGAAATGAACCATGAACTTTAAAAGAAACTGATATCAAATACAAATATATAAGCGGTGTAAAGTTGTAGATAAATCAGAAATCAACAATACTCGTGAATAAAAAGACAAAGCGGTACCTCAAATTGAGGCACATAAAAGGTACTTAGTATCACAAAATGATTAAATAGTTATAATTCATCATAATCTTGAAATGTCGCCAGGAAGTATAACATTTAAGGTTATAAAACCTATCAAATCAACGAAAGGAATCTTGACCAACTACTTCTATAAGTGAATTACAGTGCAGCAAAAACCAAAAGAACGCCAAAAATACTTTATAGATTACAACTATCCCTAAAAACGAAAATATAAAAACGTAAATAAAAAATGAAAATTAAGAGAGGACTTCAGATCTGAAAAAATTGAAAAAACTAAAAAAATGACAACGAGATCTGAAATTACAACTAGATTAAAAAATAAAAAAACCTCATATCTGGAATCACGAGCGACGAATATTGAGAAAGGAGACGAAATCGCTTCGTTCTTTATTTTCGCTCTTCATTTCGTTTCTTCGTTTTTTCGTTCTTCGTTCTTCGTTTTCGTGAGGAGTATAAAGGAGAGAGAAAGGAGTAGAGAGGGAGCTTAGGGATCTGCCGGCTTGTGTGAGGGAGGAGTAGAGAGGAGAGAGAGAGAGGAAAGGAGGGAAGAGAGTGAGTTCACCTTGGGGAGCCTAAAAAGAGGCGCGTTGGGCTCTAAAAACATTTCATCCATGCTTTGGGCCTGGGCCTCAAAAAAGAGGCGCATTTTTTTTGGACCTGCCATTTTGGGTGAAGGAAAACGCGGGTTTTTGTTTAAGAAAAAATAACGGAAAATCTGATCCGGTCTTGTGAACCGGATCAGATTATAGAAAACCGGAGCGGATTCTAAAATCTGATCCGGTTCACTAAAGGACCGGATCAGATTTTCCGCCCAGCTTTCCTCCCATTTTTTTTAATGATTTTCGGATGCGGTTTTGTAAAAACCGAATCTGTTACTAAGTGACAGATAAGGTTTTTTCCACTAGTGATCCCTCGCTCGATCTGAGCGAGGTGCCTAATTGTAGGTCTTTTGGACTTTTTCGTTCGAGGACCTTTTATGTAGTTCCTGTTGGATAACCTGCACTTTCTCGAGACGTTGTATTGGATTCGACATCCATATGCGTTGTACATCCCTGAGCCCGACGAGACTGTATGTACCCCTCCGACGGGCTGCGTGGCTCTGTATAAGGCTTATCTCGAGTTGGGGTTAAGGTTTCCCATTCATCCCTTCATTGTCAAGGTGTTAAGTTCCTACAATCTGGCCCTTTGTTAGTTGATGCCTAACAGCATAGGCTCGATGGTTGGGTTCCTCGCCATATGCGATATGATGGCGGTCGAGCCATCGCTGGTCCTCTGGCGGAACTTGATGAAGATGGTCGTGATGTCTACGACATCGAACGGTGAAGGTTGGTATACCTTCCAGGCACGCTTTCCTTACAAGATTGTGAGGACCATGCCTTCGAACCAACAGAACTTCCGCACGGAGTTCATGTATGTATATCGAGCTGAACAGTGGGACTTTCCAATTGTTCCCAGTCTCGAGGGCCCGAACATGGCTTTAAATAGGTCAGTGCCCAGAATGTCGGAAGACGAGGCCAGGGTTGCCATCTACTGCCAGACCATCACTTCGATAGTCAATGGCGATCGAAAGCACGTCCCCACCCATTGGAATCCTAGTGCAGAAGATCTGAGTGACGAGCTCTTCCTCTCTTCGATGGGGTTGAGCCCGGCTTATCCCAAGGGTAGGGCCTCCGCTGCTAGGTGTCTACTTGTCTTGATTGGTATGTACCATGATCTAACCTTTATATGTTTTGTGCAGTCATTGCCCGCCGAGAGCTCAGTGAAGCCATGCAGAAACGGCTGACGGCTAACCAGAGGGTGCAGGAGCAGATCCGTTCGAAGGTGTCGAGGGGGGAAACTCGAGTTCCTCGCCCTCCCAAGGTAACTTACGCCCCTCGATCTGAACATTATGCCTTCTGTTTTGTGTTATAACTTCTGTTTTTCTGATGGGACCCGGTGAAGAGGCCTCGTACTCGTCCCCCTTCTGCGGCGGCTATCGTGGCGCCCCAGGTGTTGGTGGATAAGGGGAAGACAGCGACCCTCGAACCTCCCTCTAGATCCACGGTGGCTTCTTCGAGGGTTGCGGAAGCACAAGGAGAACTTCCTCACCACGAGGAGGAGACCCCTGGCCGGAAGAGGGCACGGACGGGTGACTCGGACCAGACTTCGAAGCCCTTCACCGAGCTTTCTGGGGTCGAAAAGGCCATGCGCTTTGACTTAGCTCTAAAGCGCTTCCTGACCAAGGCAGATGTCGAGGCCTGCCGAGCCCTGATTGAGGAAGAGGAGGTCGAAGGGCTTCATGCCTCCTAGATTGATGTACGTTTCCCTTTTTACTGAGCTTTCACTACCTGTTGCTGCTTTCTTACCTTTATTGCTTTGCCTCTTTTCAGTGTTCAGTTCGAATGGCCGTCATGAGCCTGATAAGTGGCTTTTAAGGCCGCTTTTATGGCCTCTTTCCACCCTAATTAAGCCCTTGTTTAGTCCATTTTTATGCTTATTTAGCTTAGCTATGTTCAATGTTAGTGATTCTACTAGTTTCATGCATTTCGAGTCTTTTTGGGAGTTATAGGTTGTTTTCTCTTCATGTGAAGAATGAATGTTGTGAACACCCTGTGCTATGACTTGCTCTTAACTTCTTTTAGGTTCCGTAGCGGCCTAATCAAGGTTGTCGAAGCTTGGAATTGGAAAAGGGAACCTTTGGATGAAGAGAGGGAGTTTCAAATTGCAAAGAAGAGTAGAAGCAGAGCCAAAGCTCGCGCTCCAACCTCATGGAGCGGGAGCTCCAAAATCCCTTGCATATGAGAAGATTTGCCGAGAAGCCAAAGCTCGCGCTCCAACCTCATGGAGCGGGAGCTCCAAAATCCCTTGCATACGAGAAGGTTTGCCGAGAAATCAAAGCTGGCGCTCCAACCTTCGGAGCGGGAGCTTCGATCCGCGGCAGAACTCACATTAGGCTCAGAGCTGGCGCTCCAACCTCGTGGAGCGGGAGCTTCGACCTGCTGTTGAAATCTCTCTCATTAAGTTCAGAGCTCGCGCTCCACACATGGAGCGGGAGCTCTGAATGGTTCAGCTCCAAATTTATTTCGCTGTTTGCCCCTACTTTAAGTTGTATTTGTGAGGGGTATAAATACCCTCTCTTAAGACACTTTAGGGTAAGCTTTTAATTCCAGAAAGGAGGATTCAAAGAAAAGAACACACTATTCTAGGTTAATTAGATAGAAAAACACATTTTTAGGAGAGAGAAAGTTGTAACTCAACATTTGTTCTTCATTTTATTCAATCAAAGCATCAATCTTTTGGTAATTTCTAGTCCCTAATCCTTATTTCTTAGTTTATTTTTGGTTATTTGTTTAGTTTTATGCTTGTTTAAATTAGTTTATGCTTGCCTTGACTAGTCTTAGTAGTCTATTGCTCAAAGGTTCAATCTTTCTCGTTTTCACTAATCATGCTTAGTAGTTTTAGTATGTTTGCTCCTTTTATTGTTGCTTTTATTAGTCTTACTATGTTCTCCTCCTTCCTAGGCTAGATTTCTAGCTAGGGAAGGGGGATAATGGGACTTTGTGATGGTTTTGAATGATGTTTGGTTGGCTTTGGTGATCGTTCTTTTGATGCCCGAATCAAGGTATTTTATTGTTAAAGTATGAAACTTGATCACCTTTATGTTTAAATCTTGTGCTAATGTTGGGTTATGTGAGAGCAAGCTTGATATTGGTGATGACTTGATGATGGGTAGACCACGACCTCAAAGGCGGGGTTGGGTAGGCGGTGTTAAGGGGTGTGCGAGAGTGACCTCTTGATGTTGGACCAAGACCCTCAATAGATTTGATCCATTGCCCACCAAATGTTGTCGAAATCGTTGTTGTGAGTTCCATGATTCCCCCTCTCCCTAGTGTTTGTCTTATTGATTAATCACTCTTATTTTATCTTCCTTAGGTAGTCTTGTTGATAACTCAAACCCCTTTTCTTTTACTCCCGTCAATTGATTGCATCTCGAACTAAGTGTAAAACTCCTTGCTTCTCCGTGGATACGACCCCTTACTACGCTATACTACCTTATTAGGCTAGTTAGTTAGACTAGGGAGATTTTATTCTTGACCCGGAACCATAGGAAGTAACGACACCTAGGGGACCGTTCAAGTTTTGGCGCCGTTGCCGGGGAAGCAACGTGTTGTTTGAACTTAGTTTATTGCCCATCAATTGCTTTTTATTTTCATTTTTGTTATTGTGTTGTCAATTTTAACCGTGTGCTTAGCTTTGTTGAACGATAAGGAGATCTCAAGGTATTCCTACCACTCCTCTTGACCCGGAAATCGACCGTACTTTGAGGCAAGTTCGGAGGTTATTTGAACATCAAACCGAGGAGGAGGAAATATTTTTTGACTCTTCAAGTGAGGCAAGTGAAGCCATGGCCGAAGATGACAACCCTCTATTTCAAGACTTTGGTAATCCGGAAGACTATGAGCTCACCGGTGGCATTTTGCTCCCCACCACCACTACGAACTTCACTATTCATCCACAATATACACAAATGGTGCTTAGGGAACAATTTTCCGGAGCCGCTCATGCGAATCCCATTGAGCATCTTGATAGATTCCTTGAGTTGTGCGCCATGGTCCAAACGAATCAAGTCACTCAAGAATACATCCGCATGCATCTCTTCCGGCAATCCTTAGCGGGAAAAGCTTATAGGTGGCTTAAGAATCTCAAACCAAACTCCTTGACTACTTGGAGGGCGGTGGCCAAAGCCTTCCTAAAGAAGTTTATATCGGAGGAGAAGACCGCGGAAATGAGAAGGAAGATCTCCAACTTCCAACAAGAAGCGGATGAGTCTCTAGGTGAAGCTTGGGAACGATTCAACGAGTATGTTAGAGCTTGCCCCCATCATGAGTATAGCGAGCCTCTACTTATTAGATTCTTCTATGATGCTCTTGATCCCATTAGTAGAGCCAATCTTGATGCGGGAGCCGGAGGCCAATTAAGGAAAGTTCCCCAAGCTCAACTTAAAGATACAATTGAGGATGTGGTTCGCAACTATTCATGGGGTGGTAAGAGAAGAAGTCAAGGAAAAGCTAATGGGAAATTCGAGCTTGACCAAGAGTCTCTCAAGGCCTTCATGGAGCAACTTCTTGACAAGAAGCTAGGGAAAGAACAAGCTTCTTCTTCCTCATGTCGGCAAGTAAACTCATTCTCATGTGAAATTTGTGGGGGTACCAACCACGACACCTCTTATTGTGGTGGTAAGGACCCCGAGCATGTAGCGGCTATGGGTTATCTCAATAATCAAAGAGATCAAAGGGATAATTGGAGAGGCCCTAACTCCAATGTTAATCCCAGGTTCAATGACTATGGTCGACCAACCAATTTCCAAAATCAAGCGAACCAAGGAACTCCCTATCTACATCCAAATGCTAGAAACAACTTCAACAAGCCCCTTCCACAAAATCAATTCTCAAACCAACCCCCAACCACCTTCCCAAACACTTCAAACCCCCAAGGTGGCCCATCTCCGGACACCCTTCTTATCCTAGACAACATAAACATCTCTCAACAATTTGAACAAAAGTTGAGCAATCTTGAGCGAAAAGTAGATCAAAAATTCCAAGAAACCACATCTCACCAAAAGATCCTTGACAATCAAGTTGCCCAACTAGCCGAGAGGGTTTCTCAACTCTCAAATGAGAAGCTTCCCGGTCAATCTACTCCGAATCCCGCAAACCACCACCATGTGAATGCCATCTCCCTAAGGTCCGGAAGATCATAAAGGACCTAAAGAGGTGCAACAAGAGAAGGATAAGGAGAAAGAAGGACAAGTTGTGGAGAAAGGAGAATATGAAATCCAAAAAGAGGGTGTTGAGAAGGAGAAAGAGGTTGAGGTAGAAAAGCAAGCATCAACAAATCTCCAACCATCAAGATTCGATCCTCCCCCACCATTTCCGGAAAGGATAGTTGAGAGAAAGTTGAATGACAAGTACAACAAGTTCATGAACATGTTGAAGGGTCTTCAAATCAACATTCCCTTCCTTGAGGCTATGTCACAAATGCCATCCTATGCAAAATTCCTCAAGGAACTTCTTTCCAACAAGAAAAAGCTCAATGAACAATGCATCACTCTTCCTCACCAAGTGAGTGCGCTTGTGCAACGCCACTTGCCACCCAAGCAACGAGATCCGGGTAGCTTTACTCTTCCTGTGACATTGGGAGATCTTGAGACCAAGGGAGCATTGGCCGACTTGGGTGCAAGTGTGAGCTTGATGCCCTTGTCCATTGCAAAGTTGCTCAAGTTTGAGATGGTGCCTTCAAGGAAAACAATTCAATTGGCCGACCGCTCGATTAAGCTACCTTGTGGAGAACTTGAAGACATACCAATTCGAGTTGGTAATATCTTTGTGCCTTGTGATTTTGTTGTAATGGATATGGAGGAGGACCCTCATACTCCTCTTATCCTTGGTAGAGAGGCTCTTAAAACAATGGGAGCCGTGATTAACTGCAAGAACAACACGATCACTTGTGAGGTGGCCGATGAAATAGTTATGTTTGAGTTTTCGAAAACCTTGAAGCAACCTATGGTGGAGAAGGTGTGGAGAGTAGACTTGGTGGGGTCGGAGATTGTTAATTATGAGGGGGTGGACAAATCAAGAGAGGCCATGGAGATTGAAACCCAACTTGATGAAGCTCATACGGATGCCCAAGAAAGTAAAGACGAGCTCCCATTGATCCAAACCATGGCCAAGGGGGAGAGTTCTAAGCCTCCTACCAAGTTGTTGGGAAAAGATTGTGACTTCAAGGTTGGCGACAAAGTTCTCTTATTCAACTCACGCCTCCGTCTTTTCCCCTGGAAGTTGAAGTCTAAGTGGTCCGGCCCATTCTCTATCATCAAGGTCACTCCCTATGGCTCGTTTGAATTGGAAGGTGAAGATGGAGCTAGGTTCATGGTATATGGCCAAAGAATCAAGAAATATTTCGATAAGGAACAAATTGGAAAACTTGGTTGTTTGATGCTCGAGTCGGTCCCAACCGATTCGTCCCCCGAAGCCATTTGAGAAGGATGAAGAGGTCTAGCTTAAGACCATAAATCAAGCACTTTTGTATATACTGTTTATATTTTGTTATTGTTGAACTTTGATTTTTAATTTTGTTTTGGTAGATTGTAAAATCCGGAGGATTTTTCCCCAAGGGAGGGGGTGACATTTTAGTTTGATTGAGAAATACGAGGCACGGCCTCTCGGCTCATCTAACCAATAGTTGAGTCGAGTTTCAAGCTAAGCCTTACATCTCACTTTGGGCTAATTTTAACCCCCATAGGGTATGGTTTGTTGTGTATATGTGTAGGAAAAGGAAAAGGAAAATGGAAATCGGCTACGTGTTGGAACTAATCTCTCTTTTGAGTTGATGACCTTTCGTAGCAAGTATCCGGAGATGAAGTCAAGGTTTGAAGATGCTCTTTTGCTTTGGATATTGCATTTGGCCTTTATTGCTTCAATGATGGGTGAGATCGTTCCAACTCCCTTTTAGTTACTTGTTTGCTTAGTTTTAGGATAGTATAGGAAAGATGATGATCGTTCGAGTTTGCTTGGCTTTAATTTTACATTGGTGGTTATGAACACCACCTGGGTTTAAGTGCAAAATTTGATTGATAGTGTTGGTTATGTGCCATTGCCTACTTACTTTCATCCCTTGAGAAAAAAACAAAAATAAAAAAAAAAATACGTATGAATCAAGGCAAATTTTTCTTTTAATTATTTCTTTTGCTCTTGAGTTGAGAACAATATCATTGAAGCTCCACTCTTTTGAATGCTTTTATTCCTAGACGTTAGAAGCCCGCATGCTTAGAGATGTTTATGGTTGATTTTAGTATACGCTATGTTAAGGTAGCGGTTAGAACTTTTTGAGAGCACAAGACCTTAATTCATGGATTGTGGTACGAAGGTGTTGCTCTCTCTAGTGATTTGAAACCTTAAAGGTAGCATTTGCTTGATAACCCCATGTGAGGACTTTCAAAAAAGCCCCAACATCCATTTTGAGTGCATGGATCCTCGACATAGCATACTTCTATCGAGAACTTGACTTTAATCTATCTTAGATCGTGTTACAGTATGATCATAATAGATCATAAATTCTGTTATATAGTTAATGAGCTATTGGCACCAAAAAAGAATTAGTTCAAATTCTGTTATGAAGATTCTGTTAGCTTATAAACAGAATTGAAGGATGTTTGTTAGAATTAGTTTTCTACTCTATAAATAGGAAGCTATTCTATTGTAATAGGACATTCAGAAAAATAATACAAATTCTTTCTCTCTTCCTATCTTCTATTCTCTTCTGTCTTAATCTCATTTCTTCTACAGTTGAAGTCTCTAAGACTCCTGTAACATTGGTATCAGATTTCTTTCTTTCCTTAGACCCATTTCCGCCATTAAAACACGTTTCTTGCTTCCAAGATTGAGTGTACACAAGCTGTTTGTGAAAATGCCTCCAACCAGAAATTCTTCTTCTACTACGGAAGAACAATTAAGAATGATGGAGCAGAGATTGGATGAACAATCTCACCAATCAAAAGTGCTTGAAGAGTCTATGGCCAAGATGCTGCAAGTTATTACAAAACTCAGAAGTGACAGAAGATCATCTGAGTCTCCCAGGTCTGAAACTGGGGAAAGAAGTTCAACACGACTTCTTGGGTATGTTCCTAAATTGGAATTTCCTAAATTTGATGGTTCTAATGCTAGATTGTGGATTAAAAAGTGTAGTAAATATTTCACACTTTGTAAGATTTCGGATGACCAAAAGGTAGATTTAGCTTCTTTGCACATGATTGATAAAGCTGAATGTTGGGTCACTAGCTATTTGGCTGTAAGAAAAGGTGTGGATTGGTCATATTTTGTGATAGATGTTACAACAAGATTTAAAGATGACACTAGTAGAAATGTGGTAGAAAGATTCAATAAATTGCAACAAGATGGGTCTCTTGAAAAATACATTGATGACTTTGAGACTTTGAAATCTTTATTAATGCAAGATAGTCATGAATTGCCTGAGGAATATATGTTGGATAGCTTTATTGGTGGTTTGAAACCTGCTGTGAAACCTTTAGTAAAAGCATTCAAGCCTACATCAATCACCCAAGCAATAGAGTATGCAAGATTATTAGAAGAATCTTTGCTGTTGAACTCCACAACCTATTCCAAACCTGTTTTCAACTATTCTAAACCAATACAAGCTACCCCATTATCATCACAACCACCTTTATTACCTACACCAGCTATTCCTTCTTCTTCTTCTTCTTCTTCTCTTCCTCTTACTAAATATAATCCTAGATATAGAAATTCTAAACACATTTCAGCTGATGTTAAGGCAGATAAAATTGCTAAAGGTTTGTGCTATTATTGTGATAAACATTTTGAAAGGGGACATAAGTGTGATTTCAAGGAACCACAACTATTTACAGTAGAAATTCCTGGATCATCTTCTGAAACTGAAGATGAATTGAGTGATCAGAACTGTAATACTTCAATGACTGAACCTTGTATTTCAGTTCATGCATTATCAGACAATCAAAGTTTCAATACCATGAGGGTGACTGGAGTTCAAGGGGGAAAAACACTGCATATATTAGTGGATTCAGGGAGTACCCACAATTTTTTAGACTTGGCTGTAGCTAGGAAGTTGGGTTGTAGGCTGGAATCCATCCCTTCACAAGCAGTAACAGTGGCTGATGGTAATAATTTGCAGTGCCAATATATAGTAAAAGGCTTTGAGTGGGAAATGAATGGTAAAATGTTCACAACTGATGTTTTATTGATAGATTTGGGCAGCTGTGACATGGTTCTTGGTATTCAGTGGTTAAGTACTTTAGGTACTGTATTTTGGGATTTTAAAAATTTGATCATGGAGTTTACTTATGATCAAGTTCAGTTTGTTCTCAGGGGTCTTACTCCTAAGAAATTAGCTGTGTCTAATGCAATTTCTACTAAGACTCTAGAGAGTGCTGCTCAACTATGCTTGTTACAAGTCATGCAAGTTTTTGCAGAAGAGGAGTATACTTTGCAGCAGCTGGAAGCTACACATACACAGGAGGTTCCACAACCACCTGAATTGCTTGCTTTACAACAAAAGTATGCTGGAGTTTTTGCAGATCCAGATGCTTTACCACCATTAAGGGGTGTCTTTGATCATAGAATTCCCTTGGTGGAGGGGTCTACTGCAGTGAATATCAGACCCTACAGATATCCTTTAAAGCAGAGAGATGTTATAGAACAGCTTATACAAAAAATGTTAGATGGAGGTATTATACAAAATAGCTCTAGTCCTTTTGCCTCTCCTGTAGTTTTGGTGGGTAAAAAACATGGTACATGGAGGTTATGTGTAGACTATAGAGAGTTGAATAATAGGACTGTTAAGAATAAGTTTCCTATCCCTATTGTTGATGAATTAATTGATGAGCTAGCAGGGGCTGTAGTCTTTAGCAAGTTGGATCTCAGGGCTGGTTATCATCAAATGAGAGTTCATCCTGATGATGTATTCAAGACAGCATTCAAGACACATACAGGGCATTATGAGTTTTTGGTTATGCCATTTGGCTTAACCAATGCACCTGCCTCTTTTCAAGGATGGATGAACTCAGTCTTTAAACCTTTACTCAGAAAAAGTGTATTGGTTTTCTTTGATGATATATTGGTGTATAGCCCATCTCTTGAAGTTCATTGGATTCATCTTAATGAAGTCTTTGAATTGATGCAGCAACATATGCTTTTTGCTAAAGCTAGCAAATGTTCATTTGCTATTTACAAGGTGGAGTACCTTGGTCACTTTATTTCTGCTAAAGGTGTTGAAACTGACCCTAGTAAGATAGCAGCTGTAAGTTCTTGGCCTGTGCCTACTTCTGTTAAAGAATTAAGGAGTTTCTTAGGATTGGCAGGCTATTATAGGAAGTTTGTTAGACATTTTGCCATCATTTCCAAGCCTTTGACTAATCTTCTGAAGAAAGGTGCTTGGAATTGGAGTGATGAATCTCAACAAGCTTTTATGCAGTTGAAGAATGCTTTAATTACTGCTCCTGTATTGGGTATACCAGATTTCTCTCAACCTTTTGTGATTGAGACAGATGCATCTAAGAGGGGCATAGGAGCAGTTTTGATGCAACATGATCATCCTCTGGCTTTCTTGAGTAGAGCTTTGGGACCTAGATGGCAAGCTCTTTTAGTATATGAGAAAGAGTTACTAGCTATTGTATGTGCTGTACAAAAATGGGAACAGTACCTTATGGGAGATCATTTCATTATTAAAACAGATCAAAAAGTCTCAAGTGGTTATTGCAGCAGAAAGTATCAACTCCTTTCCAACAATTTTGGTTGTCCAAGTTGATGGGATTTGATTATGAGATCCAGTATAAAGCTGGTAAGGAGAATCTTGCAGCTGATGCACTTTCAAGAGTACAAGGTTCATCTATTCTGTGCCTTGCAATTTCAGTGGTTTCTTCTGATTTACAGACTTTGATTCAGCAAAGTTACACCTTGGATAATTGTTTGATGCTTCTATTACAACAATTACAAGGTGGTCTTCATGTTCAGAATTTTTCTTTACAACATGATTTGTTGAGAAGAAAAGGTAAGATTGTCCTTGGTCCTGATTTCAATTTGAGAACTAAAATCATTTCTTGGCTCCATGCTTCTCCTGAGGGAGGACATTCTGGTAGAGAAATTACTCTTACCAGAGTTAAAGGTCTTTTTTATTGGAAAGGATTGACTAAAGCTGTCAGTCACTTTGTGCGAAGTTGTGTTACCTGTCAATCTTCTAAATATGACAATGCTGCTAAGCCTGGTAAACTACAACCTTTACCTATTCCACAAGAGGTCTGGTTGGATGTTTCCATGGATTTTATAACTGGCTTGCCTAAATCTATGAGTAGGGATGTTATCTTGGTTGTTGTAGATAGATTTAGTAAGTACAGTCACTTTATAGCATTGAGCCACCCTTTTAATGCTTTACAAGTTGCTCAGGCTTACTTAGATCATGTTTTCAAGTTGCATGGTTGGCCTAGGTCTATTGTTAGTGACAGAGATCCAGTTTTTCTTAGTCAATTTTGGAAGGGTTTGTTTTCTATTCATGGTACGAGTTCTCGTTATCTTCCTCATATCACCCCGAGACCGATGGACAGATCGAAGTGGTTAATAGGTGTTTAGAGACATACTTGAGATGCATGTGTAGTGATCAGCCCAAAGATTGGTGTAAGTGGCTTCCATTAGCAGAATGGTGGTACAACACTCATTTCCATTCTGCATTACAACTCACTCCTTATGAGGTAGTTTACAATCAACCTCCTCCACTCCATCTTCCATACTTGCCTGGTGAAGCTCTTAATGCTGAAGTGGACAGAAGTTTACAACGCAGAGAATCTATGATCAAGCTTGTTAAAACACATCTAGTGAGAGCTCAGGACAGAATGAAGAAGCAGGTGGATTACCACAGATCTGACAGGAGCTTTTCAGTCTATGACTGGGTTTGGTTGAAGTTACAAGGCTATAGGCAACAATCAGTTCAATTAAGGAGCAATCAGAAACTTGCTCCTAAGTTCTACGGTCCATTTCAAGTCATTGCTATTGTGGGTAAGGTGGCTTATAAGTTGCAACTTCGAGCAGGATCACATATTCACAATGTGTTCCATGTGTCCCAGCTCAAGAAATTTAATGGACAGCTGCCTGCTGTAGCTCATATTCCTACCTGGCTACAAGGGTCTGTCAAGGATGAATTACAGCCTGACGCTATTTTGGACACCAAACAAGTTCAGCATTCTACTCAATCTCTTCTTCATTACTTGGTTCAATGGAAAGGATGTCCCAGTTTTGAAGCTACCTGGGTCCCTGCTACTGATTTCCAAGCTCACTTCCCTTCTTTCCCTATTCCATTATTGACTTGAGGACAAGTCTATTTTTGTAGGGGGAAGTATTGTTACAGTATGATCATAATAGATCATAAATTCTGTTATATAGTTAATGAGCTATTGGCACCAAAAAGAATTAGTTCAAATTCTGTTATGAAGATTCTGTTAGCTTATAAACAGAATTGAAGGATGTTTGTTAGAATTAGTTTTCTACTCTATAAATAGGAAGCTATTCTATTGTAATAGGACATTCAGAAAAATAATACAAATTCTCTCTCTCTTCCTATCTTCTATTCTCTTCTGTCTTAATCTCATTTCTTCTACAGTTGAAGTCTCTAAGACTCCTGTAACAGATCGCGACCGAGCCACTCTAGGGAAAGATAAAGGCGTTCATTTCGGTGACTATTTTTCACTTTTATAGTTTTAGGCCTTTTATTCTTGTTTTTCTCTTTTTCTTGGTTTTATTTTTGTTTGCATATGCCCTTCCTCTCAACCCTTTCAGCCTTATCCTTTCTTTGATTACCTCAATACAAGCCAATTGCCTCCTTGTTTTATTTTTCACCCTTGTAGTGAATAGTGAAGTTAGAGCGATTGTCTTGAGTGATATTTGAAACAAATAAGGGGAAAGGAAAATGATGAGATTCTTGTGGTATAGTGGAAATTTTGTGTATATTCTTGAATACATGCAATTGCAACTTCTTAGAAAAAGCCACCCAAAGTCAAAGAAGGTGAAAAAAAAAATCAAAAAAAAAAGAAACAAAAAAAAAAGGGGGAGAAAAAGAAAGAAAATCCAAAATAGTTCTTTTATTGTTATGTTTTCAAATAAGTTTGGGGGAAACTTATCCCTAAATGGTTGAATATGATTTGTGATTCATGGTTATTTAGCTCTTTCGCTCCTACTAAGGCTTCACTATATTAGGATTGAGCACCACTATCCAAATTTATTCACACCCTTTACCCCTAGCCTACGTTTCCACCCTTAAAAAGTTCTTTTGACCTTAGAGGGTTGAGTCATTGTCGGTGGTGGAAGATTGGAATCAAGCCTATTGAGCGAGTGTGCTATGTCGAGATGTCAAGTAACCTTCTCCTATTCTATTTCTTATTACATTTATCGGCTCCATTCTCCGGAGTTTAGAGAAGCTACCTTGAATGGCGAATTTGAAACTAGTTGAGAGAACGCGGTATGTATGGTTGTAGAATTTGAGGAAATGTGCTCTGTCTAGTTCTCTATGCTTAGTGTATGGTATGTTTTAATCAACCTATGGACATCTTTGAGCATGCTTACTTTTAATGTCTAGAAATTCTTGCATCCATTTGCGCTTGCTTCTCGTCAAAATCTCACTTAAGAGCACCATTTTATTTTCTTTGGTTTATTTATTTTTGATTTGCCTTGGATTCTAAGATCTAGAGTTATGGGTCAAACTCTTAGAAAACCCTTACGAGAGCACACTCGTCCTCCTTGGCGACTTTGAGGTTTAAAGGGCTTGTCATTTACGCTAAAATTGACCGTGATTCCTACGAAAGTGAGTTAGTGTACAAACTTTAATGCTTTCTCTTTATTCGAGGACGAACAAAGGACTTAGTCTGGGGGAGTTTGATAAGTGGCTTTTAAGGCCGCTTTTATGGCCTCTTTCCACCCTAATTAAGCCCTTGTTTAGTCCATTTTTATGCTTATTTAGCTTAGCTATGTTCAATGTTAGTGATTCTACTAGTTTCATGCATTTCGAGTCTTTTTGGGAGTTATAGGTTGTTTTCTCTTCATGTGAAGAATGAATGTTGTGAACACCCTGTGCTATGACTTGCTCTTAACTTCTTTTAGGTTCCGTAGCGGCCTAATTAAGGTTGTCGAAGCTTGGAATTGGAAAAGGGAACCTTTGGATGAAGAGAGGGAGTTTCAAATTGCAAAGAAGAGTAGAAGCAGAGCCAAAGCTCGCGCTCCAACCTCATGGAGCGGGAGCTCCAAAATCCCTTGCATATGAGAAGATTTGCCGAGAAGCCAAAGCTCGCGCTCCAACCTCATGGAGCGGGAGCTCCAAAATCCCTTGCATACGAGAAGGTTTGCTGAGAAATCAAAGCTGGCGCTCCAACCTTCGGAGCGGGAGCTTCGATCCGCGGCAGAACTCACATTAGGCTCAGAGCTGGCGCTCCAACCTCGTGGAGCGGGAGCTTCGACCTGCTGTTGAAATCTCTCTCATTAAGTTCAGAGCTCGCGCTCCACACATGGAGCGGGAGCTCTGAATGGTTCAGCTCCAAATTTATTTCGCTGTTTGCCCCTACTTTAAGTTGTATTTGTGAGGGGTATAAATACCCTCTCTTAAGACACTTTAGGGTAAGCTTTTAATTCCAGAAAGGAGGATTCAAAGAAAAAGAACACACTATTCTAGGTTAATTAGATTGAAAAACACATTTTTAGGAGAGAGAAAGTTGTAACTCAACATTTGTTCTTCATTTTATTCAATCAAAGCATCAATCTTTTGGTAATTTCTAGTCCCTAATCCTTATTTCTTAGTTTATTTTTGGTTATTTGTTTAGTTTTATGCTTGTTTAAATTAGTTTATGCTTGCCTTGACTAGTCTTAGTAGTCTATTGCTCAAAGGTTCAATCTTTCTCGTTTTCACTAATCATGCTTAGTAGTTTTAGTATGTTTGCTCCTTTTATTGTTGCTTTTATTAGTCTTACTATGTTCTCCTCCTTCCTAGGCTAGATTTCTAGCTAGGGAAGGGGGATAATGGGACTTTGTGATGGTTTTGAATGATGTTTGGTTGGCTTTGGTGATCGTTCTTTTGATGCCCGAATCAAGGTATTTTATTGTTAAAGCATGAAACTTGATCACCTTTATGTTTAAATCTTGTGCTAATGTTGGGTTATGTGAGAGCAAGCTTGATATTGGTGATGACTTGATGATGGGTAGACCACGACCTCAAAGGCGGGGTTGGGTAGGCGGTGTTAAGGGGTGTGCGAGAGTGACCTCTTGATGTTGGACCAAGACCCTCAATAGATTTGATCCATTGCCCACCAAATGTTGTCGAAATCGTTGTTGTGAGTTCCATGATTCCCCCTCTCCCTAGTATTTGTCTTATTGATTAATCACTCTTATTTTATCTTCCTTAGGTAGTCTAGTTGATAACTCAAACCCCTTTTCTTTTACTCCCGTCAATTGATTGCATCTCGAACTAAGTGTAAAACTCCTTGCTTCTCCGTGGATACGACCCCTTACTACGCTATACTACCTTATTAGGCTAGTTAGTTAGACTAGGGAGATTTTATTCTTGACCCGGAACCATAGGAAGTAACGACACCTAGGGGACCGATCAGAGCCATCGACATACCATCGGCTTTCGTCGACTCCGGGTGGATCTCGCTGGGCAGAGGGAGCTTGCTCTGAACTACGAGCTCGAGCTTGAGGCCGCCCAAAAGGACCTTGAAGAGAAAGAGAACAGTTTCACTGTTCGGGAGGAGGGATGGAGGAAGAAGATCCAAGATGCCCAGAGCCAGCGGGATTCGATCAAGAGGCAGTTCGACTCTTCGAAAGGCGAGTCCTCGACTGTCAGGGAAAAGATCATCCTCGAGTGGCAGAGCTCTCAGGCTGGTAGAGACTTCGCCGCGGACATGGGGCTCGAGGGGGCCGAAGTTGCGACAAGAGTCACTCTTGCCAAGCTGCGGGAGGCCTTGGCTAAGGTCTCTCCCTCGACCAACTGGGCCCTGGTCGAGAAGGAGTATAAAGCCATCGTGGCCGCTGAACTGGAGGCTGACTCTCCCCCGGCTCACGAGACTCCCTTAGAGGGTGTCGATGGCCCTGAGTCCGGGATCGGTGGTGACGCTGAGAGTGAGGATGCCCCGGAAGGAGAGGGTGAGGGTGGCATGGACGAGCACGATGAAACCTCTAGTTCAACTTCTTTTGACTCCTCGAGCAGCTCGTCAAGTGGTTCTTCCCGTAATGCTGAGTAGCTCTTGTATTTATTTTTTCTTTGCCATTTGTATCTAGTTTTGGATGTAATCCTTCAAGGATGTATCTTTTGATTGAAATGAAAGAAGAAACCTTTTGCCATTCGTCTCGTGTTATCCTTCGAAGTCAATTTTTCGGTCGATGTGTTTGTTTGAAATTTAACTACTCTCTATGCAAAATTATCTTCGAGTGGTGCCTGCGAATGGTTGCCTCTCGAGCTAGTTCTTGCTTTCGAGTTGTGGGCTATTTGAGATGTTTGCTCGAGTACCCTTTTAGCTGCCCCTGAGAACAAAGCCCTTCGCTGGGGCTGGGCATCGAGGGGGCAGTGCCCCTTCTTCGTAAGTTGTGGCCTTGGATGACGTTTTTAATGCTGAGGGTAAGACCGTCTTCCTCATGCCTTGAGTGCCCTGAGGGCTTTGGGCCCTGTACACGTGGCAGGACTTTTGGGTGATGGGCTCCTGTTCTGGTGAGGCCCATGAGGGTAGTTATTACGGCCTTGGACTTCGCGATTTGTTTTTCTTATAAGTATGAGGTGTTTCAACGTCGTCATTACACCATTTGCATTTTCTTCCTTCAAACTCTCAATATCGATCATCCTTTTTGCCTCCATTGCAATGTCTCAGTCGTTGATCACCCCCGAGGCTCTTCAAGCGGCCAAACGCCGCCAGCTGGCGAAGGCTGGTTCGAACTCCGCCTCTGCTGCCTCGAGGTGACCTGATACCTCGAAGGCGGTTAAGCTCGAGGGAGAGACCTCGACTGAGGATGCGGCTTTGGCTTCGGCCACTAAGGCCCTTCCTCCCTTGGCTCCTGCGGTGAAGCAGGAGACCCTCGAGGCCAAGCTCGAGTGGAAGCTTCCTTTTCCGCTTACTTTTCCCGTCACTTCATCTGGGGTGCAGCAGGCCCCAGCGAAGAGGCTGAAGGTCGAGGGGTCATCCCCTTCGACTGCTTTTGTTCCATTTTCTGCCCTCTCGAGGGCAGATCTAGCGGGGAGGTTCGAGAGGGCCTCCGCTTTTCTGGTGACGGCTGCCGATGAGGCAGCATGCTGGGGTGCCGATGGCCAGGAGTTTGAGGCCCTGAAGGCTACCCTTGTCGAGGTAAGTGTCTGTTTCTCTCTTTTTTCTTTTTCTTAGGTGATTTTTGTTGCTTACGTGCGTGTGTTTTTCGTAGCTCTCGATTAGGGTGTCTGCTCTGGCCCACCGTCCTTGGGGCACTGCCCCTGCTGAAGTCAAGGACCAGATGTCCTTTGACGAGAGGAGCTCCCTTAACAATCGGATCCGGATTGCTGAGTTGAAGCTTTCCGAGGCTGAGGGAGCCATTAAGAAGGATCAATTGGACTTCAAGGAGAAGATGGCCGAGGCTCAACAGACCATCGAGGACCTCACTAAGTAGGGGGACTCGGCCAGTAGGAGGCGTCGTCAGGCCTCGAAGGACAGGAAGGAGGCCTTGGCCAAAGCGAAGAAGGTCGACAAGAGGGCTACCGACGCCATCAAGGAGGCTGCTGCTTGTCGGGAGCTGATAATCGAGAATTGGAAGGTCTCCGAGGCCGGGAGGATCTTCCTCGAGGATGCCTCCCTTCAAGCTTCTGAGGTTGGCCGCTCTGAGGCTCTCAAGGACGTTCGAGCTGTCCTTGAGGAGCTGTCGCATGGCCTTTCTTGGCAGGAAGTAGAGGAGGGAGTCGTCGCTCTCTCCCAAGTGGAGGTTGAGGCTCCTCGAGGAGAGGGTGATGCTGAGGTCGCTCAGGTCGAGGACCAAGCTCCTGCTGCTGCCAATCTCGAGGGCTGATGTCCTCGCACCCATGATACCGCCTCCCTAGTCTTCCTCTTTCTTCCTTCTGGCTCCTACAAGGGTTAATGTTAGACCCTTATAGTTTAGTTCTAGTTTCTAGATGTTTCTCATGTTTGTAACCTTGCCATCTCGATGGCCTGTACTTTCCTTGATTAATAAAATTTGCTTTTTCTCTCCTCGATGTATCTCTATTTTAACAAGTTTATGCCTTCGAAATTCTGTTTATGCTTGATATAACTCGATAGATGTATACTTAAAGTGCATATTTCGATATATTCTAATTGCAAAATTTGCTGAGTCAGCTTTACATACGATGGCTTATCATTACGCCAAGGATGAGTGTACATAAAAGAAGCCCCTAATTTCGAGGGTTGAAACTTTAAAATATGGTACTTCGAAGGCAGGACCTGGTCTTAGACATAAAACTTTCTCTGATTGTCCGCATTCCATGGTCGAGGCAGGGGGCAGCCTTCCTGGTCTTCGAGGCGGTAAGTACCTGGTCGAACGACCTTAGTGATCTTGTAAGGCCCCTCCCAGTTAGGCTGTAGTTTGCCAAAGCGAGGTTCCCTGCCTGTGGCTTCGAACTTCCGTAGTTACCAATCGTTGACTTGCAAGGGTCGATGTTTGATCCGTTGATTGAAGAGCCTGGTGATCTTAAGTTTGTAGGAGATGGCCATGAGGAGAGCGTTGCCTCGAGTTTCAGGGAGTAGGTCGAGGTTTACGCGCTTTTCTGCTTCGTTGCTGTTATGGTCGTAGAAGGTGATCCGTGGTGAGGGGATACCTACTTCGACGGGGAAGCACAACTTCGCTCCCATACACCAAGTTGAATGGTGTTTGTCCCGTGGCTTGTCGAACTGTTGTCCTCGTGGACCACAATATCCTAGGTAGGTCATCGATCCATGAGCCTTTAGCTCCCTCTAGCATTGTCTTCAATCCCTTCAGGACTACTTTGTTGGCAGCCTCAGCCTGTTCGTTGGTCTGGGGTCGACTGACAGCGAAGAATCTTGTTTCGATGCCAAATCGAGAGCAGTAATCTTTCGTTGGCCCGCTGTTGAATTGTCGCCCATTATCCGATATGAGAACTCGAGGGACGCCGAATCGAGTGATCAGATTACGCCAGATGAACTGTTGAACTTGCTTGTCGGTGATGGAAGCTAGTTGTTGGGCCTCGACCCACTTTGTGAAGTAGTCGACAGCGACCAACAGGAATCTCCGCTGGCCTGATGTAGGGGGAAAAGGTCCCAACAGGTCCATGCCCCACATGTCGAAAGGCAGTGGGGCCTGGATGGTAGTTAAGGGATTGGCCGCTTGATGGGGTAAGTTGGCATGAATCTGGCATTCTTTGCAATCCTGAACTAAGTTCGAGGCATCTTCTTTCAGCGTCGGCTAGTAATATCCAGCTCGAAGGGCTTTAGCGGCGATGGTCCTTGCACCTTGATGGCTCCCATAGGCTCCCTGGTGTATTTCTCAAAGTACATAGTCTCCCTCCAGCAGGGTTAAGCATCGAAGAAGCGGATGGGTGAATGACTTCTTATATAATTGTCCTTCGTGGAACACAAACCATCGAGCTTGCCTTCTTACTTTTTTTGCCTCTAGCTCGTCCGCAGGTAATACCCCATCCTATACAAAGGACACTAACTTGTCCATCCATGTAGGGCTCCTGTCGAGGGAAACTACCCCTCTGTTGATGATGGGGGCATTGAGTACCTCCCACATTATTGGGCCGGGTGACAGATCTTCGGCGGAGCTGGCCAATCTCGACAGTGCATCTGCCTATTCATTTTCCGATCGTGGGATGTGGGTGATGGCAAAGGTGGCCAGATTGCTTACTTCTTCCTTGATTTTCGTGAGGTACATCTTCATACTGTCTTCTTTGGCTTCGAATTCCCCAGTAACTTGTCCCACGATGAGCTGGGAGTCTGAGTGGGCCTTGATGTTTCGAGCGCCCGCTGCCTTACAGAGTTGTAGCCCAAGTAGGAGGGCCTCGTACTCAGCTTCATTGTTCGAGGCAGTGAAGGCGAATTTCACGGCGTACTCCGTTCTGTTCCTTTGAGGATCGAGGATTAACAATCCGGCCCCGCAACCTGCTTTTGATGATGACCCATAGACGAATAACTCCTAGGGGCCTTCCACGATAGGCTCGGGCCTCGAGGTACATTCGGCGATGAAGTCAGCCAGCGCTTGAGCCTTGATAGCTCGACGGGGTTCGAATTCTATGCCGAAATCCGACAGCTGATTAGACCAATCCGTTACCCTGCTGGATTGGTTCTTGCCCTTGATTACCTTGCGGAGGGGATGACTGGTTAACACTTTGACGGGGTGAGCTTGAAAGTACGGCTTGAGTTTGCGTGTGGCGACTACCATTGCGAATATCATTTTTTCGATCGGGGGGTACTTTGTTTCTGCGCCTCGAAAGGCGTGAATAATAAAATAGACGGGGTGTTAACTCTTTTCTCTTTCAGCAACGAGGACGGCGCTAAGTGCATTATCTGACACAGCTAAGTACACGAATAGTGTCTCTCCTGGTAAGGGAGAGACAAGTTTGGGAAGGCTGGCCAGGTGCGCCTTTAGCTGCTGGAATGCCTCATCTGCTGGCTGGTCCCAGTCGAAGGTTGGCTGCTTTAGTGTTCTGTAGAAGTATAAGCTTTTGTCTGCTGACCTCGACAGGAACCGTCCTAGTGCCGCCATACAGTCGGTTAGGCGTTGGACTTCCTTGACGGTTCGAGGGCTTTTCATCTCAATGATGGCCTGGACCTTATCTGGGTTAGCCTCGATGCCTCTCTCATCGACTAGGAACCCGAGGCACTTTCCCCCTTTTACGCCGAAGACACACTTCTTCGGATTCAGCTTCATGTTATGGGCGCGTAGGGTGGACAGGGTTTCTTTCAAGTCAGATACATGTTCTCTTTCCTGCTGGCTCTTGACGATCATGTCGTCGACATACACCTCGACATTTCTTCCTATCTGGTTTTCAAACATCTTGTTGACGAAGCGCTGATATGTAGCACCAGCATTTTTGAGGCCGAATGGCATTACTCTGTAACAATACACCCCTGAACTTGTGGTGAACGCTGTATGAACTTGATCTTCTTCTGCCATGGGGATTTGGTGCTATCCGGCGTTGGCGTCCATAAAGCTGAAGAGGGCATGCCCGGCGGTGGAATCGACGAGTCTATCGATCTTGGGGAGGGGGAAGTCGTCCTTTGAACAGGCCTTGTTCAGGTCCGTAAAGTCGACACACATTCTCCACGACCCAGTAGATTTGCGGACCAGCACCACGTTAGCCAACCACTCGGTGTACTGGCATTCTTTGATGAAACCTGCTGCTAGCAGTTTTTTCACTTCTTCGGCTACTGCTTTACTTCTCTCGGCGCCCTGATGCCTCAGCTTTTGCTTTACTAGTCGATGTCCCTCTTTGATGTTAAGGCGATGTACCATGATCTTAGGATCGATGCCTGACATTTCGTCGACCGTGTATGCGAACACATCTTGGAACTCACGGATGACATCGTTGATCTGAGCTCTGATACCGTCGGGTATCTGTTTGCCGATCCTTATCGTTCTTCCTCTTGTACCGTCGATACATACCTCCTCATCCCCATCTACCGGTCGAGGTCTTTCGTACCGCTTTGGGTTCTCGGTAACATAGACTCCCTTCGCGTGGAGAGGTCCTTCCAGCTTGGGATGATTTCTTTTCTTGGTTGCATCGTCATGCTGGCGCTTCAGGCTGTTGACATAACATTCCCGGGAAGACTTCTGGTCCCCGAATAGTTGGGCGACCTTACCGTCGTCGGCCTCGAACTGCAGCAGTAGCTGGTAGGTTGAGATGACAGCTTTTACCTTGTTGAGGGTGGGACGTCCAATTATGACGTTGTAGGGGAGGTCAACGTCGACGACAAGGAAGTCGATGAGGACGCTCCTCCCCCGACCCTTCTCTCCCATTCTCGTAGGAAGCTTGACCGATCCTAGAGGGTGGACGAATTGCCCCCTAAATCCTACCAGCGGCTGGCTGATGGGTAAGAGGTCATTCCTTTGATATTTCAGCTTTGCCAGGCAATCCATGGATATGATATCTGCGGAACTTCCGCTGTCAATAAGCACTCGACCTACCCTCATATTGGCAATTTTTATTTCGACGACCAGGGGGTCGTCGTGTGGGGTTTGAATAGGTCGATGGCTGTCTTTGAAGGTCATGGTGGGGCAGGCTGCTGTCTTTGTTATATCCGCCGTCCCATGTTTCAGGGTGTAGAGATGTTTCTTTCGAGAGCGGCTGGTTAAGCCACCCGAAGCGTACCCTCCGGCTATGACACTGATGAATTCTGCTGTTTCCTCACTCCTCGATTCCTTTTCTTTTCTAGGCTCCTTTTTCTTTTTTGCGGGATTCTTCAAATATCGATTCAGCTTTCCTTCATCTGCCAACTTGTCTAATGCTCTTTTGAGTTCTCTACAGTCGCGAGTGGTGTGTCCGCAGTCATGGTGGTACTCACACCAAAGCTTCTTGTCTCTTCTATTGATGGAAAATCTGATGGGTGTTGGTTTCGGCAAGGTGTACTTTTCCTTGATATCGAGGTATATCTCTCTTCGGTTGAGGTTGTACCGAGGGTCATAGTCGTTGTCATCCACCCGGGGCTTCTTCTCTCTTTCCCTCCGAGAAGCTTCTCGAAGAGGGTCACCTCGAGTCTCATAGTCGTTCTTTCTCTTGTTGGAGTTGGGTTCGTCATGCGTCTTACAGATGTCGAATGCTTGTATGAACTTTTGGGAGAGGTTCATTGCCTCAGAGAAAGTGGAGGCCTCGCTTTCTGCGAGTTTCAGCTTGAATCGGCTTGATGGGTAGAGGCCTAACATCAGAGTCGTGAACGTCACGCTATCTTGTAGATCGGAGACCATCAGGGACTCTTCATTAAACCTCTTGATATAATCTGCCAGGTCTTCTTCTCTGCGTTGCCTTATCGATATGAAGTGAATGCTGGTCTTTCGGTGTCTTCTTCCTGCAATAAAATTTTGCTTGAAGGCGGTCTCGAGGGAGGCGAAGTTCGAAATACTGCCCGGGGGTAGTTCTGTGAACCAAGTGAGTGCGAGCCCCTTCAGCGTGGTGGGAAAGAACTTACACCAAGCTGCCTCGCTCCCTGTCTGCACACTCATTTGTGCTTTAAAGGCTGCGAGGTGATCGACGGGATCCGTTGTTCCCCCATCATGCTCGATAGGTGGCACCTTCACCTTTCGAGGGTTGGGAGTTCGCATGATTTCTTCGCTGAAGGGTGTGATGAAGCCAAGGTTCCCGAAGTGGGCGTTAGATTCCCCGTTCGTTTCAGATTTGCTAGCCTCCTCGTCGTGCTCCCGGGGTCCTTTTTCGCGCTGTCGAGACCCTTCCCGCCTCTGGCTATGGTTCGGGGGTGCCTCTCCCTCTTGTCTCGAACGAGCCTGGCGCTCATCGAGAATTTCGCGAGCATCTCGATTATCGTACCTGAGAGATCGCTCGTTGATGATGTGTCGGGCATCCCTCAGGCTAAGAGGGTCTCGGGTCGGAGCTCGAGGGGCTCGAGTGGGATTTTGGAGGGCCCGAGTCGACGCTTGTGGAGCTGGGTCATCGAGAGTAGGATTGCGTCCGTCTTGCCCCATAGCGAGTCGTGGGACGGGAGGTCTGTTGGATGTTCCCTCTCCTCCGTTCTGGAGGCTGTAAACGAGAGCCCTTAGACTCCGCTCGAGATTGTCACTGAGGCGTTCTGCCAACTGCTGCAAGTCCTGCTGGGTGACATGATTCGGGCTGGGTTGCTCCAATCGAGGGGGCACAACTTGAGGGAGGGTTCCTCTTCCTCGAGGTTGTCCTCGATTTGCTGCGCTGACTGCCTCTCGAGGCACTATTTCCTGGAGGATATGTTGATGCCTCTCCGAGAGTACGGGGGCCTTATGAGGGTCGCCCGCTTTTTCATCAGCTACCTCGGGAGGGGGGGTTCCCTCCTCGAGGTGGTGAGCTTGGAGATTGCTGGGCTCGACGGGATCTTCGAGCATTGGCCATGGCTTTTTGTTTGGCAATCCCCACAGACGGCGCCAACCTGTTTCGGGTAAAAACTTGTGAGATGGGGGAGTTGGTTAAGATGAGGGGCCGATGACCGTTGAGAATAGCCGAGTGCTTGAAGGAGACCACTGAGACCTGCAAGAATGAAGGTTAGACTACACCGGGGGTGTTTCCGGGATCTCCACTCCGACGCTCAAGTCAGTTAGGATGCTTTATATGTAAGTATTGAGCAGTTGGTTTAGAATTTATTACCTGTTCATTGATGAGACATTGGGTATTTATAGTGTTGCGGATTCCTGTAAAGGGAACATTGATAGGATGGGCCTCAGGGAGACTCTTGGCTATGTTGCCTTTTTAGGCAATAAGCTTTTTCTGCTCCCAGTCTGGGGATCCCTAAGCCTCTTGGGATTAGGGTATCTCTCCTGTGGGACCCCTTGTGCTCCCTACCCGGGGGATTGATGGACCACCTCATAAAAATCGGGCGTAGGGAATATTGGGCCCAAACACCTTCAACCTGGCACAAGTCTGTGTTTTGGCTGCAGTGCATTTTTTGAAACCATAATTCTCAATTTTTCTGTAAATAACCTCGCAAATACTCCGGTTTTCGAAGAAGTTTTTTACTCTCCCTCTACACATTCAAATATCTCAAATACTCTCCTACTCATACTTTCTAAAAAAATTCAAACACAAACGAAATTCTACTGAATTGAACACTCAAAACATCTTTTCAAGCCTAAACAATTGCTTCATGCGAAGTTCGTAAATTTAGTACTTAGGTGATAGATGTAAAAACTTTAAGGGTCCCTTTTTCAATAATTTATTTTCTTTTTTTTACTGACATTTTACTTTTTATGATGTAGATATTTAAATTACAATCGCGTATTCGCACATGTACAATTGTATAATATTGTTCATTTCATTTTTTTATGATATTTAATTGTCTATGGCTACTTTATATGACTGCAATTGCGATTGCATGATCACATATATTTAGTTGATAAATCAGACCTACAATGTTAAATAACGCATATGGTCTAGCCTCCTCCTCTCCCCTCTCCCTTCTCTCCTCTTCCTCCTCAGAAAACCCTAATCCTTTTCTTATAGTTTGGGGCTGCCATCATCCTTTCAATGGTGGTAAGCCCCCAATTATTCTTTTTTCTTCTAGTTTTTATTGTTTTTGTTGTTAGTAATCTTCCATTCTCTCTCTTTTTGAGAGTTTTCTACCAAATTTTTGGGTTCTTTCTCTCCTTTCATGGGAGTTTGGAGTTTAGTTTTATTCTCTTCCCACGTGAAAGTTTAAAAATTGATATTATTTCTCTCCTTTCATGGGAGTTTGGAGTTTAGTTTTATTCTCTTCCCACGTGGAAGTTTAAAAATTGGTATGAGAAATTGTTCCTATTGGTTGAAGTTCAAGACCATCAACATCGAAGTATTAGAAATTTAGATGCTGTCAACATGGTTAAATCAAGAACTTTCTTCCCCAAACTATGTCAGAATGATAGACTTCCCCCTCAATAGCTGCGTGATTCAGCAAATACAAGGAGGTTGTGTTGTATTGCTCGATTTGGTTCGTTGTAGTTTCTTCGAAAACGAATTTGATTTGATCTTGTCTGATTATATCTCGTTTTTCTTCAATACTTATTGTAGATGTCGTTTGACCTTCATTTAATGAAATTTCTCTTTAAAAAAAATGTTAAATAATGCATAATCATATAATTTGGACAACAAGCTAGATTCCCATTAAAGTTAATGTTTGATAAAGCGATCACCAAAATTAGATTTTATGTGCTATAAAATTGAAATTTAGCAGAGTTGTCTTTTAATGCAGTTAAATGAATTTATGTGCATATGTAATTCGCAATAAGTATTTTATCGAATTAAATCCAGAATCTCGCTCTTTTGGTTTATTAGTTTTCTTGTAAAAGCTAATTGGCGACTGCTGACTATTAATAAAAAATTCAATTGTGTAGGATATAGTTTTAGATGCATACACGACTGTTGTCTGTTGGTATTTTTTTGTGTTTCCGGAATACAGTCGTTTTAATTATCAAAAGAATAATGTTACCATTCTAACATTGGTTAAAGAGTGGCCACAGGGGGTCACTTAAAGTGAGTAAATGACCTCTTTAAGGTACAAGTTATAAATTTTCTAAATGTGACCTCTTTAAGGTAACTTATTATCTAAATGTGACTTCTTTGATTTATAAATTGACTCTTTAACTTACAAAATAACCATTTTAAGACACAAAGTTAGGTGATCGTGCCATAATATACTTTCTGTTCTTTATTAATTGTAATATTTCCTTATTTAATAATACCTTATGTTTATCTCTTCAGTCACATATGTCTCACTTTTTCTATCTCTATCTCTATCTCTATCTCTCACCTCTTCACATGACTTTCTTTAAAAAATATGTCAAATGTAATGTTGCAAAGTTTTTTTTTTTTTTATAATAAAGTAAGGAGAAACCTTGACAAATTGGGGGGAATAAAAGGGATCCCAACTTGTCAAGGGTGATAATCGATCCCAGGACCTCCTGGAATCGGGAGGGAAGCTCTAACCACTAGGCTATCCCTCACACTCATGTAGTGTTGCAAAGTTGCAATAACAAGTTAACAACAAACAAGAGGAAGTATTTTTGTAAGACACTCTCACAACTCACAAGACTTGCTATTAAAACGAGTCCTTTTTCTTCTTTAAAATCACCAAGTCCAACACAGAATAAAAACATATGTGCACAACAAAATCGGAAGGAAAAAAACCTGACGATTTCCTAGAGGAAAAATCACTTCCAAGAAATTTTATTAAAAACTCTATTTCCTAACCCTCAATTTCAGTTTACAACTCTCTATCTCTCTTTCCATCTTCAAAAAGTTGACAAATTAATACACGCAGTTTCGCAATTCATCAAATTACTGCCCCCAATCCGAGGGATAGATAAAAAGAGTGAGCGAAAAGGAGCGCTTGCAACTTAAAACTTTTTGGAGGAGATAGGCAACTCGAATCTTCCGAAAATTTGAAGGTTAGTTTTGTATTATCTCTAATATAAGCTTTAAGATTAAAAGTTTGGATCTTGCACAAATTTGAGGGAGAATTCATAATATCTTTAGTGAATAATTTTGTTAATTTTACATGGGTTAGCTTACAAAAATTCAATTTTGGGGGTTCAGTTAAACCCACTAACTTCCATTGGATACTCCACTTGTTTGTATGGCGTAAATTTTTAATCTTTTTTTGCCTCTCAACTCTCTGTGACAGATTGTATGTCCTGAAAAATGAATATGTTTATTCAAACTTAGAGCTCAATTCATATTGTTGGTTTATGTCAGTGATTATATATGACTCAGCCCTCATTGACAGTGAATTACATATTGATGCAGCTATGCAATACTATGTCACTCAGACACGGATTAAGTGTCTACTCGGTTACGGGTGTCTAAGTATCCAATTTGGCTATTTTGCATTAAAAAAGTCAAGTTCTTAGGTTAAAATGAAGTGTTGTGTCGGACACGACACGTGATTTTTGAGGTAAATGAAGGTGTCGGAGTAACATAGATGCAATACAAAAGAATTGCAATACTTCTTAGGGAATTCACAGGTTAGAAACTGAGTTATGGATTGATATTAGTCATGGTGTAGTGGAAGATAGTGACCTATGTGGGTATCTGAATGCAAGGGACCTATGAACTTAAGGTGTTCATTGCACATCAATTACTGAAAATGGAATTTGAGCTTGTTTATATGTTTTGCGAATGGTGTTTCGATGGTTTGGTCTAAGATGGATTCTTTTTTATGAAATAATTTGCAAGGATTAAGAAGCGTATTCGAGATATGGTATTCTTTGTTATTGTTTACTTACGGGGTGTTTGGTTCAAATAATTAGAATGGAATTTATGGGTATGGATTGAAATTTATTAATTTTCTTTAGTTGTTTGGTCCACTCAATGTAAAGGGTGAATTGGTATCTAAATCCATAGGGTGGTGGGTATGAGATTCAATGGGTTTAGTATGGATTTAAGTTACGTCAATCTAACAATTTTCTAATTATGAATTTATGATAGTATCACATCTTTTTCATCCCATTCCAAAACCTTCTATCAAATGCCCCCTTAGCTTTAATGCGCATCATTTACCTTTTAGCCACTGGTGTTTAGCTACTTTTGGATTGATGTGAAATGATTTAGATGCTTATAGGCTCATTATTAGTTGTTTCCATATAGAGCTACAACTGGCACTTGAATGGGCAAGAATTTGATTTTGGTCTAACTCATGTTCTGAATTTTGATTGATTTGGACAAGCAAAAGATTGTTCATAATTTGTATATAGATTCTCGTTTGCAATAGTCATGTGGGGTGCTAATGTGCTATAGTGGTAATAATCAATTAATGTTTACTTGTAGCATATTACTATTGGAAAAATGTTGGCTACAAAAATGTTTCCAGTGCCAGTGATATGGAAGGTTGTGATAGATTTGGAAGGTGGATATTGTGCTCGCTGTCAGATATGCTTAGCTAGGATTTTCAATTTTGTTGTGATAGGAGCTTGGCCTGGATTTTTATTTACGAAGAGCTTATTCTTTATTTTTCTCTCTTATCTTGAAACTGTATTTGGTTAGTGGTGGAATGGCTTATTCAGCTAATCAGCTTTGGGCTCAAAAGTCTTGGTTAGCAGTCGGTCAGTTACCAATGTCACGAGGTGTTGTAACTTGTAACTCATGCTTTTCTAGGAATATTGAAGGTCATGAGACAATTAGCTCTGTTCTACTAATGAATGTCTTGATGTCATCAAATCATTCTCCGAGGTTGTAGATTGATGATTTGCCTTTCCTCAGTTTTTGGTTGTGTTGATATTCGTACTAGATATATAGTAATATTTATACATATGCAATCAAAGAAATATGGTAGTCTCCTTAGAAGGCAGTGCTTTGCAGGTTGGTACTTTCAGGTTTTAAGTCTTATGCTAGAATTTGCAGTCAGGTTAAAACCCCAAATAACAAACAGGGGTGATATTTTTTTTTATACCACTAAATATGGTAAAGTAATAAACTTGTTGCAGGCCAAGTGATTAACTAAAAGCTCTTTCATACTTGCTTTAAAGCTCTAAGCCTCTCTCCTCTTTGACTGAGCCAATGTTACCCCTGTTATGGTGTTTGTGTAGTATTTTTACTTCAATTTGCAGGTTTTTTTTTTTGTTATACTATTTGTGAGCTTCCTTTTTTCTTTTAAGACATATCTTTCCTCTGATTTTTCTGCATATTTCGTTTTCCTAAATTAATCATAGGGACCCAAGTGTTAGTACTACATCATTTTTATGCTAGCTGGGATTACAAGATAGCAGAAATGTTTTGACATGAGGGTTTCATTCTTCCAGGAATCTGTGTTCTAAAATTGCTTATTCCTTCTAAAGAATAGTATATCATTTTGGTATCTTTGTGTTTGTGAATATTTTCTTTTTGGGTACATGAATTTTAGTTTTGCAACTGATTGGCTTTGCTGTAGGAACAAGTCTTAAGAAGTTAGGTTATTCAGCTCACTTTACATCAGAGGATTCTGAGATGTCTCATCATTTGTTACGACCAAATGACTTGCGTGGTTCATCAATAGATACCTTGGGCAGAGATGTAAGTACTTGCTTTTCAAGTAGTAGCAATACCTATTACTCATGGCTATTCGGATTATGATATGCTCACGTGTTTTGTTCATTGTAGGTAGTGCCCATGCGGCCGAGAGCCTATGGATTGGATGATATTCCAGGTTTTGTGGCACGGAGTGATCCTTTAATAGGTGGGTTGACACCAGAATTGAGTGCTAGAGGCTACCCTTCTTCCCTGGAAGACTCCATTCTAATTAGTCAAAGGCGAGATGTTCCTTTAGGAATCAGTTCCGTGCTTCCTGGCAATCCAGATATTATCTATGAGAGACCGGACTCTCAGCGAAGGGTTGATGGCATCTCTTTGCATGAAAGGGAATCCAACATTCTTTACGTTGATGGGCTTCCCACTGACTGTACCAGAAGGGAAGTTGGTCGTATCCTTTCAATATGCTAACTTTATTATGTCTTTGTTTTCGTGGACCATTTTATACTTATAATTGTCAAGAATTCTTTTTGTTGTTCGTAATATTATCAAGGGCCTTGCTCGATGAGGGGTTGATTATACCCTATGTCCGACTGGACTTGACTGCAAGTGTCAAAGACAGATGCTATATTTGGCAATTTTATAGAACTGCGTCGTGGTATATGTCTAACAAGAATGACCAAGTCTCTATACTCATTTGTGATTATCTGACTGGCAAGTGTATTTACCTAGGTGAAATAAGGGTGTGAAACATCGATGCTACTTTTGTCTTCACTTACAGTAGCACGTAGTCTTGCATGCATATGGCCCCAAAGATTTTGTGGTGAATAGTAGGAGTATAGAAGTGTATGAAGAATTTATACAGTAAGGTGGATTTGACCTTTTGTCACCATTTCTGTTTCACTCTTACGGTCTTAACCCCCTCCCTCTCTCTCTCTTTCTCATATTGCTGACGATAGTGTTTTTTAGTGTATTATGCCAAGTGGCATGCTGATTAAGAGTTGTTTTGAGTGTATGTGCTGAGTGGAACTTGTCCTGTGCTATGTAACTGATGTCCTATGGATGGCAAATGTTTCCAATCTCTTCCAAATTTTAAGTAATGTCTTTATGCTTTGTAACTAAATTTAGTTCACTTGCTGATGGAGTTATGGGAGAAAGAAAAGGAGAATTAGGTAAGAAGGCCAGTCTCTACAGTCTCCACCATCATATGAACATTGAGATGAAAATCTCTGTTTGGTCTCTGAGCTTGCAGTCTGTCATTGGAATTAAATGTTCTCAATGCTGGTTCTCAAATGAAAGCCTTAGTCATCCAAATGAAGTTGGAAAGTTTGTATAGATCAGGATTAGATGTTTTTTGCAGGTGTAGTAGAGATCTGTAGAAAGAAACAAAGTATATTTGACAAATGTGTTTTAAATTTCTAAATCATGCAATATCTTGATTCATATAACAATAATAATACTCTTAAATACAAAAAAAAAGGTCGTGTAAAACTGTTCTGTAAGGTTCTCGAATTGTTGTTGTTCCTTTAGGCTTTATTCTTCATCTTCATAACTTGCCTTTCCTTGACTTGCGACCATAGATATCTTTCGTCCTTTTATAGGTTTTAAAGATATCAGAGTCATACACAAGGAACCAAGACGGGTAAGGTTTCCTTCTTTTCATCAGGAATCTGAACATATCTGAATATAGGCGCTTACAAAATTTTATCTGAACTTATTGGCCAATTTGATCCTTATCAGAACTTACTAGTATCTATTATTCTGTACCTAAACTTCCTTGTACTTGTGAATTGGATTTTGTAGCCCTTAACCAAACATATTTTTCTGAAACAAATTAAGGTGATATGAACAAGCATGGCTATAATGAAGAAGTTATTGATAATTTCAAAGGCTTAGACCTTCCTTTCATCTGGAAGCCGGGAAGAAAAAGGACAAAAGTGTAAATAAGGAACTTATATTTTGTTTAAAGAATAGACTAACATCGCTGTAGTAGTTATGAGTCCATATGTTTCCTCTGTTATTTATGGGGTTCTTCAACACGCCATCAAAAATAGCAAAACAAAACATGTGTTGCTGCTAGTGTTCACTTGATATTAACTTGCATGTGTATAATAGTGGTGCTGAAAAAAATTTCTCCTTTTTTCTTCTAAAAAATTTCATTAATATTTACACTTCAGACTGGAGACAAGGCAATGGTTATGTGCTTCATTGAATTTAATGATTCAAAATGTGCACTTACAGCTATGGAAGCGCTTCAAGGTTAGATCTGATTTTCCTTCTCTGCTCATTGTCTCCTCATTATCTTTTGGATTTGTCATGAGATGTAATATAAATTTCCCTCATGAATGTTTATTTCTCAATTACTTTGCTTTGGATACTTGAGGATTGAATATCGTGATGTTATACCCACTTGTTATTTGGTTTTAACTTTTAAAAATTGATCCATAAGTGAGGTGCATTAAGGGGCTACCCTCATCGTCTCAACCAACCCTAGGCCTTGCTAGGACGTGGATTATGCCTCACTAATCACTAGATTGTTTGAGTTTTCTCTTCAAGTGGGAAGTGAAGAAATGAAAATAGTTTCCTCAATGAAGAAATGGGAGGAACAGGCTGGAAGCCTGGAAAGGTGCGAAAGGACTGATTCTTTACTTGACTTTTTCCTTAATCTTCATCATTCTCCCTCAATTTATGAAAATAGTTCTTCCTTTTTTCCCTTGATCGTGCTTATAAGTTATAGACAGTCCCCTGATGATGTCTCAATTGATAGGCAATAATCCAAGTACATGATGTAATTTGACAGTTGACATTAAGATGTTAAGCTGCATGTCATTTGCAGGTTTTATTTATTTTGTTCATCATCTTTCATTCTCCTAATCTTTGATATATTTTTACAGGCTACAAATTTGATGATAAGAAACCTGATTCCTCCATTTTAAGGATCCATTTTGCACATTTTCCCTTCCGTCTACCTTCTGTAGCATGACAAATCAACAATGTAAGCATGGAGATTCAAATGAGCAATGCTCTTATAGATCGAGATAACCATGTTTCTTCCTACTGCAAAATCTAGCCGTGTAACTATATTTAGTGAGGCACGTAGAAGTTCTTTACTCTGCCTATGAATTTGCGTGTAGCAGTCTGAATATTTTCTTTTTTTTTTTTACTTGTAGTAGTACAACTTGATCATGTAGTAATTTCTTGTAGCTTTATTATATATGAATGAATGAAAATGGAAGAATGGTTTAACAGGCTGCAAGTTGCCACTCATTTTGAGGAAGTACTGGCAAGCAACTATTTTCAATGGTTTCTGGCCTTCTGGGATTTCCAGGCTGCTATCTTCAAGTGTGATTGACTCTACTTCTGAGTTCTGGGCCATGGGAAATTAATTTTATGTAACAGCTGTTTGGTTCATTCAGAATATAGTTTATAATAAGTCAAACCGTGTCATTTTCGTTTGTAGATCTTTTTTCTGATATTAAGATTGCTGTTGCACCATCCTGGCAAACACACCTCAACGACCGCTACCTGACTAACAAGCAATCTATGTGATGGTCATGTCGGTGTTTTTCTTTTTCAATTAAAAAATTAAGGGAAACTTTCCATGATAGCATTGAGGTTTAGTGAAATAACTAAAAATTCCAATGTTTTAGGAAATTCTTCATGTACTCTTTACTAGTAATGGTCTTTTGAGATGTTATCTTTTTTGCCTTCTTACTTTTTATTGTCTATGTCTATATCCCTCCCTAGTTCCCTATATTATAGTTTGAGCTCAATTAAATCCAATTTGAACCCCTAAACTAAACCTATAATATATATATATTATATATATATATATATATATATATATATATATATATATATATATATATATATATATATGTTTTTTTTTTCTTTTTTTTTGACAACGGGGAAAGGAACTAAACAATAAAACTAAAGCAGAAAGAAAACTTTAGTCAATCGAGAACAAGTTTGAGCACAAAGCTTTGCCATATCATGTGCTTGCTAGGGCTGGCAAAAGTTGACCCAACCCGATAACCTAACCTGAAACGGACCTGAAACTTTCGGATTTGGGTTGAGATTTTCGACCTGAAATAAAAAATGGGTCGACCCAACCCGACCTGAAAATATAATGGGTTAGGTTGGGGTTGACTTTTTGAACCTGAAAACAACCCGAATAACCTGATTTAGAAGTCGGATTATTTTTTGAGGTCCGGTCAACCTGAAATTAACCCAAATTTTCATAACTTATACAACCTATCTTTTGTTATTCTTATTTGTATTGAGCCAAGCCCATTTCTTGGATCACTTAAATTTCATTTTAAATCATTAACCCATACTTTCATAACTTAGCGTGTATAGTTGAATTTCATTTCAGGTCATTTTGGGTTGGTTTCGGGTAAGGTCGGGTTTGTGTTATGATTTTCGACCAGAAATTAGAATCAGGTCGGATTTGGGTTAGGGGTAAGTGACCTGAAATATAAATCAGGTCAACCTGAAATTGACCCAATCCGACCTGATTGCCAGCCCTAGTGCTTGCTGAACTTGTTCCCGTTTAACTTTAAGTAACAAACACCACTGAATAGTGCTTGCTACTTCCTTAACTTGGCCGAGAGTCCAAGAAATAGTTAATGGAGCTGTCGAGGGTCGCTGGAGTGCATTGATAATATTAGCACAATCAGTTAGGATGGTAACCCTAGATCCCGGATAGTCTTTTAGCCAATACAAGAGGTTAAGGAGATCGTTGGTCTCAGCATGTAAAAGAAGCTAATCCATTAGTGCCTTCTTTATGAAGAGTTATACCTTGTGGATTACAAAGAATCCAAGCTATTCCATAAACTATAGAGATCTTGTTCCAGGCTGCATCAGTCTGAATATTGTAGCAACTGTACCCATCCCTCGACTGACCTAAATGGATTCCCAGGAACCCCGGTGGTCTGGCCTGGTCCAATTCTGGGAGATGAAGGAAGCGAAGGTTCGGAAGAAAGGAGAGAGTACCAAGATGCAGTTGCTGTTGTTCAATAGTAGAGATGCTCTGTTGAATTCTAGTCACTTGGGGAGGAACATGCCTAAAAATTCTCTCATTCTTGTGTATCCAAATACTCCAAAGAGTCCAAATCAGCTTTTGGATACGAGAACTATGCAAACCATCCTCGCTTTTGAAAAGCATGATATATTTGATGATCCAATTGGAGCATGACAATTGATCATGTTGATTTGAAAGGGTAATTAAACCAGATTGTTGCCAGGTAGGGATGCAACTGGGGCGGGGAGGGGCGGATTTTGTTCTTCCCATCCCCATCCCCATCCCCACCTATAAATATAATCCCCATCCCCATCCCCACCTATAAATATAATCCCCATCCCCGTCCGGTGGGTATGAACATAAAATCATCCCCGCCCCACCACCCGCGTGGGTATCCATACCCGCCTAATCCCCATTTCCCCGCCCCACCACCGTCCAAATCCCCACCTTAGACCCACCTTGAAAGGAAAGAAACATGTACAATATTTTTGACATTATAAAAGGCCTAAAAATACATAAATAATGAAACAACCCAAAAATGATGTAAAGGCCCATTGGCTTTTTGATATTTTTGACTTTTTAACTCAAACTTATTTAAAGATGGGGCAGGTGGGGCGGGTATTGGCGGGGCGGGGCGGGGATGGGGCGGGTATAACTTAAAATCCATCCCCATCCCCAAGGCGGGTATGATTTTTATCCTCATCCCCGCCCCACCACCCACCAAATCGAGAACCATTCCCGCCCCACTGGGGCGGGGATGGGGCGGGTCTCCTGTTTGACCCGTCCCACCTGTATCCCTATTGTCAGGTTGTATACGCCACATAACATTTACGAAAAAGATGATTAGAAGTTTCAACCTCCTGACCACTACAATCACAATATGGTGAGATAGGGATACCTCCTCTATGCAGCTGATATTTTGTTGGTATTTTGACATAAAGAAGTTTCCACATAAAGAACTTCCACTTAGGTAAAATAGGAAGATGCCAAAGGATTATGAAAATATTAGGGTTAAGATCAAGTTTTGAAATATGAAACGAGGTTTCAATGATGGATGCATATGCAGATTTGGAAGTGAAATTCCCTAACCCATGATGCTTCCAAATCATGTAATCATCAGCTGAGTTACCTGGGATCTCCATGGCTAAAATTTTTTTGAGCATCATCATGGACAAATAATCTTTTTACAAGATTTGTGTTCCAAATATGAGAGTGAATATCAATGAAATCACTAACTTTTGAATCCTTAATTTGTTGCACTGAAGTATTGTCTTGGGCTATTGGAATTTCGCCAAGAAGCCAATTTTGAGAGAAGGAGGCAACCTTTTCCATGTGGCATTCTAAAAAAGAATTTGCTCGGCTTCGTGGATACCTTTGAAGCCCCATGATCTGTTAACACCCATTTTCTTCACAAATTTCCCTGTGATCAAAGCACTAGGTTTGATAGAAGAGTAAACTCTGCTAATTAAAGCAGTGGGATGTTTATAGATATGCCAAGCCTTTTTCATCAGCAACACCCTATTAACAACATCAATAGATCTAATACCAAGGCCTCCCATACCTTTTGGAAGGACTGTAACATTCTTCCTGAACCAATGGAGGCCTTTCCTGTCCTTAAAAGCCCAAACAAAGTTATGGATAAGTGAATCAAGCTTGTTTGAAATTTTCTGGGGTATTCTGAAGGAGGAGAGAATGCGAGAAATCATTGCCACAAGAACAGTGTTTATGAGAATTATCTTAGTAGGCTGAGAAAGGAAGAGAGAATTCCAACTAAGTAATTTGGCTACAATCGTATCAATCAAAAAGTTAAAATGGCTACATTTAGTACCTTGGATGTCCACTGGGATTCGAAGATGACCACCAAAATTAGCAACTGTGGACATATTAAAAATAGCCTTGAATCTATCTTGGTCTTCTAAAGAAGTGTTAGGGCTAAATTTTATAAAAGATTCTTGAGTTCTAACTCTGGAACCTGAAACAAGGCATAATCTATTTGTGATATTGGTAAGATTCCTACAAGTATCATCAGACGAGCGGAAGAAGAGTAAAGCATCATCAGCAAAGGAAAGGTGGGAGATACTAGGACTACGTTTAGAAATATTGATGCCTTTGAAGAGATTTAGGTCATGACCCTGAATGAGCATTCTAGAGTAAATTTCCATGCAAAGAATGAAGAGATATGGTGAGAGAGGATCACCTTGGTGGAGGCCATAGTTTGGTTTAAGAACCTCATAAATATTCCCATTTAGGAGAAATTTATAAGTAACTGTGGTGATACATTGATGTATCCACTGCAGCCAACATTGTGGAAAACCATAAGCTTTAAGGACTTTTAGAGCAAAATCCCAATGAATACGGTCACAGGCTTTAATTAGATCCATCTTAACCGCAGCAAAAGTGTGAACCCCACATCTTTTCTTATTTATAAAATGCAGCAGGTCATGAGTAAGAAGCGTGTTATCCGACATTTGTCTGTTTGGAATAAAAGCAAACTGATAGTCAGTCACCAACTTAGGAAGGATCATCCTCATCCTTCCAGTCAAGCACTTAGCAATACATTTGTAAATAGTATTGCATAAGGTGATTGGACGAAGCTGTGCAGCTTGAGTAGGGTTGACCGCTTTATGTAATAAAACAATCATAGTATTATTCCATTCTTTCAGAATAAAACCCTGTGTGAAAAAACGTTGCAATCCTTCAAGTATGTCCCTAACAATATCCCAATGAATTTTAAAAAATTCTGCATTGATTCCATCCGGCCTCGGAGATTTGGAACTAGCAATAGAAAATATAGCTTCCCTAATTTCCTCATGAGTGAAAGGACGAACCAAGAGAAGGAAGTCTTCATGTGAGAGTTGAGGCAGATGTAATTCTCTTAACAAAATATCCGTTTGAAATTCACTATCTGGGGTACTCTTGTGCTCAAAGATCTTTGCAAAGTAGGATCTAACTATAGACATAATACCATCTGCATCCTCTATCCATTGATCATCATCATTTTTAAGAGCCATAATGTCATTTCTTGTTCGGTGTTGTTTAACTTTGGAATGGAATAAGTAGGAAGGACAATTAATCACCTAATACAGTTCACTTTTCCTTCATTCTTTGATGCCAAAAGGTAACTCCCATTTTGAGTAAAGGAATGGTGTTTCGGATTGCTAGGACATAAGCATTACCTTGAGTTAGATGACCAATATTGTCCCTAAGATTAGCTAGATCTCTACCAACAATCTTCCAATCAATATCTCGAAACTTTTTATGGTCAAGACACCAAAACTTTAACTGATCCATAACATCTTTGCATTTCTGTTGGACCTTAAACCTAGGAGAGCCAGGATGAATACCATGCCATGCTTGAGTAATAAGAGAGATCACTTCAGGAATTGTTAAACACCAATTTTCCATTTGATATGGGCGTTTTCCTTTAATGGAGATGGAATGATTTTGGTAGACTATAGCAGCATGATCAGAGCAAATGATGGGTTCATGGTGAATAATAGGATTAGGGAACATAGCCATCCAATCTTGGGTAACATAAGCCCGATCTAATCGTTCTAGGATCAAATTTGAATCCAGTATATATATATATATATATATATTTTCAATGAGTAGAAGCGGATACGATGATAAGATGAAATAAAAATTTTTTCATACCGTTTTTCTAATGTCAGGTACTGTGTCATCATTCATCATTGATAAGTATCTTGAATATTAAATAACAATATTAGAGGGTAAGGTACTTTGAGTGATTTTCAAATATTGAGGGTATTTTGGCTTGTACGCTAAACCTCATAGGTACCATGATAAAATTTCCAAATTTTTACGAGTTTTAGTAATTTCGTTTCAAAATAATGTTTGTTTCTCAAGATAATTAGGAGACAAACATCTATTGCCTAAAAGCGGTAGGAGTAAGAAGAGCTAAAAAAAACTTAAAAATTCACTATACTATCGATATACACCCTTCAGCCAAAATTAATTGCAAGAAATCATTTTGGCACAAATGTTTATAAAAGTAAAAAGTAGAGAGAAAAACTGAGGCGCATAGGAGTAGAGCCTAAATACAAAAGGTTAGAGAAAAGCATCGTTAGAAAAAGTATGTGACAAATAAATTGGGAGAATCTATAACATAACTTATTGACAATTTTTTTGGGACAATGGCACTAATAAAATAACTTTTAACTATTTTCTTAGAGAAATTAATATATTGGTTGATAGTTATATATTGGTAAGAATTGACATTAGATTCAACTATATATAAAAATGGCGGAACCACAAAAATATTTTAGAGGAAACTAAAAATATGATTTGTTTTTTATAGGGGCCAAATATAAAAACTAACCTATCCTATATAAAAAAAAATTACATTGTCAATCTTAATTTTTAGGAAAATCAATAAGTTAACCGGGGTCGCGGCTCCCACCAGCCCCCGTGATGTTCTGCCACTGACTGTATAAAGAAAATAATACTTCATATGAATATCATCTTCAAGAACACTAGTAATTTTAGTACTTTCTAGGGTTTGTATTGTCTTGCCAGCTTCTCTTGTAGTCATAAATCATGATATAATACCAATCTTTCCATCTTGGTCACAACTTTCATCATTAGGGCGTAAGAAATGAAAAAGCAATCTTTGACCTTTCATAGTTTGATAAAAATAGTGCCTAATAAGCTTCTTCTCCATCCCTCTAAACAAAGCTTCTTCTCCAAGAATAGAAAGTATAAACAAACCCAATCAATTGCTTTGACTTAATTGGCCAAACCCCAAAGCTGCCAAGAATAACAAGAAAAGCATTTCATTGAAAATAAAAACTTTCTTGCTTCTTCTACCAGAAATTCAAGTGTGAACGCAAGATTTGTAGCGTTAGCTTATGATACCAAGTCAACATCCACATACAATAAAGTCAATGTTGTTGGTGCTAAGATATGATGTTAGTTTCACATGAGGCTTGAAAATAGCCTCATTGCGTCCTAATCTTTGCTGATTCGAATATAAAAGAACACGCTCCTATTTTTACAGTTGGGTATTGCTCCACTAGTCAAACATCAATCACACTCTTCAATCTAACAACATTTCTTAATCATTCCATGATTATCTATATTCTTACATCATTTTATGTCATTCTTTTTAATCCAAAATTATCTACAATAAATTTTTCGATATCAATGGAATGATGTCAAAAAGTTTAGTTGATTTATCAACGAGTCAAGAAATACAGTGTTGTAAACGAAATTCGATACCCAGTCTTGAGTATCACACAAAAATCCAAGTTGTATATGAACCTAGACCAAAAGACTTTGAACAATTCAACTACTAAGAGATGAAAAGGCAAAGACATAAATGATAGTTGAAATAGTAGGGGTGGGGGGAAATTATGCCTTAGAACACAATTTTTTTGAACCACCTCAATCCAAAACAGGTCCAATATTAAGTATCAGCAATATATAGTTTATATCATGTAAAAGAATGGTACAAAATTAAGGTCACTCTGAAATTTTACATCACATCTTGATCAACAGCAATCAAAAGTATGAACCAAGAGTATTCTATATACCTATTTTCTATGTAGAATACAGATATTTGGCCTATGCATTCCAAAAATCACCATCTTGTGAAAGAGTGACAATATGGAGCTTTTTTTACATTAGAAAGGGAAAAACTAAGTGTGTTAAATATTAAAACAGTTTCCTCATCATAGGAAGCCAGTACCTGCAAGACCATGATGTAATAAATTATGGGCAATTGAATCCCTAGATTTCATGGAGCTCAATGACTGCAATGGAACCTCAGGGACCATCTCATCATCAACAAGCTCGAAATCCAACTTTGGATCCATTTCCTCCCCTTTCATTTCACATATATTATGCAACACACAGCAAGCACCAAGAACAACGGGTAATTCTTGAAGTTTTACTTCGGTTCGCTTCTGCAAGCAACACCATCTTCTTTTCAACCTTGCAAAGGCTTCCTTGGCAACCTTCTGAATATCACCAATCTTCTCATTGAAAGCATGTTGAGTCCAAGTTAAGTTCTGCTGATTGTAGGGCACAAGGATCCAATCCATTAAAGGGTACCCAGCACCCCCAACAATCCAAACACCCTTCAAGAGCCCTTGATTACCCCTCTGATACAATGCTGATTTCTCCAGCACTTTATCATCAGGCATTGAACCTGGCCATCCTATGCATACATCATTGAAAACCCCTCTAGGATCAACCACACCCTGAACTGTAATCGAGTAAGAAGTCTTCTGATTTCGCTCAGTGTGGCGTTTATTGAAATAAGCAGCCACACTAATCTTAGGCGCAATAATTGGTATATGTGTTGTATACATAGAACCAACCACATTAGGAATGCCAGAAATAGATTCATATTCCTCCTTAATCCGCCTCAATGATTCCTCGTCAGGCCATTGCAGATATTTGGGCATCAAAACAGACCTAATTGCAGCACAAACGTCAAGAACAATCTTATGACAAGTTGAAATACCCAACCCAAATCTCTTAGACACTAGCCTAAGCGGCTCACCAGTAGCCAACCTATATATACACACAGCAACTCGTTGTTTAACTGGAATTGCAGCCCTTAACATTGTATCCTCCTTAGCAACAGCTGCATTCAACTCATCACAAATCAACTCAAATGTTGGTTTCCCCATCCTAAACCATTTCTTGAACTCATTTTCCGGAAAATCAGGGCTATTACACTCGTCCCACCAAGCCTTAGACCTATCTTTCACCCATAATCTCCGCTGATGGCTTACAGATGAGCCATTAGCTTGCTTACCGTCAAGACTGCCACTTTTATCAATAATGTCACTAGCAGCAACAACAACAGCAGAATTAACAGCTGCCCGCGACCTCTTTCGCCTTACTCTATCAGTTTCATCCACTCCCTCATAATGATTTTGCACAGTTGAGTAGTAATCCAACATAGCTTGTGTTTTCTTCTTGTGATTGGCTTCAAAATTCGATTTTTCTTCGTGGGCAAGTTCTTCCCACTCTTCTTTCTCATGCTTCTCTTGATCTTCTAATAGCATAAATGAAGTAATCAACATCTCTTTCAAACCCTTACTATCGGGTTCTTGTTTTTCTTCAGTATTAACACTCCCATCAACCCCATTTCCATTTTTCTTTTTCCTCTTCCTTCCTCCATTACTCTGATTTTTACCACCATCATTCATATCTGCAACCCCAATTTTAATCTGAACCAAGAATAAATCCTACCTGCCAGAAAGAAATAGAATATTGAGATGAAATAAAGACAATAAACACAAAGCAATGACTCAATCATGACAACAAAAGGACAATAAAATAAACAGAAGCAGTAGCTAATTCAAAACAAAAACATAGATTATTTTATTTCCTTCTAAATTAAAAAAACGTTGAGAATTACATACCCAATAATAATCAAACCAATAATTTAATAGGGCAATTTTTAAATTGACTAATCTAATATATCCTATCTCTCCATCCCTAATAAGAAATTCAAGTTCATCCCCCCAAATTAAATTTGCATACAATTGAAACAAAAATTTAATTGCTTGAACAACAGGAAAACAAATTGGACAAAAAAGTACCCAGAAAAATTGAAAAAGAGAGATGAAAAACGAAGTCTTACCCACAAATTAGCATCTGAAGCTTTGCCCAGTTGAAGAAGAAAAAATTGAAAGCTATGACCTAAATTAGGAAATTTATGAGCACCAACAAACTAATTGTGAGAAAAATCAAATTGAAAGTGGAAGATAATCAAGCAATTGAGTAGAATGGAGAAAAAGGAGGAGATGGGTGAAGTTTTTAACTGTTGAGGGAGTGAAGTTTAGGAGAGAGAAAGAAGACAGAGAGGAAAAAGTGATGAGAACAAAGGATGCACTTTATATGTTCGACGAAATGTGTGAGAGAAAGTGTGAATGCAGAAGAAGGATAGAGTTGAAAGGTTTGAAAAGAGAAAACAAAATGTGGTCTGAAGAAGGTGGGATGATTTTCAAAGGAGAGAGAAAATGTGAAGGTAGACACCTAGGAAGGTGTGAACAGAGGAGAAGAGGTGATCAGTTTGATGTGATGTTGGATTTGTGTTGGTTGTGGACGGTGACTTTAATAATTGATTAATACTAGGATTGCATTTTTGTAGGCGGATTTAAGAGAGAGATTGGTGATTTCAGGAAATAATCATGCAATTTCTGAGGTTAAATAGTCAGAAATAATGGCTACTGTCAGTAAATCTCAAATTTGTTTAACTTGGAGTAGTACTGGTGTGTACTGTGTACTGGAGGAGTATTATAAATTATAATTCAATATTATGCTTTGATTATTATCAATGCTAACCATGTTGTAAATTGTAATTAGAATGGAATTTTGGCACAAAGAACTTAACTAAAAAGATGTGGTAAAAAACTATCGAATAGAAAAAAGATGTACAAACCTACTTGATAAAATGTTTTAAGTTGTGGAATACTCCCCATTTCATATTATTAGGCAGACACGATATTTAAGGTGGAATTTTGACTGTTAATTAATCTCAATTCATGTTAATATATGTTATAAGAAAATAATATTATTTTTCAAGACAAGTTTAATTTTTATAAATTTTATTTGCCATATTCAAATATTTATGGTCAAAATAAATTTTGTGAAAAACCTTATATATTAATACGGAGGGAGTACTACCTTAGATGGAAATTGGAATATGAAGGTTGACCAATTTTCTACTGTTGATCCTCCCACCGTCCCACATGTGTGTCATATCTCATATGCACCTCTTTTCCCCTCCTTTCCATCCGATTTGACTGAATTCTTCTTCTCCCTTTCTTTTCTTCATTCCTTTTCCTTCCTCCCTCCATCAACTCCCCTAGCCATTAACAAAGCTTCAAGTTCCATGCAGTAGGCTAGGGGAGTTGATGTAGGGGTATTAATGAGGGGTTCAAGAAATACAACGAAGAAAAGAAAGAGAAAGGATTCAGCGAAATGGGAGGGAAAGACTAAAGAGGGGATACAATTACCGCGAGCAAACATAAAACATATTAATGACATGATAAAGAACACATTTTTGATATGCTACTAATACTTGTACTTGCTCTGCTATTCTGCCCAAGGGGGAATGTGGGTTTTCCAAGTTAGTGGCACAAATATGGAGGGGCAACGTCATGAAAATAGTCAGCCCCCCACATTTTAACATAAGATAGTGGTCTACAGACTTAAAACGTTATACTAAGCAGTTTTTACTACACTTATTTGTCACATAGTTTTTCATAAAAAATCGATTTTATTAGCTAGTTTCACAAAATTCCCCAATTAGAAAGATAGGAGAGTAACATTAAATTTTTGATGACCCTTTTCTCGAGCATTTGGTTTTGAGAATCCCTCTACATCACCTTACATGACATGATCTTATTTCTTGGCCACTCTTTTTAGCAATAAAGAGAAGGGTAACATATGACATGATAATATTTCTTGGCTACGTTGTTTAACAATAGTATTAATTCGTTCTTTTTATAGGGGAGTCAAATTTTGGGAGGGAAAACTGAAAAGTTGATAGATGATGCAAGTGCACCCCATTAAGTTCTGACGTTTGTCGTCAACCAGTAATGTTACTAAATATGAGCTTGTTGTTTTCAAAATTTTATTAGATAAATTTTCATAAAGCTCGACAAATAGTAAGTAGTTGTTCATAAAATTCCCCACGTAATATCATCAGGCATCTAAAATATTGATAGTTTACTTCATACTAAAAAAAAAGTACCTACAAGAGTTCTTGGCAGTCTTAAAAATTCTTGGAAATTGCACTCCGATGTCCAAAATTTGGCTGAGAGAACATTTTATTATGATCCAACGAAATCTAACTCTTTGAGTAAAATTTTGTAAAGAGCTACAAGCCAAATATATAAACAGCTAGGAGAGTAGTCCATAGTAAGTACACTGCGTCTAAATACAGAGGTATGTCACTAAATAAACAGAATCCAGCTGAGCTGCAGGTATTTATAACTTATGTAGTAACAAACTAACTAAAAATCATCTGAAGAAAAGAGTTGTGATCTGCTATATCCAATATAATATACTAACAACATTTTCTTAAGGGGAGTTATTGTTCCAGGCAGAACTGCAGAAGTAATGCTTTTCATGGGAAACAGCACAAGTAATTCTAGTTTCAAAGAATCTAGATCATGTTTTGATTCAGGTCAGAATTGCTGCATCAGGTAAATCCATAGTCTTGCTTAAGAGGAATTTCATTTAAGAACAATACCATCACTGTACTTAATAACTAGAAGTTGATAAAATCTATTAGTAATAACTAATACAAAGGGAGGATGGAGGATAAATTTACAGGATCAGGTGCAAGCTTCAGACGGACAGTTCACCGGCCAGATAGATCATCAATTCCGCATTCGAATTGGTCACGTCATTCAACAGACTTTGAAGCAAGTTAACTTTTAACCCAAATCAGGTTTGGCAAATTAATGAAGAATCTCAAGTTCCTAGACCAGCCATGACCCAGCAGCAGTTCAGCAATTATGAAGAGCCAGAACAAGACAGAAAGGAATGAAAAACAAAGAAGAAAAAGACAATAAGAGCATATATATATTCTCATTCCATATTCTCATTCCCTCTGTGCCCTATCTTTTACCTGTGACACCGTGAATAACAACGGTATTTGTTTAGAAGGAAGTGATCTCAAGTACATATAACAGAGCACACTGACTGTTTCTTCAGTAGGATTTTGTTCTTCCAGCAGACGAAGATCATTTAATATGTCATGACTCATGACTGGTCTCAGTTTTTTTGCTTGACAGCCACTAAAATCCCTCCTACTTCCTCGGCTTCTTTTCAATTTGAAGTCATTTCAGCTTTTCTAAGTCAGGAAATACTACTATTGAACAATCAAATAATGGACAAATACATATACGAAGTATGCATACATGACAGGTTGCCTATATGGAAGTGAAATTTAAGCATCTACAGACCACAGCAACTGAATTGTCATGATGTAACTCATTTCACAGTCTTCTTCCGATCTTTGTTCTCTTCAACAGTGACGGGCTGCGATTGGACATTTCTCCAAAAGCAATTTAGATAGGGATTTTGTATAACCTACTTCTTCAATTCAAAAAGTGACGATAGATTATAAGCAAAGATATCGGGAGCATCAGAAGACCAAATGAGGTCACAACAACTTTGGTTTTGATTTCTACTCAGGTCAGACAAAGCATGCATAATGAACTATAGATAGTTTAGCCTGTCAATGATCAACTGACATATGTCATTTTTTTACATCATCCAATAAGACACCATAACAGATGTCTATCATGATAGATAGAACGCTTTTATATTTCTCCAAGGAACTTATATAATGCTACAGATCAGCTCGCTCTGGAAAGACTTCTGAGTCCACTTACCTATCTAATGCATCATAAAGCTTGGAATCAATGATTCAATTGCCAATTGATTTTTCTAATTTTGTATGTCAGCGTAATAGAAGCTAGAAAGGTAGCACAAATCTTTGCAAGCAATAACCTCATGTTCCTAAACTTCCAAGGTCACGCTGAAAACCTGACAGCCACTCAGCTGCCATGTTAATTCCAACACCCCCACTGTCCTCAAAGCTTTTGGAATAGCCTCACAGACTTAAAATAAAATGTCATCATTGTTGCAATACTGTCCTATAACGTCAAAGCAAGTGAACCATGTCACTAAACCTATAACCAGTAAGAAAATAACTGACAGATCATCAACGGAATGATTAGCTTCCTCTCAAATCAAAAAAGGATAAATCACGATGATGGGCAAATAATAACTCTATCAGGAAGAGACCATCAGAAACTTGAACAGTTTGCACCAAGAGTCCAAGACGCAATGAGTTTTTTTTTTTTTTTTGAAACACAAGACGCAATGAGTTAAAGAAGTGATCAGCTCCAAATTCAAACCTGTCTAATTCATTATGTTCTATGATCAACACGTTATTGGTGTGCTCACTAATGCATTCATTAACAAAGCAATATGACGCATAACCAACTTCAGGTGTCACCCACTATCCCAAGTATCACCTCTGCGCAAGAGTTTATAAAACTTCTCCTGTCTTCAGGTATATAATTCTGCAGGCACGCTATAACTACAGCCAGATAGGCCTATAATCCTCTAGTGGGTATTGGGCCTATTGGCTACTATTTCATGTTAGGGAAAATATAACAACTACACAAAATAGCAGGGAGAAAATTAATATAGGAGCAGTAAAGCAACACACGCAATTTTTATGTGGAAAACCCCTCCTCAACAATTAGGGGAAAAATCACGGTCCGGATCTCCACGAACAGAAACTTCAGTATAATATTTTGAGATTACATCAGCAACCCTACGACTATTACAATAACAAGGACACTATATAGAACTCACGGCTATCCTAAAAGACCCCTCGAACACCTATAATTATTCGTTGCTCACTCTCGGTCCCTCACTTCGTTGTGCCCTCACAACCTCTTACCAACTCTCGGCTTTTAGTTGATTTCTACTTGCACAGCTTTCTATTCTCACTCTCTAGTGAATTCTTTTAGTGAAGTTCTTCTCTTGCAACTCCATCATGCATCCTACAGTTATAGGAAGCTTTGCCGCCATTAGACATCCTACTTTGCCGCCAAACTTATGTCTTGGCCAACTTATTTAGCTTGACGTTAGACTTCTTCAGCTTGAAGAAATTAATGGACCAATTCATTAGCCACTTATAACTTTGCCTTAATGGTAAGGATATCTGATCTTCCACAGCCACATATTGCATTACTTAGCATATTTTCATTTGTCTTTTTTTATTATTATTATTATTATTATTATTTATTTATCACTAATAATATTAATTTAGTATTAGGGATTTTGGGAGTTTATCCCAACATTTCAAAACTGAAATCAACTTTAAATAATATTAAGCACTTTTTAGAAGCTCATATGTTGAAATAGCTTGATAAACACAATAAGGACCAGAAAAAAAGGTAAACATATCAGATCCCAGTAAGATGACAACTAGAAACTATGGAAAAGACTAAAGAGACCCATAATTATGATAAAAAACTAAAGCATAGCCTACTCGTACCATTTCAGAATAACTAATCACAATGGAGGAACATCTCAACAATAATGAAATTGCAAAATTCTCGATTTTACCATACCTCCAAAATTTAGTCATAATTTCCTGTTTTGTTTTTCTTCAAGTCATTTGATGAATTTCCTTATCTGGTCCTTTGCCGAGTCACTTAAATTATCAGAAGACAAGAGGCCAATAAATAACGACAAAGTATCAGCTTCAGCTTCATATCCCTTGCTAACCATAAGGTCAGAGTAGTAGAATGCATTTGATAAGTCATTGTTGACAATATATCCTCTGATAATTGTATTATAGGTACGATCATCAGGATAACAACCATTTTCCTCCATTATTGTCAACAACTGGATAGCTTCATCCATGAGCCCTTTCGTGCAGAAGCCTTTAATCATAATAGTGTATGTTTTAACATTAGGCTGCAGACCCTTCGATACAAGATCGGAGAAGAAATTGGCTGCATTCTCCAGTTGCCCAGCCTCACACAAACTGTCCATTAGGATATTGTAGATGAAAACATTAGGCTTAACATCATTATCCTCCATTTCTTCAAGTAGTGCCACTGCCTCATCAAGTAGCATATGTTTGCATAGGCCATCAAGCAATGAAGCATATGTGACAACATCAGGAATAATTTCATGACCTTGCATATCCTTGAACATTTTACGCGCAAGTGGGAGTCTATTGACTTTGCATAGTCCATCAATAAGAGTGTTATAGGTAACAACATTAGGTGTCATTCCTTCATGAAGTATTTCTTCGAATAAGTTGAGGGCCTTGTCAATGTTTCTGGCCTTGCAATATCCATTAATCATAGTACTAAAACTTACAATATCAGGCTCACAACCATTTTGGACCATGAGATCAAGTAGCTTTTCTGCATCCTCCATCTGACCACACAAACAATAACCATCAAGTAAAGCACTGTAAGTAATGACATCTGGCACCTCACCTCTCTCAATCATGAACCGTAGAATAGCTTGTGCTTCATCAACATTCCCATCCTTGCAAAACACGTCAACCAGCATGTTGAAGGTGGTAACATCTGGTGCTATGTTACACTCCAACATCTCTGCTAACACATCTTTAGCCTCGACCTTGGAGCCGGAGTTGTAGAGACCTCTAATCAAGGAGTTATAAGTGACAACGTCAGGTATAATGCCCTCACTTTTCATGGTAGTGAACAGGTCGAGGGCATCTTTCAACAGCCTATCCTTACAGAGACTATCAATAACGGTGCTATATGTGACAAGGTTAGGTGTACAAGGACCAGATTGCATTTTGGTAAGCAAGTGGAGGGCAGCAGTATTGTCACCAATCCGACAAAGGCCTTTGAAGATAGCACCATAGGTAACAATATCAGGTTGGAAACCTAGCTTAACAATTTGATCGAGCAATTGAAGAGCTTGAGGGAGCTTATCACAGTGGATAAAGCCATTAATTAAGGTGTTAAAGATAACACAATCACGATCAAGGGGGTATCCAAGCTTAAGTCTTTTGCCCAGAAGAGAGAAGGCGAAATCGATGCGGCCTAAATGGCAGTAACAATTGGCAAGAATACCAATAGAATGCATATTGGGTCGAATGCCGGACAATTCGAGCTGCCTGGAGAGAGAGATGAGGGTGGAGTGAGGTTGAAGGCGTTTCAATTTAGACATGGAAGTGAAGAGCTGATTGAAATAGATAACACAAGGAAGAGGGCGCAAAGAAGTCAATTGATGGAAGAGAGAAAGGGGGAAATTGAGATTGGAAAACCCTAATTTGCAATGCTCTCTAACTGATTTCAGAAACAACTGACGATCTTCAATAACAGCATCTCTTGCATTGGAGAAATGAGAGTAATTTCGGAAACGAAATTGAAAAGGGGAAATCAAAGTACCTTTTCCGCCATGAAAGATTGCAAAGGAAGCAGCAGATCTGCAACAAGAATTCATAATTCTTAAGGCTTTTTCAAATAATGGTTGTGTTGTGTGGAAAACTCTATGCTCTCCGATACTGCAACTGTTCCGTTGGACTTTGGAGAAAAGAGAGTAATATCAAGGACCTGGTGGCTTCATCGAATGTTTGTTTCACCGGTGACAAAACCTATTAACAATTTGTGAGAATATTTATTTAACCTTAATGAATCACTAATTAATAAAGTTAACGGTAAATGTAATACCATGTGTTGGGAACTTGAGATGTTATAGAGTGAGTGATACGGACATTGCTACACCTACCTATCGGATAAACAACAAACTACTAATAGAACATTAAAAAAATACTCCCTCCGTCCCATAATATAAGTCCTGATTCTATTTTTACACGGGAATTAAGGTAAAGTGGAATCTTGTTTTATTTGAATAAAAAAATTCATTTTTATTGGGAAACACCTATATTATTTTTTTCTTTTTAACAACAAATAAAAACTGAACATAAATGTTGCATGGTTTACTGTATAGATGAGTTCAATGGGGTAAAAGATTCCATTTTATCATTAATAATGGTGCATTGGAAGCTGAAATTATAAGGATTTTTTGGGAATTAAATTATTTTCATGAGGGTATTTTGGACATAATTATTGATTGAAAATAGAAATAGGACTTATATTTTGGGACACTTTAAAAGGAAAGGGGACTTATATTATGGGACGGAGAGAGTAGTAATTATGCTGAGTTGGATTCCATTACCACAACCCTCAACAACTGTTTATTAATGCTGGGTAGTCTACCCAATAGGTAGACTAAGTTTTTCCCGAGTGACACCCTCTCACTCTTGAAATAGTCTTATCTCCACTTCCACAATAAATTGTTCGACAAAAAAAACTATTGTGATAGTTATTATTCATTTTACTATTGGTTAGTGAAAAGATAGTAGCTATTAGAGGTTAGTTGAGGATTAGGAAAAGGCGAAATTGCTAAAAATAAGCTAACCTTTACCCCATTTGCCACATTTAAGCCAACCTTTTGATAATCCAAAGTTAATACAACCTTATCATCATTTAACCCAAATTTAGGTTACATAACTTGTAACTTGTTCAACAGGTTACAAATATTCTGATTTTTTTCCTTAAATTAATCTCTCTCCTCTCTCTTTCTCTTTCCTCCTTCCACTTCCTTCATTCACCGGCACCACCACCACTAGCCCCAATCTCTCCTCCACCAAAACCCCAACCACCGACACCGTACCCCTTCTTTCTCATTCTCTACCACCATGTGCCATCTTCTTCCTCTATCATCTTCTTCGGGGTTTTGGTGTGGATTTCGGTTATGTTTCAGGGTGGGGTGGGTTTGGGTGGTTTTGGGGTTTGGGTGTGGTTTCGGGGTGGCAGAGAGAGGGCATTAATGGGTTAGTGGTGGGGTTGGTTAGTGGTGGGGGATTGGTTAGTGGTGGGGTTTGGTTGTGGTGGTTGTGGGAAAAGAAAGAAGAGGGGTGGATGGTGCGGCGGTAGTGGAGTAGGAGGGCAGCAGGAAGAGGGAGGACAGGGGTGGTGGTCACGTGAGGGAGGAGAGAGGAAAATATAAGAGTAATTAAAAAATAAAATTAATCATAATTAATTATAGTTAATCGTAATTAACTTGTTGCAACCTGTGTTAGTAGGTAAACTAAAATCACTAACCTAAATTGGCTTAAATGATGATATTGTATTATCTCTGGATTTTCAAAAGGTTGGCTTAATTGTGGTAGATGGGGAAAATGTTGGCTTATTTTTGACGATTTTTCCTTAGGAAAATAAAAGATAAATAGTTAACTATTGCCCTATGATCTACCTTTGAAAACTACATTAAATACTATCACTACCTTAAAAAGCTAATTTTAAATTAGGTAGCCCAAGCTCACCTTCAACCTTGGGTTAGTATTGGGTGTAGAGTGTCGGTTAAAGACTCTCCATCTTGTATCTTTGAGTTTTGTTTAGCAATAAATTATTTAGTGCTTCTTTATGTTTTTTTAAAACCAAAAAAAAAAAAGCACGCACACAAGGAATAATTGGTCTATAAAAGGTCCATATTACCTCACTACTCAAGCCAAAAGTGTCACTTGAAATGTAGCGTAAACAATGACTAATCTCCATTAGCAAAAATAGCGAGACACACCCTACAGTACAACTGTCTCATTTTGAGAATTCGCCCACCAAACCACAATTCAAATATGGAAAAACCAAAAAACAAATAAAAACAATAGCAAATGAAGTTAATGCCACAATTCAAATCGATGCGAAACAACCAACAAACGATTCGATCCGATACGATACGAATCGATACGATATGATCTTATCTTATCTTTTAAAAAACATATTATTACTAATATTATTATTACTTTGTATTTCATTACTAGTATTACTATTATTATCATTTTATTAGTATGCACAACTTTCAATAATAATAATAATAATAATAATATAAATAATATAATAATAATAATAATGATAATAACAATAATAATAATAATAATAATAATAATAATAATTATTATTATTATTATTATTATTATTATTATTATTATTATTATTATTATTATTATTATTATTATTATTATTATTATTATTATTATTATAGCATAATTAGTTTTTTTTTTTTTTGAAAAAGAGCACATTAGTATATGAACACACAATTACAAAATAAAAACTAAAAGGATTCAAACCTTTGGTGAAGAGAATATTTTAATATTGTTGTGGGTGGGGGAGGGGGTTCCAGCCATAGTTAATGTCACCAAAATTTAAAATAAAAAAACACTCATGTTCAAGGTCCGTTAATAATAAGAATTTTTGAAAGTAAAAAACATATAATGATATTAAAAAAAGAACATATACTTGAAAGAAGCATACAAGATCTAATTAAAAAACACATTTTAAAAATAAAAGATAGATGTTATTTTTATATTGATGACATGTTTGGATCTAACTAACAACATGTTATTTGTTATATCAATAAATTGTTCTTTTTTATCATAAATAAACCTATAAATATATATAATCATATGATCTTGAACAAAATGGTTAAATATTCTTCTTATATCGTTGTCTTGTACTTATATAAACTTTGTTTTTAAAGATAAGTTGAAATCCTTTTAGGAAAATTTTAAACGGCGACTAACCATTGGTTATCCCATACTACTCATATTTTATATAAACTAGTAATATATAATTTATATTATTCTACCAAAATTCTTTTAAAAAATAAACATCATATACTTATTGTCATGTTTGGTACATGTACATCATCAAAAAAAACATCACATATCAAAATTATTAATTAGAATAAATATAAAAAAGAACACTTATAAATGCCAAAAGAACATCCTTCTTCTTGAACACAAATAGCTTCAAATAGTGATATCAATGACATTTATAATAATAGCAACGACATTAATAATCATTACCAATATTAATATTTAATAATTACAACAAGGACAATAATAATAATCTTTTTGACAAATGTACTAGTAAATAGTAATATTAATAGTAATAGTAATTGTATAAAGTAGTAGTAGTAGTAATAATAATAATAATAATAATAATAATAATAATAATAATAATAATAATAATAATAATAATAATAATAATAATAATAATAACAACAATAATAATTATTACAATAACAATAATAGCATTAGTAATACTAATAATCATAATAATCATGATGATAATAATAATAATAAGTTTTTAAATATAAAGCTAAATCGAACTTATGCGATCCGAACTTAAACTTATCCGATCCGATACGATCCGAACTTATTTTATATCGATCAATCGATATATTAAACATTTAAAAAAAAATAAGGTGAGCATAGTCACAAAATATGCCAAAACTTAAGGGAGAATTGTTCTACCCTGTAAGAGAAGGATGGGTTCCAGCCATAGTTAATTCACCAAAATGGCCAATTAACAATTGGCACAAAAATTTAGCCAGGTAGTCGTATTAAAGGATGTATTGAAGGCGATTAAATTCTAAAATTGTATGGTAACAACACAATGTAATTCATGAAAAACTTGTTACAGATTGCAACTAATTAAAATGGAGATCACTATATATGTCCATGAATATTTTGGACAAGCTTTGCTCACTATTATAGAGTATAGACTAACTACAATATATATTAACATTATTGCATAACGAATAAATACTACTACTTTCTGATAAAAATCTTATGTTGGTCAGTCTCTAGATAATTGTCTTGTTGTTACTTTAAATGACAAATGTAACATAGTACTTACTAACTCACCAACCACTCACTCAATCCATGTAATGTGGGTCACTGCTCCACTAGCTATCTCTCTCACATTCCCTCTTCTATCCATAACATCACAATAGTACAATGCATTTGGTATGTCATTATCTACAATATATCCTTTAATAAGTGTATTATTGGTAGAATCATCGGGGGAGCAACCGTCTTCCTCCATTTTCCTCAACAATGCAACATCTTTAATCATGAGCCTTTTCTTGCAAAAACCTTTAATCAATATGAGAGTAAAATTTCCTAATTAAAAAGATAGGAGAGTACATTTGATTTTGGTGACCCTTTTCTTGAGTATTTGGTTTTGAGAATCCTTCTATATCAGAATTTTTTCCTTCAATAATGCTAAAATGGGTTTTAATTCCTGAAATGTGCCGAAGTTGAAATTAATTCCATGGGTACCGTCTACGTAGGACGGCATGCGAGAATTTTGTTTTTTTAACAAAACCGCTACTCCAAGTAGCGGTTAATACCAATAATGTAAAGTTAACCGCTACTTCAAATAGCGGTTATATTATGTCCCTAAGACAAGTTATAAGGCATGCATATAAACCGCTACTCAGAGTAGCGGTTTATTACGGAACTTAACAGACGCAAGAAAGAAGGGGAAAGCACGCATTCCATAATAAACCGCTACTTTGAGTAGCGGTTTTGCCTTGTAAACCGCTACTCTGAGTAGCGGTTTTGCCTGGTAAACCGCTACCCCCAGTAGCGGTTTTACCTCGTATACCCTTTCCAAATAACTTAAAGTTAACCGCTACTCTGAGTAGCGGTTTGCTTTGTCGAAAATAAATTTTCTCGCGTGCCGTCCTACGTGGACGGTACCCATGGAATTAATTTCAACTTCGGCACATTTCAGGAATTAATACCCATTTTAGCATTATTGAAGGAAAAAATTCTTCTATATCACCTTACATAGTTACATGACGTGATATTATTTCTTGGCCACTCTTTTTAACAATAGAGAGAAGGGTAACATATGACATGATAATATTTTTTAGCTACGTTGTTTAATAATAGTATTCATTTGTTCTTTTTATAGAGGAGTCAAATTTTGGGAGGGAAAAGTTGCGACTTGAGAAATGATGCAAGTGCACCCCATTGTGAAAGTTTTGACGTTTGTTGTCAATCAGTAATGTTAATAAATAAGAACTTGTTATTTTCAAAATTTTATTAGATCAATTTTCATAAAGCTCGACAAATAGTAAGTAGTTGTTCATAAAATTCCCTATTTAATATAATCAGGCATCTAAAACATTGATAGTTTACTTCATACTAAAAATAAAGTACCTACAAGAGTTTTTGGCAGTCATAAAATTCTTGGAAATTGCACTCCGATGTCCAAAATTTGGCTGAGAGAACTTTTTATTATGATCCAATGAAATCTAACTCTCTGAGTAAAATTTTGTAAAGAGCTACAAGCCAAGTGTCCAAAGAGCTAGGAGAGTAGTCCATGGCAAGTACACTGCTTGTAAGTACAGAGGAATGTCTCTACATAAGTACATATACAGAATCCAGCTGAGCAGGAGGTATTTATAACTTATGGAGTAACAAACTAACTAGAAATCATCTGAAGAAAAGAGTTGTGATCTGGTATCTCCAATATAATATACTAAGTTGTGTGACATTTTCTTAAGGGGAGTTAATGTTCCAAGCAGAACTGCAGAAGTAATGCTTTTCTTGGTAAACAGGCAAACAGCACAAGTAATTCTAGTTTCAAAGAATCTAGTCATGTTTTGATTCAGGTCAGAATTGCTGCATCAGGTAAATCCATAGTCTTGCTTAAGAGGAATTCCAGCACTGTACTTAATAACTAGAAGTTGATAAAATCTAGTAGTAATAACTAGTACTAAGAGAGGATGGAGGATAAATTTACAAGATCAGGTGCAAGCTTCAGAAGGACAGTTCACCAGCCAGATAGATCATCAATTCCGCATTCGAATTGGTCACGTCATTCAACAGACTTTGAAGCAAGTTAACTTTTAACCCAAATCAGGTTTGGCAAATTAATGAAGAATCTCAAGTTCCTAGACCAGCCATGACCCAGCAGCAGTCCAGCAATTATGAAGAGCCAGAATAAGAGAGACAGAAGCAATGACAAACAAAGAAGAAAAAGACTAAGAGCATACAAATATTCTCATTCCCTCTGTGCCCTATCTTTTACCCGTGACACCGTTAATAACAACGGTATTTGTTTAGAAGGAAGTGATCTCAAGTACATATAACAGGGCATACTATGAAAGTTTCTTCAATAGGATTTTGTTCTTTCAGCAGACGAAAATCATTTAATACGTCATGACTGGTCTCAGTTTTTTGCTTGACAGCCACTAAAATCCCTCCTAGCTCCCTCGGTTTCTTTTCAAGTTGAAGTTATTTCAGCTTTTCTAAGTCAGGAAATACAACTATTGAGCAATCAAATAATGGACAAATACATATAAGAAGTATGCATACATAAAAGGTTGCCTATATGGAAGTGCAATTTAAGCATCCACAGACCACAACAACTGATTGTCATGCTGTAACTCACTTCACAGTTTCTTCTTCCGATCTTTGTTCTCTTCAACAGTAACGGGCTGCGATTGGATGTTTCTCCCAAAGCAATTTAAATAGCAATTTCGTATAACCTACTTCTTCAATTCAATAAGTGATGATAGATTATAAGCAAAGATATAGGGGAGCATCAGAAGACCAAATGAAGCTACAACAACTTCGGTTTTGATTTCTACTCAGGTCAGACAAAGCATGCATAATGAACTATAGATAGTTTAGCTTGTCAATGATCAGCTGATAAGTGGCCTTTTTTTTTTACATCATCCAATAAGATACCATAACAGATGTCTATCATGATAGATAGAACGCTTTTATATATCTCCAAGGAACTTATATAATGCTACAGATCAGCTCGCTCTGGAAAGACTTCTGAGTCCACTTACCTATCTAATGCATCATAAAGCTTGGAATCAATGATTCAATTGCCAATTGATTTTTCTAATTTTGTATGTCAGCGTAATAGAAGCTAGAAAGGTAGCACAAATCTTTGCAAGCAATAACCTCATGTTCCTAAACTTCCAAGGTCACGCTGAAAACCTGACAGCCACTCAGCTGTCATGTTAATTCCAACACCCCCACTGTCCTCAAAGCTTTTGGAATAGCCTCACAGACTTAACATCAAATGTCATCATTGTTGCGATACTGTCCTATAACGTCAAAGCAAGTGAACCATGTCACTAAACCTATAACCAGTAAGAAAATAACTGACAGATCATCAACGGAATGATTAGCTTCCTCTCAAATCAAAAAAGGATAAATCACGATGATGAGCATATAATAACTCTTATCAGGAAGAGACCATCAGAAACTTGAACAGTTTGCACCAAGAGTCCAAGACGCAATGAGTTAAAGAAGTGATCAGTTCCAAATTCAAACCTGTGTAATTCATTATGGTCTATGATCAACACGTTATTGGTGTGCTCACTAATGCATTCATTAACAAAGCAATATGACGCATAACCAACTTCAGGTGTCACCCACTATCCCAAGCAAGTATCACCTCTGCGCAAGAGTTTATAAAACTTCTCCGGTCTTCAGGTATATAATTCTGCAGGCACGCTATAACTACAGCCAGATAGGCCTATAATCCTCTAGTGGGTATTGGGCCTATTGGCTACTATTTCATGTTAGGGAAAATATAACAACTAGACAAAATAGCAGGGAGAAAATTAATATAGGAGCAGTAAAGCAACACACGCAATTTTTATGTGGAAAACCCCTCCTCAACAATTAGGGGAAAAATCACGGTCCGGATCTCCACGAACAGAAACTTCAGTATGATATTTTGAGATTACATCAGCAACCCTACGACTATTACAATAACAAGGACGCTATATAAAACTCACGGCTATCCTAAAAGACCCCTCAAACACCTATTATTATTCGTTGCTCACTCTCGCTCCCTTACTTCGTTGTGCCCTCACAACCTCTTACCAACTCTCGGCTTTTAGTTGATTTCTACTTGCACAGCTTTCTATTCTCACTCTCTAGTGAATTCTATTAGTGAAGTTCTTCTCTTGCAACTCCATCATGCATCCTACAGTTATAGGAAGCTTTGCCGCCATTAGACATCCTACTTTGCCGCCAAACTTATGTCTTGGCCAACTTATTTAGCTTGATGTTAGACTTCTTCAGCTTGAAGAAATTAATGGACCAATTCATTAGCCACTTATAACTTTGCCTTAATGGTAAGGATATCTGATCTTCCACAGCCACATATTGCATTACTTAGCATATTTTCATTTGTCTTCTTCTTCGTCAAAGCTGATGCGATCTCCTCAACCGGGAGCATAGTCTGGATTAATTTTCAAAAAAAGAAAGCCACTCTCAAGGACGGTAAAGTATAAAACCTAATAAAATGCAAGATGGAGAACCTAGAATTAAGATATTGAAGGAGGCTCATAAATAAGTCGCTCCATATCATATAATTAGACCAGTGACCAGTTAATTTACTTTATTCCATATTATACGTCAATTAAAATATTAATAGACTAGACTGTAATTTGTAAATTTATGTTATGATGAAAGCATATCAAAGACAAACATAAAGAATGATAAATTGACCACAAATTTACGTAAATCACCCACAACGCGACAATGCGTTGGCTAGTCAACAGAAGGGGAAGAGAGCCTATCTTGTTAGGTTTTACTCCCTCTATGTCCCATAGATCTTCCTACTTTCCATCGAAATTTGTTTTCGAAAGATCTTCCTACATTTACTTTATTCCTTATTTGGTAAAGGTTTGTTCCCTTTCCGCACTACCTTACCCACTCGATAGACCACACACACTCTCTCTCCTATTTAAATAAACAAGAAGGTTCTACTTTCGCAACAACTATTCAGCAACGAAATGTATTATGGAACAAAAGTTCAAAATCTTGGCATTCTATCCGTGACATCCTTGTGAACATTTTGCTAGACCCAAGAGTGTTTACTTATCACATTATTAACTTAATACCCTTTTCTTGACAGGGACACTCTATGAAGTTAATGTAAGTTCTGGGCACTTCCAGAAGAATCTCCAATCTTACCATATTTCTACATAGAACAAGAACTTATATAGTCTAGAGAGAACATGAAAATCAAAGAGAAGTTTTTCAAGGGAACCGTTCTCCGAACAAGAGACTTGCTTGGGAGTTGGGAGACTTGAACACTGATATCATTTGTCATCCTCATTGGAAAGCTTTTCTTTATTTTGTTCATATGAACATGCCCTTAGATTCCTCAACTCCTTATAAATATATCAGTCTTTCACCAGGTAAATTGCATATAATACATGCATATTTCATACTGATACCACTTACTAGTTACTACTATAAGGAAGTTCTAGAATACTTGTTTGTGTTTTGGCTGCCTAGACAATTCAGATCATAATGAAAACCAAACAGCAAGGAGAAGAAAGGGGAGATAACACAATTAGAAGAGGGCAAGTATCTGGCAATATGACGAAAAAAAAAACATTAGAACCAGAGGCAGAGATGAGTCTAGTTTGTGAAAAATTACCAGCAGGCACATGTTCCAAACTTCAAACTTCTAAATTCAGAAACCATTAAAGAATGCCAATCAACAGGACCGACAGGTTAAGTAATTAATTATATACAGGTCTGGAAAGTAAAAGTTTTAGGAACAGATATGTAACAAGAAACTAGCAAACTAGGTCCCCCCATTTTCATTCTTCCCATTGGGAAGAATGAGTTCCCATTACATCTACAATTATTAAAATTTTGAATTGACTCAAAGCATACACAGACCTTCAAAACATAAGATAGCACAAAATCTAATGTCATTTGTTGTTATAATCATTCCTGTACTTTGCATTAGCTCTTATTTTCTCTATCATGTCAACTAATGTGCTTTTGCAGCAACATCCTGTCACCACAGGACCAAAGACCAATAAAAAAAATATTAGTCCCTTATCGAAGTTGAATAACATTAGAACCAAAAACTAGTACATCATCTACATGTCCAGCAAAATTTAGTCCTTTGTCAAAGTGAGTGTTAAAAAATGTGCAAGGCTGCAAGCACACAAAAAATTAGAGTTTGATAAGCCAAAAAAACCTCTAGTGGATGTTGACTATTTCTCACAAAGTGAAGTCAAGTAGATTTTAGAAACATTTAGCCATCTTTCAAAAGCTAATCTTTTGAACTAACATGATCAAAAATCAATCTTAGAGACCCACAGAAAAAGTAACAAAACAAGATGCCAGTAAGCTCACGCTCAAATAATGGACAAGAGACCAAGTAATAAAACAAAAAGGAGTCTGCAGTACCATTCACTTGACACCTAACTCTTAGATCGACTCATGGAAAATAAAAACGCATAACGGAGGAACATCTATGTGAAAAGATAGATATAAGGATACCTGAAGCAGAAATCCCAATTATCAAGGATCCAAAATCTCCCCATCCCCATGGTTGGGGTCACCTTATTTCAAAAAACTTCCGAAGCAGATCCTTCGATGAGCCACTTAAGTTACCAGAAGACATGAGGCCAACAAATAAGGACAAAATGTGACTATCAACTTCAAGTCCCTTGGTAACCATGACATCACAATAGTACACCGCGTTTGGTAAGTCATTATCTACAATATATCCTTTAATAAGTGTATTATAGGTAGAATCATCGGGGGAGCAACCGTCATCCTCCATTTTCCTCAACAATTCAACAGCTTCTATCATGAGCCTTTTCTTGCATAAACCTTTAATCATAATATTGTATGTTCTAACAGTAGGCTGCAGACCCTTTAATACCAGATCGGAGAAGAAATTGGCTGCATCTTCAAGTTGTCCAGCCTCACACAAACTGTCCATCAGGATATTGTAGATGAAAACATGAGGCTTAACATCATTATCCTCCATTTCTTCAAGTAGTGCCACTGCCTCATCAAGCAGCATACGCTTGCATAGGCCATCAAGCAATGAAGCATATGTGACAGCATCAGGAGTAATTCCATGACCTTGCATATCCTCAAACATTTTACGCCCAAGTGAAAGTCTATTGACTTTGCATAGTCCATCAATAAGAGTGTTATAGGTAACAACATTAGGTGTCATCCCTTTCTGAAGTATTTCTTGGAATAAGTAGAGTGCCTTGTCAATGTTTCTAGCCTTGCAATATCCATTAATCATAGTGTTGAAACTTACAATATTAGGCTCGCAGTCATGTTGGGCCATTAGATCAAGTAGCTTTTCGGCATCCTCCATCTGACCACGCAAACAATAACCATCGAGCAAAGCATTATAAGTAATGACATCTGGCACCTCACCTCTCTCCATCATGTAATCTAGAATAGCTTGTGCTTCATCAACATTCCCATCTTTGCAAAACATGTCAACAAGCATGTTGAAGGTGGTAACGGTTGGTGTTATGTTACACTCCAACATCTCGGCTAGCATATCTTTAGCCTCAACCTTGGCGCCAGAGTTGTAGAGACCTCTAATCAAGGAGTTATAAGTGACAACGTCAGGTACAATGCCCTCACTTTTCATTGCGGTGAACAGGTCCAGGGCCTCTTTCAACAGCCTATCCTTACAAAGACTATCAACAATGGTGTTATATATAACAAGGTTAGGTTTACAACGACCAGATTGCATCTTCTTAAGCAAGTGGAGGGCAGCAGCGTTGTCACCAATTCGGCAAAGGCCTTTGAAAATAGCACCATAGGTAACAATGTCAGGTTGGAAACCTAGCTTAACAATTTGATCGAGCAATTGAAGAGCTTGAGGGAGCTTATCAGAGTGGATAAAGCCATTGATCAAGGTAGTAAAGATAACACAATCACCATCAAAGGGGTAACCAAGCTTAAGTCTTTTGGCGAGAAGAGAGAAGCCGAAATCGACACGGCCCAAATGGCAGTAACAATTGGTGATAATACCAATAGAATGCATATCGGGTCGAATACCAGACAATTCAAGGTTCCTGAGGAGAGAGATGAGGGTGGAGTGAGGTTGAAGGCGTTTCAATTTGGAAATGGCAGTGAAGAGCTGATTGAAATAGATAACACAAGGAAGAGGGCGCAAAGAAGTCAATTGATGAAAGAGATAAAGGGGGAAATTGAGATTGGAAAACCCTAATTTACATTGTTCTCTGACATAGTTAATGAAGAGGTGACGATCATCAAGTCCATGCTGAAAATGAGAGTAATTTCGGGAAAGAAATGAAAATTGAAAAGCAGAAAACAATGGGGAAGCAAGAAATCTAGTACCAGTTATGCGACGCACCATTCTCGTTTTTGCCACAAATTAAAAGGAATATGATTTGATCAAATAAAACATGCGAATAGAATTCAGATTTGTTTGTAACTAACCACTATGGAATTCACTCTCAGCAACTTTAGGTCTGTAACTGTGAGTGCAAGGGGGAAGAATAGGATAGCAGATAGCTGGGTAAAGGTGGTTTCGACGGGTGGGGTAAGATTTCGGTGGATGGGTGGGGTTTCGGTGGTAATGGTAGTGGTTCCGAGAGTTGGGATGGGTTTGGGTGGGACGGGTCAGACGGTAGTTTCGAGCAGAGGGGTGGCGGCTCAGGTGGAGGGTGGTGGCGGCGGCATAGCTGGAGGGGTGAGTGGCTTGAGTATGGGGTTGGGTGCTGTCAGCATGGTGGTTGTGGTGATGGTGGTGTGGTGGTCAACAATGGTCAACAGTATGTTGTAGAGGGATTTGGGGAAATTCAAAACCTTAGGAAGGGCTTTGGAATCAATCTAATTGGGGAAGTGGGGGAATTCAGAATTGAAAAATGGGTAAAGGGAAAAGAAAAAACCATCAACCAAACATCAAGTAAGGGAAACACAAGTTTGGAAACCTTTTTCCTTTTCTAACACCCCTCAACCAAACGCCAATATATTTTTTTTTGGGGCCTCCACTAGGAACCCCTTGGTAAGAAGAATGACCCTACTGGACCAACACCTCTCGCAGGTCAGTCAGCCCAGTTACGCAGGTCAACGCTTGAGAGTAGGGGGGATTAAGGAAATCTCTACTTTCAAGCACAAGTAGGTAGTGCGGCTCGAACTTGTGACCTTAAAGTCACAAGGTGAGTTCCCCACCACCTCCACCAAGCAAGCTTAGTTAAAATGTGTATTTTATGACTCGAACGCACCTATTCTTTGAGATGTAAATGCACTAACCAACTACTCTACAATCTCATAAAATGAGTCCCATGAGGTTTAATCCCCTAGACCTCAGGGATATAAGGTAGGAAGTGATGCCGGTATATAAACTTGAAGTTATGGGATCAAATCTTAGTTTAGTGACAAATAAGGTTGGATAATAATAATAAGTAGAGCCCCTCAAAGAAAATATAATATATAAAGTTGAATTGAACTTAAGTGAATTTGTCTTTGAACTAAATTTGAATTAATTCAGTCTAAAAGAACAGGGCTAAAGTTTGCAATAACAATGGTTAAGGGCGTGTTCAACGCAACTTTTGAAGTATATTTAGGTAGCTTTTATACAATAATTTTATTGTTCGCCAAAGTAGCTTTTGGAGGTAGATTTAGCTTTTGCATAGTTTTTGCCAAAAGCTAATCATTAGCTTTTGAGTAACTCTTGTCAAAAGCTACCATTTTTACATGTTATTTACACATTAAAATTTTGTCAACAGTTAGTATTACCGAAGATTTCTACTTTAAACAACTAGTTACAGAGCTAAAAGATAATAGCTACATCCACAAGTTAAAAGCTTACAACTAACAACTACTTTTGCTGAATAGGTCCTAGTACTCTTCAGCTCCAAAATCACCAATCACCATAATCGCGTCTATTTGGGAACCAACTTGATTGATGAACAAGTTTAGAAATATCCTGAAATTTTAGAATTTATTGGTTATTTCCTAATATAAACCTGTAATTATTTAGGGGTACTCCTATACAGTATCTTTAAGGAATATATTTAAAAGAAAAGGCAGTGTCCATAGACCATGCTAGAATTTTTTCAAAGACACAAAAAGCTGCACCAATTATAGGTGATTATAATAATTTTATTAAAAAGAAAATGGTGTGGAGTTACCAAGTCCACTTGGGGATCAAGATTCATTGATTAGAAGATTTTATTAGAGATCTTGGAAGTTTATGAGAATAGAGACACTATACTCCTGTATTTTTTTTTATAGGCGTTTGTAAATGTTCTTTTTTTTTTTTACAAGATGCCAATGTTCTTAATTCTTATTACATATTAGTAAATTTTATTGTAATAGATGATAGGATTCTTATATAAGGAAATTAGACACTCTTGAGTAAAGAAATTTCAAAGTTGTCTCCCCTTATATTCTTATGGACACGCTGTCCATCTCTTAATCTATGAAATACCGCGACCCCTTCAAAAAAAAAATTAGACACTATTGAATAAAGAAATTTACACTAGTAAGAATATATATATATATATATATATATATATATATATATATATATATATATATATATATATATATATATATATATATAAAAGCAAGACTTGAAGGAAGAGAAAAAGTTAGAAAAAATGAAAAGAGAAAACTAACAACAACAACAACACAAAGGAATAATGATGGAAATAAGATGGAATGGGGCGTAAAACTGCAAGAGATATAATATCAGCTAAGAGACAAGAAGAGAAAGGAGACAAAGAGGAAGTACAGAAGATACCTAAATCCTTTGTGTAAAAAACTTATATGGACCTGGTCCACACTAAATTAGTGTGGACCTAATGCTAATTCATGTGATTTATGAAGAAAAAAAAAATCACTATATAAAAAAATAGATATAAAAGATGAGTAGATATAGATTGTGAAGTTTGACTATATAAAAAAAAAAAGATTACCATGTCACAAAGTGAAAATTTCATCATGATAAACTAATGTGAGAAAGAGTGACTATATTTAAAAAACAGTCACTATGGTAGATATTAACTTAACTAAGATTTTAAAAGGTTACTATATGGAAAAAAAATGGTTACTATGTTAAATAAGTGACTTTGGTCCACAATAATATTATTGTGGACCAGGTCCACGCAAGACTAACTCTGTTGGGACATCATAAATCAAGGATAAGTATATATGTATATCCCACTACATATTAGAGCAATCAGTCTCTGTTTTGATAATGTTCACCAGCATACACCACCAGTTCGTCGATGGTGCGCACGAGTATAGGTAGAAGATGGTGCACACCATCCAAAACGCAGCACAAAACACATAAAACGCGGGTTTATTAAACCAAAAACGCACGGAAAGAACATCTGTTCATCTTCAATGAACACCGAAAATCATAAAACCCATTTTTGAATTCATTTCTTTCATTTTCCCACACAAATTTTCAGAGACTTTCTCTCTCTTCTCCCCAAATCCTCCAACATCTCTCTAACCTCTCTCATCAAACTCTTCAAATTCTTCATTTTTTGCACAATTTTCGTACATGAAGATGAACACAACAAGTTGCAAAGCGAAATCGACAACATAAGGTATTAGATCTATGCATTTGATAAGAAAATATAACTTTTTTTTACATTTTGCACTTTCATTTCTTATTTTTTTCCCTCTTTTCTAGTGAAAATCTTGATAGTGGTTTGTGAAAAAAATGAAAACAACCTTGCAAGTTGCAATTGATATCCGAATGAACAAAGGAGAGAACCCAATGAACAAAGGAGATGAACGAGTTCAACATCTAGAAAAAAAAACCAGGTAATGTTCATTGTACTGTAAATATATGTTCGTTGTATAAATACAATGTATTCATTGAATTCGTGTTGGTCATATGTTTATTATATTTAGCCATTTGTTTATTATGTTTTTGTTCAGATGTTAGATACAGTTGTTTTTATGTTCATTGTGTGTTTGACACATATTAATTGCATCAATAACAAGAATTATGGCATATGTTCATTGTCATGTTAGAATATGTTCACTGAAACACATGTTGGTCAGATGTTTATTGCATTTCAGTCATATGTTCATTGTGTGTTTATTGTATGATTATGTGATGTTTATTGTACTATTTACAAATACAAGGTGCGCATTTTTAGGCTGATGTTCATTGTATTACTAGCATGTTCATTTTAGTCACATCTCGTTATATTTGGTCATATATTTATTGTGTGTGGGAGCATGTTCATTGTATTATTGTTGTATGATTATGTGATGTTTATTGTACTATTTACAAATACAAGGTGCACATTTTTAGGCTGATGTTCATTGTATTACTAGAATGTTCATTTTAGTCACATCTCGTTATATTTGGTCATATATTTATGGAAAAATTGATAGGAACAGTCCCAACTATGGGCGTTCCGCCATTTTTAGTCCCAACTAAAGATTATTTCTGAGCGGTCCCAACTATATATCATTTTTGCCGAAATTGGTCCCAGCAGGTTAATGACCTGCTACAATAGGTAAAACGCGTTTTTTTGTTTTTATTTTTTCGTCACAACCTTTTTCTCTCTCCTATCTCCTTCCTCCCTCCCACCCCTCCCCCTCCCAACCACCCCCTCCCCTTCTCTCTCCTGCACCCTCCCTCCTAACTGGTTTGAGCAATTAAAAAAAAAGGGTACAAAGTTCCAACTCCTGTTCAGCGCAAAACTATGCCGCTCATTCTTTCTGGTGTCGATGTCATTGCCATGGCGCGTACTGGCTCGGGTAAAACGGCAACGTTTCTTATCCCTATGCTCGAGAATTGCAGCAACATGTTCCTCAGGGTGGTATTAGGGCTTTGATTTTGTCTCCTACTAGGGATTTGGCGCTTCAAACTTTGAAATTTACTAAGGTATTGGGCCGTTATACAGGTGGCTTTTCTATCAATTCTTGTTTTATGTTTGTTGAATAAATTGTGTTAAATGTTCAGTCTATGCTCAACGAACTCCTAAAAGATCAAGCAAAGAATCGGGTTGAGGATCTTCAGTCTATGCTCAACGAACTTCACGTCGCCAGGAAGGATAGTCGGGTTGTTGATGTCGCTACATTAGAAGAGCAACTTAACCAAATACTTCGGGAATGGGAAGCTGAGCTTGAGGAACCAACTCCAGCTTCTTCATTGCTTGTGTGTACTCAATTTTTTTTATATGTGCTTTTACTTTGGCTTCTCTTAACAATGAAAGACAATACTTCATATGATATGCAGGAATATAGTCTTGGGTCATTTTCGAAAGAGCCTAGTCAGCTGTTGCAGCAATTCGAGGTAGAAGATGATGCAACGAGTCCATTAACAGCAGCGCCACCTATCATGAGGCATGACAATGCCACTCGCACACTTGCAATGGCAGACTCTGGAAGAGATGATGAGGTCTCCCTTTACTCCCTACACAATTCATTCCCCGGGTGATTGAACAGCTATTTTTCTTTGAATTCTTGTGGCGGACTGCGGGTGATTGAACGAGATAATTTTACTGAATTCTTATTGTAAATGTGAAAGGATAAGCAGCAATGTAATGCCAGTCATTACAATTTCCCTTAGCTTTCGCATACATGCTCTTATCTCTGTATTTTCTTGCAAACAAGAGAACTGTGCCAATTCTCTGAAAATCTATGAAGATTTAATGAAAGAACTATGTCACATGAACTTAATTATGTAGCTCTTCTCAGTATTATCATTAATGGTTGAAGCTCATTGTTCAAAATGTGGGTGCATTTCGATTACGAATTGGGATTTCGGGGGTGGCTGAGAGGGGGTGGGGGTAGCAGGGGAGGGGGTGGCAGGGGATGGGGAGGGGGTGGGAGGAAAAGGAAGGAGATAGGAGAGAGAAAAAGGAAGAAAGAAACTGATTTAAGAAATTTTTTTTAAAAAAATTAACCGGTTAAACAGGTAATAAGTCACCTGGGACCAATTTTGGAAAAAATGATATATAGTTGGGACCGCTCAGAAATAATCTTTAGTTGGGACTGAAATTGGCGGAACGCCCATAGTTGGGACTGTTCCTATCAATTTTTCCTATATTTATTGTGTGTGGGAGCATGTTCATTGTATTATTAGAATGTGTTAATTGTATGTTTGAAAGCTTATGTTCATTGTATTATAAACTTGAATAATTTTGTTTGGCAATTTTGAATTTTTAAAATTCGAAAACATACTGAATTTTGAAATTAGTCGAAAATGTTCAATCCAAAATTGCAATTGTTCATTTAACAGAAAAAATGTGTTTATTGCACTAAATTTTTTATAGATGTTCATTCCAAAATTCCAAATGTTCAATAAAAAATAGCGTGTGTTCATTATCCAATTTATTACTGACATGTTCATTTTAGTCACATGTTCGTTATATTTGGTCAGATATTTATTGAGCGTGGGAGCATGTTCATTGTATTATTACAATGTGTTAATTGTATGTTTGAATGCTTATGTTCATTGTATTATTACAATGTGTTAATTGTATGTTTGAAAGCTTATGCTCATTGTATTATAAACTTGAATAATTTTGTTTTAACTACTGCTCTTTCCTTTCTTGTATCAGTTCAATTCGACTAGTTCAGATACACTATGGTGTCGAGATCTCACAAATCAAATCAATCGGAAATGGAAAGGAAGCTCAGAAGCAAGAATATCTTCTTAATGAACTCAATAGTGTTTAATTTAGCAATACATGTTCTTTTGTAAGACCTTGGTGTTCATATGAGATATATTGTACTAGTTTGGTTATATTTCTACATTTGGGTACATACTACATTTTGAATTAACCATCTTTCGTAATTACTTATTTTTTTGATAATTATATAACTATACAATTGGGTTATTCATTATAGATAGTATGTTGTTCATTGCAAAATCATATTTGTACATTACAAAGAATAATAATGACAACATAAATATTTATCACAATGAACATATAAGTAATTTGAAAGAACATTTGAAGAACTTGGACGAACAAACTAACATTTGAATCAACAATATGTTAATGAAGTGAGAAATGAACAATAGTAAATTTAAAAAATATTTTGAAATTTGAATTTTGAAATTAGCGGCAATTTTGAATTTTTAAAATTCGAAAACATACTGAATTTAGAAATTAGGCGAAAATGTTCAATCCAAAATTACAATTGTTCATTCAACAGAAAGAATGTGTTTATCACACTAATTTTTTTATAAATGTTCATTCCAAAATTCCAAATGTTCAATAAAAAATATGTGTTCATTATACTACAATGTCCATCGGAATAAAACGGATGTTTATTGGTTTACAACACACATGGGGTGAAAAAGTTGAGGAAAGAGAAATTGTGGTGGGTCCCACAAATGTTCATTCCATAATTGCAAATGTTCAATGAAAATTAGCGTGTGTTCATTATACTACAATGTCCATTGGAATAATCTTGATGTTTATTGGTTTACAACGCACAAGGGGTGAAAAATTTGACGAAAGAGAAATTGAGGTGGGTCCCACAAATGTTCATTGGAAAACTGCAGATGTTAATTGGGACCGTGCGCACCTAAAGGAAGGTACTTCCGTACGCACCTTCGAATTTTCGCACACACCACACAAGGAAAACAAAACAACATAAAAGCCGTGGGTTATTGACATCGCTCCATAAGATGTCATCTGCCATAAAATGCTTGATTTGAGATTTTCACTATTTCTAGTGTGTAATTTGGGGAAACAACTGAAATTTCAACATCTATAAACTGCATATCCTCCAGATCTGCAAATAAATGCACATCCAATATCAACTAGATATTGGCAGTGAAATACTTCACTCCCACTTCCACTGGCAAACCATCATATTAGACCTGACTCCTCAAGCTATATCATCCATACCTGATGTTGCAAGACCTAATTACTTGAGCTACTTCACATACAAAGTCATGTAACAATTAATAAACAGAGCTACTTCTTTAGGCAGAACTGCCGGAGTATTTCAAATGTTAAAGAATCTACCAACAGTAACAAGTTTTACTGGCTCATTGACAAATGATAAGCTTCCTTTCAAAGTGAAAGATAACTACAATGAGAAAAATTAATAGCTACACCGGGCCAAGAACTTGCATAGTTTTCACAGAGGCGGCTGAATCAAAATATAAACACAAATCATTCATTGTGAGTATGAACTATACAATACAGCTGTGATCTCAATTAGGATATCAATGCAGATGGACCCCAACTTAGATTCGTTGGGAAGAGAGAAGCCAGAATCAATGATGAGAGAGAGGAAATCAGCTACCTGTGAAAGGACGCTTCATCAAGCACAAGCAACGCCTGACTCATATCATTGTAGGCATTACACATCAAAATGGAGAAATAACTCAAATACTGATCATCACAATACCTATAGCGGAATTCTCAATTTTATCATATCCCATGTCTAGCCATGGTAAACCATTTCTTTTTCCTATTCAAGTCATTCTTGATGAAATCCCGTAGAGGGTTCTTTGATGAGTCACTTAAGCTATCCAAAGACAAGAGGCAAACAAACAAAGAAAGAGTGTGAGGCTGTGAGCATTAGCTTCAAATCCCTTGCTAACCATATGATGACAATAGTATAATCTATTTGATAAGTCATTGTTGAGAATATAACCACGAATAATGGCGCAGTAAAACAACTAAATGTAGTTCATGTCAAAACAGGCTCCAGAGCCGGCAGGCTAAAACAATCAAATAACTAAATTGCATTGGAACAAAAAAAAAAAACTAAATTGCAGAGCGTTGTTCGGGGTTGCTGTGCTAAAACAATTATTGTTTGGTCAAAAGCTACCACTTGTCCTCCTTTTCAGACAGCAAGACCTTTGCACTTCTGTTTGTCAACTTCTCGGCAGTCCTTGATATGGTAAGGATATCTTCAACTGCCTCATATTGCAACTTACACAATTCACTAACAACAATGCAGGAGTTACAGTAAAATTAAGATGAGCCAAATGTTGTACCTGCTGCTCACCAAATTCATCGATGGCGATATTGCAGTGCTCCCCAAGACTAAAGATAGAATCATACGACGACACATCACCTTCCCCGTCACCTGTTCTCGTCAATGATTTGTTCAGATGATTCTACTTCTTTGTTACACATAAGGCGTGTACCATTATACATGACTCCGCTTTTCTGAAGATTATCACAGATTGGAACTTGGAAGAGTCACATGCATTTCATAATTTTTCCGATCGCAATATCAACAGTATCTGACAGATTGTCAACAAAATGATCAGCTTCTTTCAAACAAAAAATTAACAGCAACGATATAAATTAATAGCTACACCAGGAAGGGACAGACCAAAGATTAGTTGCTTCTAACCAGGACACCGCAAACTGATGAGTTAAAAGAGGTAATTGTTCCGGTGTTGAAACGATTGGCGGTCTTGAGAGAAGTCCGCCAAAGATTGGGGTTAGCGTCCGCTAGTGAATAGCTGCACAAGAAGCAAACGTGAACTACCCTCGGGGGGATGCGAGGAAACCCCCTCCGACGCTCAAGTCAGCACGTGTCCAAATATGATTTAGAGAGAGAGAATAGAGAGAGAGATATAAGAATTCTGAGTGTGAGAGAATGTACCTGCAGAATAGTACCATTGGGCTATTTATAGAAGTACTATTCATCTGACAGGGTGCGTAATCCTTTTACACGTGTACGGTCATGGCGCGCTTGACAACTAGGAAGATTCCCTTATTTTGTCTTGTTAGGCGACCGCCAACGTTGTCGGACCACGTTGATACACTGACTTATCAGAGATGTCGACGACCGTTACAATATTCGCGGCCGCGGTGACGTTAGCGGATTCGCCTTTGAGGTCCGCTAACGTACTTGGGTTATACCCATACAACTAGCCCCCACAGCATCATTTGGGGTCTTGACCGCTGAGGATGTTGGCGGTGGACGCGAGTTATTGTTGCTGTGTTCAATTTTCGGGGAAGTTCATTCGTTGGATGCCACGTGTCGTCGTAGGGAGTTGAAAAGTTTTGAAAAGTTCATGATTACTTTTCCGAAAATCCCGCCCATTACTTTATTAGGGTTTACCGTGTTTCGACACTTGGCAATAATCTGGAGAGGGAGTTGAGAGGTCTTTCAATCTCAGTCGTTCATTCGTGCATATATACCAGAGCAGTTGTCCTTTTTCCGGATTTTCTACCATTTCTTCTCTCTTCTCTAACTTTCTCTGTTGAAAACCTCCATAACCAAGGCTTTACTTGCTCCGAAAGTGACTTTTTCTCACTCGAATCACTCCCAAAAGATACCAAACTCTCTATTTTTTACTTTCCGGCTCCAGTGCACTGAAAATTTCGTCTTTTCTTGACAAGCATTTTCTGGGTTTTCTCTGAGTTTGAAGATTTGTCCTTCGCCGGTGCTTTCTCCATTTTTCCGGTGGTTCCTTGGTTCAAGCTCAAGCTTTTCGGTGCAATTTCGTTGTTAGGGGACTTTATTTACCTTTTCCAGCGTCTTTCGCTTACTACTTTACTTTTCTCCGGCGACCTTTCGTTTCCAGGTATTTCTTCAACTTCTCTCCGCGTTTTGTTTAGTTTCTTTGCGTTTTCATCACGTCGGACCAGTCTGATAGCCAGAATACCCCTAGTGAGGCGTTCATGACCGAGAGTGACCCTTCTTCTCCCCTGGCCGATATCGAGCCCTCTTCCCCCTTGGCCAATAGTGAGCCTGCTTCTCCCCTGGCCGATAGTGAACCTGCTTCTGGCTCAAGCCCAGTGGGGAGGTGTTAGCGGACATACCTCTTACCGCTGAGAGAGAAAAAGAGTTGAGGTCCAAGTTTCTAAACGACCCTGCGACGCCTGAGGAGCATAGCCTGACTAGGAGGTATCTATCCGCTAGTCAGAGTGGTGACCGGCAAACACTTAGAGAGCATAGGCATCAGATTCTTGCTAGACGATCCGTTAGGCATCCTCCGGCCGATGCCGTTCCCGGCCTTGATGTAGCGCCTCTTAGAGAGCATGCTTGGTTGTATAGCTTGGCGGATGCTGGGGTGGAGGTAACGACCGACTTTTTCGACCGTTTACAGCAATCTGCGGCTCCTAACTCTCATATTATTGATTTAGGTGACGACAGAGACTCCATTGCTACCGTCATGGTCCGTCAGGAGACTGTTTATCACCGTCGCACTGCTGCGAGTCCTGCTGTCCGCGTCAATGAGGACGCGATTGACTCTGCGGACGCGAATATTGACCTTTCTGTGCCTTTGTCTGCACATGTAATTGGAGAAAGTTCCCGGGCTGCCGAGTTGAGGGTCGACAGTTCGAATTCGATGGAGGAGATTGAGACTGGACCAGGCTCCGATGCTTTATGGCTGCCTGATGATTTTAGTGCCGGTCCTCTCAGTGTAGAGATTGATTTACTGTGGCGTCAGGACGCCATTGACCTTGCCTACCCGAGAGTTGCTCGGGATTTATTATCTTCCCGCGGGTTATCGGCTGGTAGTTCCGCCAGAGGGGGCCATTGTGACGGAGTGTCCTCCCGGTCACGTGGCCGTGTATACTCATCATTTCGAGTTTGGCCTCCGCTTCCCTCTGGACTCTTTTTTGGTAAAGATCTTAAACGCGTTCAACTTGTGCTTGGCTCAATTGACTCCTTTGGCGGTCCGGAATTTAATAGCGTACATCTGGGTTGTGAGCTTTTTGGATTTTCCGCAAACACTGAATTTGTTCCGCCACATCCATTGGCTGAAGAAAAATGGATCTTCTAGGCAGGCAGGATGGTGGTCCCTAACTACGGCCGACAAGAAGATGACCGTCCAGCCTAAAATGACTGGTTTAAAGGGTTGGCAGGATGCTTTCTTTTGGTTGCGAGTTCCTGAAGATTATCCAGTGCATCGTCATTTCACCGAGCCCTGTCCTCATATGGAGCATTTACCCCTTATTCCGTTAACTGAGGAAGAGTTAGCGGCCTTTGATTATTTTGACACGGAGGATTATTTAGTCACCTATGAGGACGGGAAGGAGGTGAAGGTTAAAGAGCCCAAATATTGGATTCCTCATTCCAAGTACATCCTGGGGAACAAACCCTTGTCGGCCATGCTGCTCTGCCCTACTCATGAAAATGGTAAGTGTTGTTGTCGAACTGGTCCGTCTGATGAAAATAGTAATAAATGTCTAATTTTTTTTTTTTGACTTTTTCTGTTTGTCTACAGGCTTTGACCATCTTGATCTCGACGCGCTTGGCGTTGACGAGAACCTCAAGCCGCTAACACACTTGCCGCCTGCTCCCTCCTACGAATACGAGACAATGCACGGTAACACTAACGGTCGTCGGGGAGGTAACCGCAATGGACCACAAAACATCCGCCGAGGTCGCGGTGGGGCGAATGTTGTCCGCGTTCCTGTTCAGGGCGCTACTGCAGCTGTTGCCGGTACTGTCGGCCAGCCATCCCCTGCCGTCCCTATCAGGTCGTCCACCTCCCGGCCTGTTGCCCGTGGTGGTGGTAACAGGAGGCGGCCGCGTGAGTCAGTTGCGGCAGATACGTCTGCCAATAAGAGGCAGGCCCTGGGGGGTCCTGAGACTTCTGCCCTTGCCAGTGAGGGCGTCCAGATAGAGGACTTACATATGGATGCTCCCCCAGAGGTCCGAGAGCAGATTGTCACGGCCCCTGGCCCTGGTCATGTTAGCGGCGCCTCCTGGCTATCGGGCTCTTATTCTTCTATCCGCGAGAAGATCCGGGAGCTTATTACAATGCCCAGTTTCTTATCCAACTTATCTCCCAACATCTTCTCTCGGTACCATGAGTGGATTGAGAAGAAGGAGGTGCCGTTGAGTGACGCGGTGTCGTCCTCTTTCGCTCGCCGGCCTATCGTTCCCGGCAAAATTTATCAGCCTGACTGGGACGTCAGGGAGGATGAATCGCTGTATGCCGACATCCCCGAGAACGGTGGCATCCTTGCCTACCGTATTCTGAAGGGCATGCAGCTGCCTTTGGACAGGCCGGCAGGATCTTTGGTGACTCCTGCTGCTAGGTTGGCTCATGACCAACTTGTGGTACGTTTTCGTACTTGTTTTATTATCATTCACTTGTTTTTTTTTTATATATTGACGTCCCCTTTGCATCTTTGCAGGCCAACAATGCTGCTATTGAGTTGATAGAGCAGTATGTTGAGTACCAGAGGTTGGCGGACACCTACAAGCAGTCGCGAGACTTGCCAGGATCTGCTGAAGGAGACGGAGGGCAAGCTGGCTGCGAAGACGGCAGAATTGCAGCCTCTGGAGGATGAGCTGATAACTCTGAGACCGAGGGCCGCCTTGCTGGAAGAGACCGAGGAAAATGTTAATGCATTGACCAAGGCTCTGGAGACCGCTAGCTCCGAAAAGGAGGTTGCTGTACTGGATGCCAAGACACAAGTAAGGGCTCAGGCTATTGTTGAGTTTAAGCAATCTGAGGAGTACGCAACGGTTCTCCACAAGAGGTATGATGGCGGTTGGGCGGCCGCCATGAGGTGCGTGTGCAAGACCATTCCAGGATTTGACTGGAATGTGATTGAGGAGGCTCATGCTGCCGGCCAACATCTATCGCCCTTCGAGGGGGATCCAAAATTTGCCGACGAGGACGCCATAGCGGATGCGGACCCTCGGGACCTGGCGGATCAAACAGACCAGGATGCCCCCCCTTCTTGAAGTTTTTGGCGGCCTTCTCTCAGCTCTTCTTGTTCTTCCAATAGTTTATAGTTTGTAATATTTTGAATATTTTGACTAACACTTTATTCGGCCCATGCTGGCATTTGTAAACGTTAAACTTATGTATTTAATTCTACAAGTACGGTTCCAACTGAAAGCCTTTTATTTGGCCGCCATCTTTTTCTCCTGTTAGTTGGCCGCCAAGCCAGTAGCTTTTATTATATGGAACAGCATTTTTGTCATAACTTGTGTTGCTATTGCTTTAACTTTCATCCGACTTCATGACCGCGAAAGTTTTATTTGTCAACAATAATTATCGTCTGGTCTCTAATATGACCGCTAATGCACATGGGCTGTCATATGGCTTATGCTCTTGTGCTAGGTTTGTTATAGAACCGTTAACACACTTTTGGCCCGTTATATGGCTTTAGTTTCTTGTGCTTGGTCTGTCATGTGACCGTTAACGCACTTTGAGCCTGTCATATGGCTTTTGCAATGTGCTAGGTCTGTCATATGACCGTTAACGCACTTTGAGCCTGTCATATGGCTTTAGTTTCTTGTGCTTGGTCTGTCATGTGACCGTTAACGCACTTTGAGCCTGTCATATGGCTTTTGCAATGTGCTAGGTCTGTCATATGACCGTTAACGCACTTTGAGCCTGTCATATGGCTTTAGTTTCTTGTGCTTGGTCTGTCATGTGACCGTTAACGCACTTTGAGCCTGTCATATGGCTTTTGCAATGTGCTAGGTCTGTCATATGATCGTTAACGCACTTTAAGCCTGTCATATGGCTTTTGCAATGTGCTAGGTATGTCATATGACCGTTAACGCACGCTGAGCCTGTCATATGGCTTTTGAATTATATGCATGAAAATAGTAAGACAATTGATGAATTGCTAACGGAAGCTTGTATTATTTACGTAATGAGTGGCTCTCGGCCTATTACATTCAATAACTCAAACATAGTATTTCTTTAGGACGCTAGCATTCCAACAATTTTTAAGCTCCTTGTCGTCCATGCTCTTTAAAATGAAAGAACCGGAAGCAATCTTCTTGGCTATGATGTAAGGACCTTCCCAGTTAGCAGTCAGCTTTCCCTCAATATGCGCCTTGCCAGTGGCCGCTGTTCTGCGAAGGACCAGGTCGCCAACATCTAACGGCCTCTCCATGACTTTTTTATTTTAAGCCTTGCTGATCCTATCTTTGTAAGCGGCTGCTTTCAGTTCTGCCCTGAGCCTCGTTTCCAGCAAGAAGTCTAGGTCTTCCCTTAGTGCCTGATCATTCTTTTGAAGGTCTTAGTGTTTGATCCGGTAAGTGGGTAACCCCACCTCTACTGGCAACACCGCTTCTGCGCCGAAGGCTAACTTGAATGGGCTCTCTCCCGTTGCTTCCTTCTCCGTTGTTCTGTTTGACCATAGCACCGCCGGCACCATATCAGCCCATCCTCCTTTGAATTCATCTAGCTTTTTCTTCAAGGCGTTCAGGATCTGTTTGTTCGCGGCCTCTGCTTGTCCGTTGCTCTGAGGATGGCAAACGGCTGAGTATGCAAATTTTACCCGAAATTCCGTTAAGAAGGCCTGTATGGGACGACAATCGAATTGGACGCCATGATCAAAGACGATAGCCATGGGGATCCCAAATCTTGTCATAATTTGCTAGATGAATTTCTTGACCTGCCTTGATTTTTGTTGTCGGCTCTGCCTCTATCCACTTGGTAAAGTAATCAATTCCCACTATTAGGAACTTTCTCCCCCCGGTTGCTGTGGTGAACGGTCCCAAGATGTCCATTCCCCACTGAGCGAACGGAATTGGGCATAGGATAGGTTGCAAATCGTTGGCTGGCCTGTTAATGACGGGGGCGTATCTCTGGCACTTATCACACCTCTTGACGTAGCTCTAGGCATCCGCCAGCATACTTGGCCAATAGAATCCCGCTCTCAATGCCTTAAGTGCCAAAGCCTTTCCGCCAATATGGTTGCCGCATATACCTTCATGTATTTCTTCAAGGATCTTCGCGGATTCCCATGCGGTTGCGCATTTAAGCAGAGGTAAACTGAATGATTTCTTGTATAGCTCATTCTGGTATATGACGTACCAACTTGCTTGTCGCTTCAATTTCTTGGCAGACGAAGGATTATTGGGAAGCATCCCAGTCAACTTGTACGCCACCAGCTCACTAAACCATTCCCCCTGCTGGTTTACACTGTTGACGGTTACAACTTTTTCTGTGATGCTCTTTTCCTTCAAGATGTCCACCGTGACGGTTCTTTCAATGCTAAATGAGTCAGAGCTTGCCAACTTGGACAATGCGTCCGCTTTCGTGTTCTCGGCCCTAGGTATCGCTTGAATCTCAAAATGATTCAATTGAGCTATCAACTCCTTGGCCTTTTCGACGTACTTTAGCATGTTGGCCTCTCTAACTTCAAATTCTCCTCTCAGCTGGCCGCTCACCAACTGTGAGTCCGTTTTTAAAAACACCTTCTTAGCACCTGCCGCCAAACACATTCTCATTCCGGCAATTGCCGCTTCATATTCTGCTTCGTTGTTTGACGCCGGGAAGGTGAACTTGATGGCGTACTTGTAAGAATTTCCCTCACGGCTAGTCATCACTATACCCGCCCCAGATCCGCTAACAGCGGATGATCCGTCGACTTCCAGTAGCCAGACTTCCTTTTGCTCCACTCTTCTTCCTCATATGAGGTTTCCACGATAAAATCCGCCAGGGCCTGCGCTTTGATAGCGGTCCTGGGCTTGTACTGTATATCATACTCCGATAGTTCAACGACCCATTTCAGCAAGCGGCCGGAACTATCCATCTATTGCAACGCTTTTTCTAGCGGCTGATTGGTTAAAACTTGAATGAGATGGCAGTCGAAGTATGGCCTGAGCTTCCTGGCGGCGATTATCACGGCCAAAGCCATTTTCTCAACCAACTGATAACGGCTCTCTGGCCCGTTAAGGATGTGGCTGACGAAGTATATTGGCTGCTGCCTCTTCTCTTTTTCCACCAATAACACGGCCGCGACTGTTTTCGGCGAGGCCGAGATATACAATTGTAATACGTCCCCAGTCTCTGGCCTTGTGATGGTGGGTAAACTCTTCAGATGCTCTTTTACCGTCAGGAATGCTTTGCTTTGCTCCTCTCCCCACTCGAATTTCTTATTCCCCTTTAGCAGTGCAAAGAAGGGCAAGGCCTTGTCTGCTGATTTTGAGATGAATCGAGTGAGGGCTGCCATTCTTCCTGTCAGCCTCTGAATATCTTTGACGCTCTTTGGCTCAGGTAGGTCGACAATGGTTTGGACCTTATCTGGATTCGCGTCAATCCCCCTTTTGCTTACCAGAAAACCCAAAAACTTCCCTGCTCTCACCCCAAAGACATATTTCTTTGGGTTGAGTTTCATCTTATATTTCCTCAAAGTTCTGAAAGTTTCTTCCAAATCGCCTAGGTGTTCGCGGTCAGTTTTACTTTTGACGATGGAGTTGTCAACATATGCCTCTATGTTCCTCTCCCTTTGATCCGCGAATACCTTATCGACCAGTTTTTGGTAGGTTGCTCCAGCATTACGGAGTCCAAACGGCATTGCCTTATAGTTGTACACGCCACAATCTGTGATGAATGTTGCCTTCTTTCTATCGGCCTCGAGCAAGCTAATCTGATGATAGCCCGAGAATGCATCCATAAAGCTGAGCAGTGCATGACCGCTAGTAGAGTCTACTAGTTGGTCTATTCTTAATAACGGATATCAGTCCTTCGGGCAGGCTCTGTTGAGGTCTGTGAAGTCTACGCACATCCTCCATTGGCCGTTAGTTTTTTTTCACCATGACCACATTGGCCAACCATTCTGGATAGTCACACGGCTCAATGAAGTCAGCAGCCAGCAGCTTATCAACTTCTTCTTTGATGGCCTTGTTCTTTTCGGCCGAAAAATTTCGTTTCTTCTGCTTTATCGGGCGGACGGTGTTGTCAACATTTAGACGATGTACCATCACGGCCGGATCTATTCCCGGCATCTCATCCGCCGGGAACGCGAAGACATCTGCGTTTTCTCTTAGGAGAGTCACCAGGTTGACCCTGACCTTTGGGTCGATGTCCGTTCCGACAGCCACTGTCCTTGTCGGATCCTCCGCTAGCATCTCCTGCTTTGTTTCTCCATCCGGCTTATGCCTTGGCGCATCGCCAGGCCTGGATTCCAGCTCTTCCATTGAAACTTCCATCATCTCTACATCCCCTTTCTCGGATTTTTCCTCGTTCGCTAGAGCTCTCCTCTGAGCTCGCCCTTGCTTCCGAGTTGGCGGATCGAGATCTTCTACCGGAATTCTCCTTGCCGGCTGTTTTAGTGCTGTTAGATAGCATGATTTTGCCATCTCTTGATTCCCTCTCAACTTCGCTGTCGTCCCTAAATTGGAAACGTACAACATGGTAAGATGGTATGTTGACACAACCCCTTGGACGTCATGGATAAAAGGGCGTCCGATAATTGCGTTATAAGCTCCAGGCACGTCAACCACCAAAAATTCTGCCATCACATCCCTGGCGTTCTCATCTTCCCCTACCCTGACTGGTAAGGTTATCAGGCCCTCTGGAATCACTGACGCCCCCGTGAAACCTATCACTGGGTAACTTACGGGCTTCAGGTGCTCCCAGCCAATCATCAGTTTCTCAAAGGTTGAGAAGTACAGTATATATTTGCAGAACTTCCTCCATCTACCAGAATTCTATGGATCAGACAGTTTGATACTTTCAGAGTGACCACCAGAGGGTCATCATGGGGAGAGACAACGTGGTTCGCGTCCTCTACCGTGAAAGACATGGCAGACATTACTGGCAGCCTCCTCCACTGCATACTCTCGTTGAAATTGACCTGGTGCCTGAATTCTTTTAGGCTGGCCTTTGCTCCGTTCACGCTACCGCCATGAATCGGACCTCCACTTATAACGTGAATTTCTGAAATCCGCGATTGCACGTTCTGATTGTTTGGTTTCACCACGTCTCCTTTTGACTGAGCCTTGTATTGAGTGAAGTAACCCCGTCTTATCAGATCCTCTAGGTTATCCTTCAAGTGCCTGCAGTTCTCAGTGGTATGACCATGATCCCCATGAAAATCACACTATTTGCTCTTATCACGGTTTTTGTGAAACATTGGCTTTGGACGTTGCCATTTATCATTGTCTTTGTTCATCTGATATATCTGAGCTCTTGAGGTCGTGAGCTGCGTATATGCATCGAACTTGTCTTTGTACTCGAATTTTTCGCGGTCACTTTTCTCGCGGTGATTCCCTTTCTTGACGACATTAGACTCTTGCTTCCTTTCATCCCGGCCGCGATCATTCTCACGACCCTTTTCTTTCTTCTGCTTATCATCCATCTTCTTTTCAGGCTCGCGACTTTGGCTGCTCGCGGCCTTGTCAAACTCTTCACCCCTGATGAAATCGTTTGCCTTCCTCAAGACTGGCTCTAGGGATGTGAAGGTTTTACGGCTCAGATAGCTTCTGAATGCGGACCCTTCCCTTAGCCCGGTCATCAAGGCTAAGACGGCCACATCCTGCTGGAGGCAGGGAATGGTGACCGCCTCAGCATTGAAACGGCCAACGAAGTCTCGCAAGCTCTCATTTTCCCTCTGCTTAATAGATAACAGCTCGCCAGTTGTGCGCTCACGGCGCCTATTACTCACAAAGTGAGTGCTGAACATGGATGAAAGCTGAGAAAAACTAGAAACATTACCAGCCTTGATGCTTTTAAACCATATCTGAGCAATCCCAGTCAAAGTGGATGGGAAGACTTTGCACCAAATAGCGTCTATCTGGGTGTATAAATACATGTGCCCCTCGTAAGCGGCCACATGCCGTCATACTTACAGGACGGCATCTTAATCTGCGGCATGGGGTGGTTCAAGATTTTTGGAATGAAAGGGGACATCTTAGGCTTAATCAGTAAATGTCCGCCAGCAGAATAATTGCTTGCACCACTGGTGCTGTGTTCTCGGTGAGAACGACTTTGATTCTCATCTTCAGAATTATTGAGATCTTCAGTCTCAAGGATAGGTTCTTCATACTCTGGGTCTGCGATTTGCCTTTCCATCTGGCGTCCCTCCTCATTGAAGGTCCGTATTCTCCTTATCGGTGTACCATCGGCGTTGCGACCAGTCATAGTCGGCATCCGCCTACGGACTTGGCCAATTCTTGGATTAGGAGTGGGGGTGTTGTTAGGCTGAGGAGTACCCGCTTGTAACATTTGGATGAAAGATGCTACAGTTTGCAGCTGCTCAGGAGAGAATTGACTGAGTTGATTCAGGTTGAGTGGTTCGCCACCAGTGTTGACCTGAGATACATTGTTCTCAGGAGTTTGCTGTTCATTGTCGTCCCCGGCTCCTCTGTTTTGGAACTGAGGAGCACCGAGTGGTCCGGTAATAATGGGCTGAGTAGACCCTTGACCGGCATCAAACCCTTGTGGACCGCATCCGTCAACGTTTGCTCATTCCATGTTAGTGTTCACAAAGATGGGAGGCCCCTCCTTCTAGCGCCAAAGTTGTTCCGGTGTTGAAACGGTTGGCGGTCTTGAGAGAAGTCCGCCAAAGATTGGGGTTAGCGTCCGCTAGTGAATAGCTGCACAAGAAGCAAACGTGAACTACCCTCGGGGGGGATGCGAGGAAACCCCCTCCGACGCTCAAGTCAGCACGTGTCCAAATAGGATTTAGAGAGAGAGAGATAAGAATTCTGAGTGTGAGAGAATGTACCTGCAGAATAGTACCATTGGGCTATTTATAGAAGTACTATTCATCTGACAGGGTGCGTAATCCTTTTACACGTGTACGGTCATGGCGCGCTTGACAACTGGGAAGATTCCCTTATTTTGTCTTGTTGGGCGACCGCCAACGTTGTTGGACCACGTTGATACGCTGACTTATCAGAGATGTCGACGACCGATACAATATTCGCGGGTGCGGTGACGTTAGCGGATTCGCCTTTGAGGTCCGCTAACGTACTTGGGTTATACCCATACAGTAATCATTCCGAAATTCAATAAAATATGGGTGTGTTCTCAGTTAGGAGATAGGACATCATTGTGGATAGAGCGATTGATTAAGGTTGTAAACATGATACAATGAGGGAAATAGCCAACTTGGATATGTCAAGAAGAGAGAAACTGAAATCGACAATAACACAGTGAAAGGACGCTTCATCAGCTTCTTCTATGATAGAAATAAAACACAAAATATTATCAGCAGACAACCAACTTAATACACTGAAGAAACAAACAGCCCAAGGACCAGAAATACAGGTCATAAAATAAGATGGTCATCAGGGACATGAGATGAAGTAGACAAAGAAATTAAAAGCAAAATCTCAAGCCAAAGCACACAACAAGTAATCTAACGCCTGACTCGTATCGTTTTAGACATTACAAACAAGGAGGTACATCTCAACTATACTGAGATCTCGCATATCTCCAAAATTTAGTCATAATTACCCTCTATTGTTTTTATTCAAGTCATTTGATGAAATTCCTTAGCTGATCCTTTGCCGAGTCACTTAAGTTATCAGAAGACAAGAGGCCAATTAATAACGAGAAAGTATTAGCTTCAACTTCATATCCCTTGCTAACCATAAGGTCGGAGTAGTATAATGCATTTGATAAGTCATTGTTGACAATATATCCTCTGATAATTGTATTATAGATACGATCATGAGGACAACAACCATTTTCCTCCATTTTCGTCAACAATTGGATTGCTTCATCCATGAGCCCTTTCATACAGAAGCCTTTAATCATAATACTGTATGTTTTAACATCAGGCTGCAGACCCTTCAATACAAGATCAGAGAAGAAATTGGCTGCATAATCAAGTTTCCCAGTCTCACACAAACTGTCCATTAGGATATTGTAAATGAAAACATTAGGCTTAACATCATTATCCTCCATTTCTTCAAGTAGTGCCACTGCCTCATCAAGTAGCATATGTTTGCATAGGCCATCAAGCAATGAAGCATATGTGACAACATCAGGAATAATTTCATGACCTTGCATATCCTTGAACATTTTACGCGCAAGTGGGAGTCTATTGACTTTGCATAGTCCATCAATAAGAGTGTTATAGGTAACAACATTAGGTGTCATTCCTTCATGAAGTATTTCTTCGAATAAGTTGAGGGCCTTGTCAATGTTTCCGGCCTTGCAATATCCATTAATCATAGTACTAAAACTTACAATATCAAGCTCACAACCATTTTGGACCATGAGATCAAATAGTTTTTCTGCATCCTCCATCTGACCACGCAAACAATAACCATCAAGTAAAGCACTGTAAGTAATAACATCTGGCACTTCACCTCTCTCAATCATGTAGTCTAGAATAGCTTGTGCTTCATCAACATTCCCATCTTTGCAAAACATGTCAACCAGCATGCTGAAGGTGATAACGCTTGGTGCTATGTTACACTCCAACATCTCCGCTAACACATCTTTAGCCTCGACCTTGGAGCCGGAGTTGTAGAGACATCTAATCAAGGAGTTATAAGTGACAACGTTAGGTAAAATGCCCTCACTTTTCATGGCGGTCAACAGGTTGAGGGCCTCTTTCAACAGGCTATCCTTACAAAGACTATCAATAATGGTGCTATATATGATAAGATCAGGCTTACAAGGACCAGATTGCATTTTAGTAAGCAAGTGGAGGGCAGCAGCATTGTCACCAATCCGACAAAGGCCTTTGAAGATAGCACCATAGGTAACAATGTCAGGTTGGAAACCTAGCTTAACAATTTGATCGAGCAATTGAAGAGCTTGAGGGAGCTTATCACAGTGGATAAAGCCATTAATTAAGGTGTTAAAGATAACATAATCACGATCAAGGGGGTATCCAAGCTTAAGTCTTTTGGCGAGAAGAGAGAAGCCGAAATGAATGCGGCCCAAATGGCAGTAACAATTGGTGAGAATACCCAATGTATGCATATCAGGTCGAATACCAGACAATTCAAGCTTGTTGAAGAGAGATATAATGGTGGAGTGAGGGTGAAGGCGTTTCAATTTAGACATAGCAGTGAAGAGTTGAGTGAAAACAATGATAGAAGGGAGAGGACGCAAAGAGATCAATTGATGGAAGAGAGAAAGGGGGAAATTGAGATTTGAAAACCCTAAGGGGGCGTTTGGTTGAGGGGTGTGAAGAAAGGGAAAGGGTTTCCAAACTTAGGTTTCCCTTACTTGATGTTTGGTTGATGATTTTTTCTTTTCCCTTTACCCATTTTTCAGTTTAGAATTACTCCCTTACCCTTAGATCCATTACCCAACCCCCTGGTTTTGGATACCCCCAAATCCCTCTACACCATAACACAACCGACCACCCCACCACCACCACCACCACCACCAGGCGACCCTACCGACCACCACCACGACCATCCGAGCCGCCGCTACCACCCTCCACCCGAGTCGCCGACCCCCGCAACCCACCGAAAACCCCACCCCACCCATCGAAAACCCCACCCCACCCACCGAAAACATCCCCCACCCGCCGAAACCCCACCCCAACCGCCGAAAACCCCACCCCAACCCTCAAAAACCCCACCCCACCCGCCGAAAACCCCACCCCACCCGCCGAAACCCCACCCCAGCCCTTGGAAACATCACCCCAACCGCCGAAAACCCCACCCCACCCCTCGAAAACACCACCCCAACCGCAGAAAACCCCACCCCACCCCTCGAAAACACTACCCCAGCCGCCGAAAACCCCACCCCGCCCTCGAAAACACTACCCCAGCCGCCGAAAACCCCAGTCCAGCCCTCGAAAACACCCCCACCCGCCGAAAACCCTAGCCCAGCCCTCGAAAACACCCCCCACCCGTCGAAAACCCTCCCCCAGCCCTCGAGAACACCCCCCACCCGCCAAAAACCCTAGCCCAGATGTCGCTGGTCGCGCAGCGACGCCGGTGCCGGCGTAAGTGAGAGAAAGAGAGGTGGAGAGGGAGGGGGAGGGGGGTAAAGGGTCAACTTTTGTTACCCTTTCTCTTGTCTAACCAAACACATGGGTAAATTGGGGGGTTTGGGGTTCCTTTCCTTTCCTAACCCTTACTTGATTCCTTTCCCTTTCCCCACTTCCAACCAAACGCCCCCTAATTTACAATGCTCTCTAACTGATTTCAGAAACAACTCACGATCTTCAATAACAGCATCTCTTGCATTGGAGTAACTGCGAAAACGAAATTGAAAAGGGGAAAAGGAGGCTAGATAGGGAAAAGTACCTTTTCCGCCATGAAAGATTGTAGAGGAAGCAGCAGCTCTGCAACAAAAATTCATAACTCTTGAGAGTTGAGTCTGAGTAACTGTGTTCTCCAAAATTTTGGTTGTGAAAAAGCGTGATGCTCTAGTGCTCGTGATTTTGTGAAGGCACCTTCAATTTGGGTAAATGGTTAAATAACGATTAAATTTGGTCAATGGTAAATTTCGTTTAATGGAAAACTAAGTACAATCCAGAAATATCAGAATCAGACCTGTTCTAAATATTTCCTTCTCACCATATTTTTTGGTAGTATATTCAGCAAAAAATAATTGTATAATTATTACATAGATTATATATTTATAAAAGAAAATATAGTATATAAAAATCCAACATGTCAATAATTCTAGGTATATTATTAAAGTGATGTTTTTTTTTCTAATATACTAATTTTTTTTACTAGATGTACTACATTTTTTTTTACTAGATATACTACCTTTTTTTTATTATTTGAACAAAAAAATATAATATTATGAATGGGGTAAAAGTCAAGTATAATGCGATTAAGACCCTGTTCTTTTGAGATGAATTGAATGGTTGAACCTAACTAAACTTAACTAGAATAAAGTTAGATGAGTTGAATTGGACCCAATTGAACTCAGTGGCGTATCTAGAAATTTTATGCTACGGGGTCACTAATCATAAGTATCCGAAACAGTGTTGAGTGGGGTCTCTTCTAATACTAATTAACACTTTTATCTACATTTATACAATATAAATTAGGTTTTTTCTCATATTATTTTTCCCCAAGTGGGGTCAAGTGACCCCACTTCTATCAACATGCATCCGCCACTGATTGAACTGAAATTGTGTCCAAAAGAATATGGCCTAATGGAGTAATTTTAAAGAAATGGAAGTAGAAGCTCAAGTTTCAGCATACACAAATGTTTGTTTCCGCCATGACATAATCTATTATGCACATCTGAAATAGATATGAACATGGGAATCAAGTTGTTCAGTATGATTCCAGGTTTTAAAAGGTCGGCCAAAAAACATTGTAAACCATTAGATTTTCATGGTCATATTCATTACGACTACAATAGAAATGTCGTTCATAATTTGATACTAGTTGTTTCCCCTTAATAAACCCATTTATAGATGTCAATTGGGCGAAGTTAGTCTGAATGATGGTCTCTCCACACCCTCAACCCGCTTAAAAATCTCTCAAATTTGGACATAGTGTCATTCTCTCTCTCTGATGACGGTTGAAAACCCTTAGGGTCACCCAAACATTTTCCATATCGATTAAAAGCTGCACATCCAACAAAATTGATATCAGATCCTCTATAACTTTGATCACAAATATAGGCCAACCATCAGATGGTTCCAAAATCCAACTGAATAGTCCAGCAGCAATTACTTTTGTAAAAGGCTAATAGAAGTCTCAAAAAAAAAAAAAACCTGCCGGTTTCTTTTTACATCTACCCTGACCCGACAATCTTGACATCTATTCCAAATATCCAATTGTTTCCACAACTCTACATCACATACTATTACTGTATGAACAATTTTACTGTTAGTTTTCCTCAGCAGAATTGCAGAAGCTTTTCAAGTTCGAAGAATGTACATCATATCTTAATTCAGGTGAGAATTTGCATCAGATAGTTTCCATGAACCTAATATCCAACAACCTGTGTGGTTTGCAGATAAACCTGACATCCAATAAACATGTATGGTTCGCATGACGAACCAGAAACTGGTATATCATCTGCAGCTGAAACAAGTAATCAGAAATTTTCTGAACAGAAAAGGTCAGTGTTCCAGAAACATTAAGCCACTTGAATAGAATGATCAGAACGAATATCCAAGCACCAACAACAAAGGTAGTATAATCAGATGCCAGCAACCTCACATCAGCTTAAGAAAGGAGAAGCTAACCAGAAATGACTGCATAAGTAACCAAGTAAATATGCAAGAGCTGAAACATAAAAAGTGAACACCAGAAAACCATCAAAAAAAGGCCCAACTCCCAAGATTATTATTGGAACCAAGTTACAATCCCATAGAAGGAAAACGAAACAACCTAAAACCCCTAAGTTATTGACATCGCTTCATAAGAAGTCATCAGCCATAGAATGCTTTATATGGAGATTTCATTGCTTCCTTACAAATATGTAGTCTGGGGAAACAACTGAAATTCCATGAACTACGTAGATCCACCAGAGCTGTAAATAAATGCACATCCAATATCAACTGGATATTGCCAGTGTATTACTTCGCTCCAGTGGAAGGCCATCATATTAGACCCGAAGACTCAGTCCTCAAGCTATATCAGCCATACCTGATGTAGCGTTATCTTGAGCTACTTCACTTACAAAGTTGTTTAAAATTAATAAACAGAGCTACTGTTTTAGGCAGAACTGGCCGAGTTCTTCAAATATTAAAGAATCTACAAACAGTAACAAGTTTTAGTGACAGATCGTTGAGAAATACAATGAGAAAAATTAATAGCTAGACCAGGATAAGACAACCAAGAACTTCAATAGTTTTCAAAGAGGCGACTGATTCAAAATTTAAACACAAATTATTTATCATGAGTAAGATGTACGATATGGCGGTGATCATAATTAGGACATCACTTTGGATAGACCCAACATCAAGACTGTAAAGGTGACATGATAAGGAGGAAACACAACTTAGATTCGTTGAAGAGAGCAGCCAGAATCGACAACAAGGGAGAGGAAAATAGCTACCAGTGAAAAGACGCTTCATCAAGTACAAGTCACCTAACGTCTGACTCATATCATTGTAGGCATTACAAATCAAAATGGAGAAACATCTCAACACTGTGATCATCACAATACCTAAAGCGGAATTCTCGATTTACAATATCTCCATGTCTAGCCATGGTTAACCACTTCTTTTTCCTATTCAAGTCATTCTTGATGAACTCCAGTAGATGGGTTTTTCATGAGTCACTTAAGCTATCCAAAGACAAGAGGCAAACAAACAAAGAGAAAGTTTGAGCATTAGCTTCAAATCCCTTGCTAACCATAAGATCACCATAGTAGAATGTATTTGATAAGTCATTGTTGAGAATATATCCACGAATAATTGCACAGTAAAACAAGTACATGTAATTCCCGTCAAAACAGGGTCCACTGCCTACAGGCTAAAACAATCAAATAACTAATTAAGTAAATAGTAGAGTTGTTGTTTGAGGGTTTTGGGGAAAAAGGGGGGGGAAGAGGGGGCTGTGCCAAAATAGTTATTGTTTGGTCAAACGCTATCTATTGTCCTCCTTTTAAGACAGCAAAACCTTGGCTCTTCTGTTTGTCAACTTCTCGGCAGTCCCTGATTTTGTCAGACTTAGAAAGCTGATAAGGAAACTATATAAGTTTCTTTTTCTGGAAGTAGTGCTTCAGATGCCAAACCTGTAACAGTGAAGCCACAATACCCACGCCAAGGGACATAATACTTAACCGAGCAACTCTAGTGTTGGTTTTTTCGCTCACTTCCCTCATTCCTGCTTCTCTGCAAAAATCCAACAAAGTTGTGTGTTAACTTCATATGGCAAAACTGTTGTTTCAATTTTCTCATAGCAACGCCCTCTATATTTGCGCAATGCAGCTGGTATTCCACAATCCGGAAAAAGAGAAAACAAGGCTTAGCACATTAGACAGAGTAGGTGAATATCTAGTTTGGAAAAGCACGCGATTATAGAGATCATAATTCATATGCAATACATCTCCAGGTTCAAACTATATACGTGCTAACACAAATGATCCCACCCTACAGGTTTTTTGGAGAATGTTATCATCCGGTCATTGTTATGATGCAAATAAAAAAAAGGCTCAGACTCATTGAATAGAATTTATGATGATTAGTAAACCAGTTTATCCCCTTTCTTGTGTTGCACGCATCATCTAATTACTTGAATATCAAAGGCATAAAGATGCAAGAGGCGTCCTGAATAGGAAGTATGAATGCATATCAGATATGCATTTACAAAATATGACAACCAAAAATTCCCCGCTATTAATGTGCAGTATTAAGCATCGCTCCACCCCCAAAGTTCTCCCAACATGTCTTTAAATGCATATACATATGCCAATCGTCCCTTGGTCTCACATGCATTGTCAATCAGATGTCTCTATTTCTGTTGGTCAACATGCAGCAGTTGATATCACTTTAGACAGCAATGGTGTTATACACAATATTACATCAGGAACCCATACAATATATTCACTGCGTTGTTGCTAGCTAGAAGTCGATAACAGCCTTGATTCAGTTTCGAATGTGCTATTAGGTCTATTTCAATTCATAAACTTTCTAATGCGATGTGATTCGACATCCAATAACCCATTATATCTACAAAACCATATCCTACAGTCCTACATATAAAGGCATAACCACGTAGAGAATTTAGTTGGAAAGTTGGTAATTATAAGGAATCCGGTGAGTCAAGAGTACATCATAACTTATATGATGCCCAATTCATTAAGATGTGCAAATTTAGGTACCTGTTCTTCAAATATAGTAAATTCTCGTGAATTGCTTCCACAGCTGCTTCAAGTTTTCTGAGCTCAAGCTCAACACCCTACAAATCTCATACAAACTAGTTATCATTATGTTCAGCCATAGGAAAAGTGGAGTCTACATATCAGGAAGAGACACCCACTAACGCATGGGTTAAAAAACATCTTCTTACCTCAATATGCTCTTTTTTCGCAACTGAATCCCAGTCTTTGGCAGCAATCCCAATTTTCCAATCAAGATTGAGCGTTGCAGATTGATGATTACCATCAACCCAAAAGCAGGCAACATAGTTACCAATTTCACTAGTTGTCAATGCAAACTGACCATGAGTCACATTTTCTTGGTGGTAGAGAGTGTTTCCATAAGGAGATGTCACCTGATATATTAAAAATGTAAACAAGGAAACTCACTTCCCAAAGTGTACAAAATCAAAAGAAGCACAAATTTAAGTGACCAAAAGAAATATCACAATTGTGCCATCCTTTTCTTTTTCTTCTTCTAGACCGGCAAAACCGGTTCAGGAAAAGCCTTGGGCCTACCCTCTCCCACGGATTCGGCAGCCCAAGCCCTAAACATGACAACCCTCCCCCCAACCACTTACGCTACCCCAAGGGTTCGATCCACTGTCTCCCCCCGGGGCAAATTAACAACCATACAATTCGCTGCTTGTTCAAATTTGACTTAATTTCTAAAAGAATACGAAAAAAAGGACCATAATCAACTCTATTAGCCAATCCTACATTAGCATAGCTTCTCCAATCGGTTTTCGAGCAACATTTAAATCTATCGTGAACGCAGGCCGTTTACATCAAATCTCCACATCTAGCTACAATAATTAACTAGAGGCAGCAAATAACACAGTATCATAATACAAAGTTAATTTTGCCAAAGCACAAAGGTTAGGGTTTCTCACTAATTCTGAAAGTAAAAGAGTAACTAATCCTCATTAACCTCTAAATTAAAACATAATCACAGATTGGGAGCTACAACAACATGAACAAAGTAACAAGGTACAATAATTTGATCAACAAGTTGTTAAAACTTAGTACTAAATTGTAAGAAATAAAACAAATACTGTTGTTGAAAATGAAATGAGTAAAAAAAACCTTAGCAGAAACAGTGGGAGGAGCGTGACCATGTTCATCGATGACAACGTAGTCAGCAACAACAACAACGTTGTTCTGGATCTCCTCAGAAACACACTTGGTTCCTGTACTCGGCAGATTCAGCCATATTCCTTCTGACAAAAGAAATCTGCTACTCATCATCATCAAGCTTATTACAAAAATTGTACACCATGAGTAAGATCGACCCATTTTTCTCTCTCCTCTGGATTTGACTTCAGGGAGGTGATTGTGAAACTGTGAAGAAATTTTATTGAAATTCTTTCTTCGTTCTTTCAGAAAATTAAAATACACGCACTTTAATTTCCTTCTTCCTCGCGTAACTTTCTCCAATTGCCTTTTGCCACGGAGGATTTGGCTGGTACACGTCGGCGCTAATCTTTTTAGTACTTTTCTATACGCGCCCCTTAGTTCGCAGTCTTCTACGAGTTAGTCTTGTGTGCACCTGATCCACAACATAATATTATTATGGACCAAAACCACTTACTTCCTCCGTTCCAAATTAAACGCAACAATTTAGAGGGCACGGACTCCTAGTTGAAATTTCTTAAGGGGTGATTAGAAAAAGGGAGGGGTATGTGATTAGTTTAATTAAGCACCACCACCAAATGCCACCACCACCTACTACCACAACCTAATCCACCAAGGCACCACCACCACCGAAACTACCACCACCACCCCCACCGAAACAACCACCACCACCAAGACACTACCACCACCGAAACTACCACCCCCACCCCCGCCCCCCACCCCCACCGAAACAACCACCACCACCAAGACACTACCACCACCCCCACCGAAACAACCACCACCACCACCACGTCACGTGCAAACGCCACCACCATCAAAACACTACCAACACCACCGAAATCCACCACCAATTTCACCACTAACACCACCGAAATCCACCACCAAACCCCAATTTCACCACTAACACCACCGAAATCTATCAAAATAAAACCCAAAATACACCACCACAAAGCAAAACTACAACCTTGACCACCGAAGTTCCAAACCCCCTTTTTAATTTCATCATACGCCATTCTTAGGGCTTCAAGTTATGGCGAGAGAAAGAGATGGAAGAGAGAGAGAGAGATCTGCAGGAGATACAAAGATCGAGAAGAGAGAGTGGCGAGGAGAGTGGTGGGGAAACGCCTATCTCCAAAAGATAAAGATGTTGATGTTGGAGTGCTCGAAATCTTGGAGGCCGAAATCTTTTGGAGTAACAAGATTTCTGAGAGTGGTGAGGAGAGAGAAGATGGTTGTGATGGTGGTGGTGGTGCCCGAAATCTTGGAGGCCGGAGATAGGATGGTGGTGGTGGTGGTGGTGACGGTAGAGGAGAAATTTGAGGTGGGTGGGTTTGAGGAGAGAGAATCCTAAGGTGGGTGATGATGGAGGTTTAAATGATGAAGATGGAGAAAAGTGGTGGTGGGTGAGAGTTGAGGAGATAGAAAGAGGAAGATGATTTGGATTTGTATTTATTTAATTAGTATGATAAGATCTTGTTAAGGGTTTTATTAGTTTTCATTAAGTATAACTAAGTATGGTTTAATTTTTTAGTAAGGGTATTTTTGTAAATTCACACCTAAAAAACTTACTAAAAATAGAAAGTTTGGAATTGTTGCATTTAATTTGAAACTTCCCAAAACGGAAACTGTTGCGTTTAATTTGGAACGGAGGAAGTATTTAAAATAGTGACCCTTTTTCATATAGTAACCTTTTAAAAACTTAAGTTACGCTATACAGTTACTATCTACCCTAATGACGGTTTTTTCTCACATTAGTTTATCATACTGAAATTTTCACTTTGTGACATAGTATCCTTTTTTTTTATATAGTAAAACTTTACAATCTAAATCTACTCATCTTTTATATCTATGTGTTTTATATAGTGACCCTTTTTTTCATAAATCACATGAATTAGCATTAAGTCCACACTAATTTAGTGTGTACCAAGTCCATATAAGTTTTTTACATCCCCTACCAACCTTGCCTCTTTTTTTTTTCATTGTGTTCGGATGAAAAGCGTAACTGAAAAGTAATAGAGAAAAACTGAAGAATGGGTTAAAATATTAAGAAGTTGGTGACATGAATGAAAAAAGAGAACAGAGTAGATGAGATATGTTACCAACAATAGAAAAGGCGACAGTAGGACGTAGGTAGATTAACAAGAAACGGACCAAAAAGAAAGTTGTGTAGATTAAAACGAAACGGAGGGAATATAATTAGTACTTCAACATAATCTATACTAATATATTAAAAAGCGTGCCTAAACAAGAAACGGTGTCACGTGGCGCTCTCCCTAATGGGGTTTTACTCCATGTAATCCACAACAATAAAAAAATTAGAAATGGCGTAGCATAGGGTTTGATCCCGGGACCTCAAGAACATATACTAATGTCTTAACCACTGGACCAAATAACACTTAGTGTTATCATCTTAAAGTATAATATTAATAAATAAAAATTTTTCCTTACTCGGGGCGTAGCCCGGGCCTAATAACAATCACGTACATAAGGGAGGTAAAAAAAACAAAATCAAGTTAAGTAATATTAGAGCATGCCCACTCATGCCCCAAAAAAACATGTCATCCCTCTCTCTCATCAACTTTCTCTCTCATCTTACAAAAGTTAGTCATGCTTTATTACTTATTTTGACAAATGCACCCCACTCATGACCCAAAAAAAAAAGAACATCATCTTTCTCTATCCTACTTTTTACTATACCCCACCCTATTTTCTCTCTCCTACATCAATACATTATTTGTACATTTTGATATCAATAATATTATACAAGATTATAAATAAAATTATTTTGGGTATTTATGATCCTAATTAAATACATTTAGTTATTAATTTGGATTTTAAAAAAATTAAGTTTTAATTGGGATTTTTCACTAGCGCAATCATTAATTAATTTTATGTATTTAACAACATGACAATGAAACAACAACTTCGACTGTTCGACATAATCACAAATAGCTTCTATTACAAACTACTTAAATTTATTCAATAAAACGAAAGACACATGAATTACTACTACAAACTACTTATCTTAAATAATCCAGATATTAAGATTATTGTTCATTATTACGACCATATCGTTGCCAAATATGCTCAATTAAATCTGATTTAAGAGAGATATGGGTTGGCTTATCGCGTATTGCAGCCCTTCTAGCCAAGTATTGATCCATGTTAAAAGGACGTTCGTTGGCATATTCAAATCTGATTTAAGGACGTTCTTGATGGATTAACAGGCATCGCAGGTGAAAGAATCGGCTCAGTTGCGGCAGGGATGATTGGTTCAACAACATTGCTTTCGTCTCCAGAGCTTGTCCCAATGTTTGGTTTATCCTTCATCATTTGCATGAGAACTTGAAAGTTTGGATGAGCGGCAAAGGACGAGTCAAAAGTGAAGCCAGAATTTCCCGAAGCGTTAGGGTCCATTGTATTTTTTCCTAAGTATAAACATATATTATGATTAGTAAAAGAACAAACTAACATAACACACTAAAATCCCACATGTGAACACCAATTATATTATCACTTATAAGTTTTGAACAAATGCAAACAAGTTCAAAAGTAATACTACTAATTAACAATAATTATTATAGAAATAATGTTTTTAATAAATTTAAGTTCTCATCAAGTGCTAACAAATTTACGTGTTAAACATGATTAGTGTTCTATATAAATAGCATTACATTATGACACATACCTAAAATTGAATTATTAATTTATCACAATGCTTAATATATAAAATTACATATTTAAAAAAAATTCTTTACAAAATTCAACAAGTGTATAATAATTTCACGTATTAAACAAAAATTAGTATTCTATATAATAGCATTTGATTATTAAATATAACTAAAACTGAATAACTAATTTATCACAATGCTTAGTATATAAAATTAAACAATTAATAAAAATTTATTTTAAAAATTCAGTAATTAATAATAATTATTGTAAGAAGTTCAACTATTAATAAAAATTCAACTATATAAAATACGAAAATTGATAAATATAATTTTTTGACTCACCTCAATTGTCTTCAATAATAATTTCTTCAAAAATAAAAGCTTCCAAAGATAAATATTCAAGTGTGTATAATGTAGAGAGAGAAAATAATTAATTTTGGAAGTGTGTCAAAATATAACAAAATGGATGTCTATTTATAGATCTCAAAAAAATATGACCGTTGGTGAATTTTTTTTTTTTTGATTTGTATTTTTAAAGTTATTCAGATTACAAAATCTGAATAACAAAAATAACCGTTGGAAAGTAATTCCACGTGTCAGTGTGCGGTTGGTCGGGCGCGTCGCCCAAGATCGACGCGTCGAGAATTTTTTTTTTTTTTTAAGCTACAGCACGCGTGGCAGCATTTGATTGGCTCTCTAATTTTTTCAACCACAAAACTCAACGTTTTGAGTTTTGTACGCCCAAAATTCACAATTTTTTTTGTGGGCCCCTTCCTCCTCCTTTTACATGACTTGATCCATGTTTTGGGTCATAGGATGCCCAAACATGGATTAAGTCATTCTATGACCCAATTTATAGTGTGCAAAATCCATGGATGGAAGGCTATGTTTTTTTTGACCTTCATGGATGACCCAATTTCATGGCCAATTTGTCCATGAGTGGACATGCTCTTATAAGGGGTAAATATATTTATAACGAAACACATGTGCCTCTTGTTATGGCGTACATCGTTCTTATAGTGTGGGCATGTGGGCTGTGGCCATTAGAAAATGACATTAATATTAGAAAAGTGACATAAAACATTTAGAATTGTTATGTTGTGATGTTTGAGTGTTATTTTTCCTATATGTCATTTTTTACAGGTATCGTTCTTGTAATACTTCTCATGATTGCTTTATAGGGTTTTAGTAGACTACTCATTATAACAAGATGCATCTTTCTTTTGGGGAGACGGGTGTTACAATTCTTATAAGTATCATTTTTCTTTGATATGATTAATCAAATTCATTGTCATTTTTATGAATTATCTATTTTATGGACAACATGTGTCATATTAAGTTGAGTTGTCAATATTTTTTTTTCGTTATATCTCAAGTTCCATTGTTATGAGACATTATTTCCATAATGCGTAAATATCATTTTTAAAATATATCGGTGTCATCTTTTTAAGGCTATTTACACAATGGAAAATTTATCATAACAGACCTTTTATGTCACTTTTTATGGGAAAACAACCTTTTAATTATTTGTTGGCAACTTTAAAACCTTAAAAAAGAATTTGTTTGCGAGAAACAACCTTAGGCCACTTTTAGGCATCATTAAATGAAGGAATTCAACTAACAATCATCTAAGATAGTAAACATTCATTATTCTTCTATAATTTATGTAATAAAGCTTTCTTCTTTTATGAATTATGTGCTGTAAAAAGGCTTGGTTAATGCCTGAAAGTGGCCTAAGGTTGTTTCTTACAAACAATTTACTTTTTTAGGTCTTAAGTTGTTTGAAAAAATTTTAAAGGTTTTTTTTTTTTTGCAAAATGTGATATAAAAGGTATGTTTTGACAAATTTCCCTTACACAATTTGTCAATGACAATACGGATGAATCACACCAATTAGATTAAAATAAATTGATGTTCCAAATGCTCATTACTTGATTCAGAATTGAAGAAATGCAAGTCTTTATGAATATGCATGTCCTTACCAATGTTACCATCAACCAAAAGATTGACGGTAGCCGCCCCTAAGTTGAAAAAAAAGGCTTTTGACTTTTAAAGGGGGGGAAACGAGGGAAAAGAGAGCGAAAATAGTTTATATCCATACAAATATATTAAATTTAAAAATATTAACAATAAGTAGTTACTAGGATTCGAACACATGACCTTTGAAATAAAATGTGAGTATTTAACCACTAATCCATTACAATCTCAATACTTAATGTTTCAAAGTAAAACATAATAGAGTCTTACAATTATATGGAATCATAAAGACATAGACAAGCTTTTTGATCTCAACCACTCTTATTAAGTAATAACACTCTTACCCTAATTCCATTGAAATTGTTATTTTTATCCCCAATTTCTTAGAAGTTTAATTTTTTAAAAACAATTTATCATGCCATAAAGTCAATTTTTCAATTTTGCACTAGACTGAATATCAAGAAATGCTAATAAAATCAAGTATGAGATTTATGAATAATAATATATTTGATAATTGTAACTGACCCGCGGCATCGCTCGGGCAAAATACTAGTTGATATTTAAAAACAAGTGACTATTTGTTGATGTTTTTTCCTTCAACTATATTAATGTTAGGCACTTTTTGCATATGTCACTTTAATTATATATTAAAAATATATTAAAATAAATTTTATCGTATAAAATGTCGTTGAACCAATTTCAATGTATATTTGTAAAAGGTCAGCCATTTGTAATTTTTACTAATTGATTACTAATTATATAAATGGTCAAATATGAAAAGTCAAAAGTAAAAAGCTACAAAGGGAATATTATTTATTTTCTTGAGACATTTGTTAATTACTGCATAGCAAATGTACAATTTTGTAAATTACAGCATTTTCATAAAAAAAAAAGAGTTGAGAATTAGTACCTTTTGAAACAATTTACAATTACTAACTAGTATTTAGGCCCGGGCGATGCCCCGGGGTTCCTCTGTGCTACAATTTAGTAGTAGTTAAATAAGTCATCTCATACTCATTTTAAAAAGTCATCTCATTCATGATATGGATTTAAAAAGTTTTCCATTCATATATCATTATTAATTTTGATTAAATAAGCAATAATAGTATGGTGGAGCGATGGTTGGATCTCTTTCTTTCATACTTGAGGTTGTGGGTTCGAATCTTCACGTTGCCAGGGCCTAAATACTAGTTAGTACCTAAATTGTGTAAAAGGTCAATATAATGTATATGTTTGGAAGCAGAGGAGATACATATTAAAGACGTTTTCATCCAGTCTATTTTCACGTGATGCTCTCCCTCGTTCCATAAGTTTCACTCTATGAAAAAAATCAAAACATTGTCTGTATAAGTCTTGATGCATGACCTCAAGTGGGGGTGATAATGAGCCTGATAAGCTCGCGAGCAGCTCGGGCTCGGCTCGGTCAAAGCTCGGCTCGTTGAAGCTCGGCTCGAGACTTAAACGAGCCGAGCCGAGCTAGGCAATGCTCGGCTCGTAAAGCTCGTGAACAGCTCGATTATTATTTTATACTAAAAAAATTTATATTAAAAAATATTTTATATTAATTTTTTTTATATATTACAAAATTATTTATATATATTAAACATTATATTAAGCATTTCTTTTAAGATATTAACTAAGGTATATTATAGAAGAAAGATAAAAAGAAAAGGTAAAAACAATTAAAAAGGGTATTTTCATTAAGGTGTGATTGTTTGATCATTCTCACACTTGAAATAGAAAGAGGAGAGAGAAAGAGAAAGTGGGAATAATTACTGAAGAGAATTCACGCATGGGCAATGGGGAGCAATGTTGCAAGATGGAAGCAAGTGAGAAAGAAATTTGGCTTTCTAGAGTCCCACATCGGTGGAATAGGATGAGGGTGTGAGTTAGAGGCTTTATAAAAGAAATATTTCACTCCCTAACTCTCTACCATTGGCCTGCTACTACTTGCTTGGCCATGCAATAACAAGTGTTAGTTATTGGGCCTTCGAACTACTAAACGTTCGGGCCTAATGAACTATGACCTTAGACTTGCTTAGGGTTGAACCTTGAAGTTATATTCGAGCTTGAGCCGAGTTGCAATTTTTGGACTCGAGCTTGAGTCGAGCTTAATATTTCGAGCTTGAGTCGAGCTTAATATTTCGAGCTCAACGAGCTTCGAGCTTGAGCCGAGCCCAATTAAAATTGTTCTTGAGCCGAGTCGAGCCTAGTTAGGTTTGGTCTCGATTCGGCTCGTTAACACCCCTAGTCGAGCCTAAACGAGCTCACGAGCCGAGCCTAAACGAGCTCACGAGCCGAGCCTAAACGAGCTCACGAGCCGAGCTTAAATGAGCTTACGAGCCGAACTCGAGCCGCAAATTCTAATCACGAGCTTGAGCCGAGCTCGGCTCCCCCAAGCTCGGCGAGCTCACGAGCCGAGCCGAGCCCATGAAAAGTTAAACGAGCTCGAGCCGAGCCTAGTGCTATTCGGGCTCGGCTCGATCGCTCGATAAGTACCCCTAACCTCAAGTATCAAAATTAATGAGTTAAGCAACCACTTATCAAATGTAAACTTACACAACAGCAACAGCAGCAGCAACAACAACAACAAAATAATAATAATAATAATAATAATAATAATAATAATAATAATAATAATAATAATAATAATAATAATAATAATAATAATAATAATAAAACAGTAATATTAATAAATAGAAATAAATAGTAATATGAAATAGAGAGATCCGAAATATAGTCACTTTATTACTATGGTCATGATGAGTTCGTAATAGAACTTGCTTGGATATTGTAGTACTTGTATGCAATAGGTTCAAGCTAGTTGCTTGACAATTGGTGGAGAGATGGGATTAGCTTGGGAAAGCAAACTAGGCCAAACAAGCTAGTATAAACAAATTCTTCACATGATGGAGATGTAAACAAGATCAGTACTGTGAACCACTTTTCATTCTCAACCCCCTATTTCCAGATTTTCTTCTTTGGAGTAAACCACAAGAGAAACAAGAGCAGGAGCTCGTTCTGACAAGATCCACAAGCAACTTACACATTACACAAACAATAATGCAGGAGCTACAATAAAACTAAGACAAGCCAAATGTTGTATTTGCCTGCTCACCAAATTCATCGATGGCGATATTGCAGTGCTCCCCAAGACTAAAGATAGAATCATACGAGTTACGACTCATCATCTTCCCAATGATACAGCAGAAGCACTTCAAAAAACAGCCTTTCCCCGTCACTTGTTTTCCTCATCTGTTCAGGTGATTCTACTTCGTTGTTACACATTAGGAATGTACCATTAACCATGACTCCCCTTTTCTGAAGATTATCACAGGTTGGAAGAGTCACATGATGTTCATAATTATTCCAATCACCAGATCAAACAATAACAGACAGATGTCAATAAAATGATCAGCTTCCTTCAAACAAAAAATTAACAGCAACGATATAAATTAATAGCTACATCGGGAAGGGACAGACCAGAGATCTATGCAATCCGCAGTTCGAAGGTGCAATTACACCGCACCTGCACCTGCACCTCGCACTTTTACATCATCTTCAGGTCCTAATCCAAAGCGCAAAGTCACCGTTTTAGGCGCAGCTGGAGGTGGAACGGGTTTTGATGGTGGGTGGTGTGGGGGGCCGTAGGAAGGTGGTTTTTGGTTGATTTGGGTTTCGAATTCGAGCCAGCAGGGAGGTGGTTTTTGGTTGATTTTGGATTCGAATTTCGGTGGTTTTTGGGTTTTGACGGTGGTTGTTGGTGGTTGTGGTGGCGTTTCGGTGGTGTTGGTGGTGGTGGTGGCGTTTCGGTGGTGTTGGTGGTGGTGGTGGCGTTTCGGTGGTGGCGGCAGTATGTGGTGGTGGTACTTGGTGGTGGTAAATTACACTAAACACTTGCCCTCACATTTGTTAATCTCACCCTAAGAAATTTTGCCTAGGAGTCCGGGTCGAGGGAATTGTTGCATTTAATTTGATACGGAGGAAGTATGTAGTTTGGGGAAACAACTGAAATTTCAACATCTATAAACTGCATATCCTCCAGATCTGTAAATAAATGCACATCCAATATCAACTAGATACTGGCAGTGAAATACTTCACTCCCACTTCCACTGGCAAACCATCATATTAGACCCGACTCCTCAAGCTATATCATCCATACCCGATGTTGCAAGACCTAATTACTTGAGCTACTTCACATACAAAGTCATGTAACAATTAATAAACAGAGCTACTTCTTTAGGCAGAACTGCCGGAGTATTTCAAAATGTTAAAGAATCTACCAACAGTAACAAGTTTTACTGGCTCGTTGACAAATGATAAGCTTCCTTTCAAAGTGAAAGATAACTACAATGAGAAAAATTAATAGCTACACCGGGCCAAGAACTTGCATAGTTTTCACAGAGGCGGTTGAATCAAAATATAAACACAAATCATTCATTGTGAGTATGAACTATACAATACGGCTGTGATCTCAATTAGGATATCAATGCAGATGGACCCCAACTTAGATTCGTTGGGAAGAGAGAAGCCGGAATCAACGATGAGAGAGAGGAAATTAGCTACCTGTGAAAGGACGCTTCATCAAGCACAAGCAACGCCTGACTCGTATCATTGTAGGCATTACACATCAAAATGGAGAAATAACTCAAATACTGATCATCACAATACCTATAGCGGAATTCTCAATTTTATCATATCCCATGTCTAGCCATGGTTAACCACTTTTTTTTCCTATTCAAGTCATTCTTGATGAAATCCCGTAGAGGGTTCTTTGATGAGTCACTTAAGCTATCCAAAGACAAGAGGCAAACAAACAAAGAGAGAGTGTGAGGCTGCGAGCATTAGCTTCAAATCCCATGCTAACCATATGATGACAATAGTAGAATCCATTTGATAAGTCTTTGTTGAGAATATAACCACGAATAATGGCGCAGTAAAACAACTAAATGTAATTCCTGTCAAAACAGGCTCCAGAGCCGGCAGGCTAAAACAATCAAATAACTAACTAGGTAAATTGCAGAGCTGTTGTTTGGGGTTGCTGTGCTAAAACAATTATTGTTTGGTCCAAAGCAACCACTTGTACTCCTTTCCAGACAGCAAGGCCTTTGCACTTCTGTTTGTCAACTTCTTGGCAGTTCTTGATTCTAATTTCTAATTCCAATGGACTTAGAAATGCGATAAGGAAACTATACAAGTTTCTTTTTCTGGAAGTAGTGCTTCAGATGCCACACCTGGAATTAGTGAAGCCACTATACCCACGCCAAGGGACATAATACTTAACCGAGCAACTATATTGTTGGTCTTTTCACTTACTTCCCTCATTCCTACATTTCTGCAAAAATCCAACAAAGTTATGTTTTAACTTCATATGGTAAGGATATCTCCAACTGCCTCATATTGCAACTTACACATTTCACTAACAACAATGAAGGAGTTACAGTAAAATTAAGACGAGCCAAATGTTGTACCTGCTGCTCACCAAATTCATCGATGGCGATATTGCAGTGCTCCCCAAGACTAAAGATATAATCATACGAGTTATGACACATCATCTTCTCAATGATACAGCAGGTGCTGGATCACTTCGAACAACAGCCTTTCCCCATCACTTGTTCTCGTCAATGATATGTTCAGATAATTCTACTTCTTTGTTACACATAAGGCGTGTACCATTAACCATGATTCCGCTTTTCTGAAGATTATCACAGGTTGGAACTTGGAAGAGTCACATGCTGTTCATAATTTTTCCGATCACCAGATCAAACAGTAACTGACAGATTGTCAACAAAATGATCAGCTTCTTTCAAACAAACAATTAACAACAACGATATAAATTAATAGCTACCTCGGGAAGGGACAGACCAAAGATTAGTTGCTTCTAACCAGGACACTGCAAACTGATGAGTTAAAAGAGGTGGTCAATCCGAATTCAATATAATATGGGTGTGTTCTCAGTTAGGAGATAGGACATCACTGTGGATAGAGCGATTGATTAAGGTTGTAAACATGATACAATGAGGGAAATAGCCAACTTGGATATGTCAAGAAGAGAGAAACTGAAATCGACAATAACATAGTGAAAGGACGCTTCATCAGCTTCTTCTATGATAGAAATAAAACACAATATATTATCAGCAGACAACCAACTTAATACACTGAAGAAACAAACAACCCAAGGACCAGAAATACAGGTCATAAAATAAGATGGTCATCAGGGACATGAGATGAAGTAGACAAAGAAATTAAAAGCAAAATCTCATCACATCCAAAGAATAGGGCCTAATGGAGTACGTCGTAACTAAATTCAGGTGAGAATTTGCATCAGCTAGTTTCATGAACCTAACATCAACCAACCAGTGTGGTTTGCATGATAAACCTGACATCCAATAAACATGTATGAACCAAAAAAATTTGCTATATCATCCGCAGCTGAAACTGGAAATCAAATACTACCTCCGTTTTATATTATTTGCAACGATTTGACATAAAGTGTGAGTAGAAGATGTCTAATCGTTGCAAATAATATAAAACGGAGGTAGTATTATCTGAACAGAAAAGGTCAGTGTTCCAGAAACATAATATTTCAAAATATAATCTCCCAACTTGAATAGAATGATCCTAACGAATATCCAAGCACCAGCAACAAAGGTAACATAATCAGATGCAAGAGATCTCACATCAGCTTAAGAAAGGAAAAGCTAACCATGAATGACACATAAACAACCAAGTATGTACGTAAGAGCTGAAACATAAAGTGCACACTAGAAAACCATAAAAAAAGGCCCGAGTCCCAAGTTATTATGGTAAATAAGAACCACAATGGAGAAACTTCTCCATATTAGAAACTTTGAAACTTTAATAGGATACCTGAAGCATTATCCTCGATCATAGACTTTCTAGTTGTGATTCAGATTTTGCAAAGAATACAAATCAATGAATCATTATAGTTTTTTAGGCCCCTTCGAGTGAAGTAATTCGTGATAGTTGACAACCAAACAAAGGTACAGTATCATAATAACAATTATTAGGAAACTTTACAAGCACAATTTCAAGAACTAACAATTTTTAGGAAACTTTACAAGCACAATTTCAAGAAAATTAAGCCCAAAGTTGGTACATGGGAATCCAAAATCAAGGCGTGTGTACTAAGAGCAATCGGTCTCTGTTTTGATAATGTTCACCAACACACCACAGAAGGAGAACAAAACAACCTAAAAGCCGTGGGTTATTGACATTGCTTCATATGATGTCATCTGCCATAAAATGCTTGATTTGAAATTTTCACTGTTCCGTAAACAACTGAAATTTCAACATCTATAAACTGCATATCCTCCAGAGCTGCAAATATATGCACATCCAATATCAACTGGATATTGGCAGTGAAATACTTTACTCCCACTTCCACTGGCAGACCATCATATTAGACCCGACTCCTCAAGCTATATCAGCCATACCCGATGTTGCAAGACCTAATTTCTTGAGCTACTTCACATACAAAGTCATTTAACAATTAATAAACAGAGCTGCTTCTCTAGGCAGAACTGCCAGAGTATTTCAAATGTTAAAGAATCTATAAACAGTAACCAGTTTTAGTGGCTGGTCATTAACAAATGATAAGATTCCTTTCAAAGTGAAAAACAACTACAATGAGAAAAATTAATAGCTACCAGGCCAAGAACTTGAATAGTTTTCAGAGGCGATCGATTCAAAATGTAAACACAAATCATTCATTTTGAGTATGAACTATATAATACGGCGGTGATCTCAATTAGGACATCAGTACGGATAGACCCCTTGATCAAGATTGAAATGGTGACACGACAAGGGGAAAACGCAACTTAGATTCGTTGGGAAGAGAGAAGCCAGAATCAACGATGAGAGAGAGGAAATTAGCTACCAGTGAAAGGACGCTTCATCAAGCACAAGTCATCTAACGCCTGACTCATATCATTGTAGGCATTACACATCAAAATAAAGAAATAACTCGAATATTTTGATCATCACAATATCTAAAGCGGAATTCTCAAGTTTACCATATCCCATGTCTAGCCATGGTTAACCATGTCATTTTCCTATTCAAGTCATTCTTGATGAAATCCGTAGATGGTTCGTTGATGAGTCACATAAGCTATCCAAAGACAAGAGGCAAACAAACAAAGAGAGAGTGTGCGGCTGTGAGCATTAGCTTCAAAACCCTTGCTAACCATATGACGACAATAGTATAATCTATTTGATAAGTCATTGTTGAGAATATAACCACGAATAATGGCGCAGTAAACAACTAAATGTAATTCCTGTCAAAACAGGCTCCAGAGCCAGCAGGCTAAAACAATCAAATAACTAAATTGCAGAGCGTTGTTTGAGGTTGCTGTGCTAAAACAATTATTGTTTGGTCAAAAGTACCACTTGTCCTCCTTAATACAATAAAACACAATATATTATCAGCAGACATCCAACTTAATACACTGAAAAAACAAACAGCCCAAGGACCAGAAACACGGGTCATAAAATAAGATGGTCAGCAGGGACATGAGATGAAGTAGACAAAGAAAAGTACCACTTGTCCTCCTTAATACAATAAAACACAATATATTATCAGCAGACATCCAACTTAATACACTGAAAAAACAAACAGCCCAAGGACCAGAAACACGGGTCATAAAATAAGATGGTCAGCAGGGACATGAGATGAAGTAGACAAAGAAACTAAAAGTAAAATCTCAAAGCCAAAGCACAAGTAATTTAACGCCTGACTCGTATCGTTTTAGACATTACAAACAAGGAGGAACATCTCAACTATACTGAGGTCTTGCATACCTCCAAAATTGTCATAATTACCCTCTGGCCTCTATTGTTTTTATTCAAGTCATTTGATGAACTTCCTTAGCTGGTCCTTTGCCGACTCACTTAAGTTATCAGAAGACAAGAGGCCAATAAATAACGAGAAAGTATCTGCTTCAACTTCATATCCCTTGCTAACCATAAGGTCAGAGTAGTAGAACGCATTTGATAAGTCATTGTTGACAATATATCCCCTGATAATTGTATTATAGGTACGATCATCAGGATAACAACCATTTTCCTCCATTATTGTCAACAGTTCAACAGCTTCATTCATGAGCCTTTTCTTGCAAAAACCTTTGATCAATATGTTGTATGTTTTAAGATCAGGCTGTAGACCCTTCAATACAAGATCGGATAAGAAATTGGCTGCATCTTCAAGTTGTCCAGCCTCACACAAACTGTCCATTAGGATATTGTAGATGAAGCACCATAGGTAACAATGTTGGGTTGGAAACCTAGCTTAACAATATGATGGAGCAATTGAAGAGCTTATCAGAGTGGATAAAGCCATTGATTAAGGTAGTAAAGATAACACAATCACGATCAAGGGGGTAACCAAAACCAAGCTTAAGTCTTTTGGCGAGAAGACCAACAATTGGGAGTAACTGACTTCCTAAATGAAGGAATCCTTCATGATCGAGTGATAACGCAAGATGTTGCTGGTATTTCGTCCAAGGGAGTGTTGGTTAAGGATTTAGTGTCTAGTCAAGCAACTGATCCTATCAAAAATAATTCTAATACGGAAAGGGATAAGCATATTCTGCAAGAGAATGAAACATTAAGCAAACCGCCTAGGAAGAGGGGCCGACCGCCTTTGCCTAGGCCCTAGGGATGAAGCAGGGAATATTATTAAAGATGTAAAAAAAATGCAAGGTTGAAGAATTGGGCTCGGTAGTTGATGAAATTATTTCGGAGCTCCATAGAGATTTCAAGCTTTGGGCAAAAGAGGATCGACATAAAATGGCGAAAAAATACAAACTTGATGATGCTCATAAAGGCCTTGAGACTGGGCCTAATCAGTCTCCGGGGACAATATGATTATTTTGTCTTGGAATTGTAGGGGTTTGAATGATGCGGGCTCCTCTACAATTCCATATCTGTGCTGGATAGTCCGCAAGTTTCATCCCTCTGTAGTATTTCTATCTGAAACTAAGGCTGATAATGTACTTATTCCTAGGATAGCTAATATTTTAGGCTTGTATAATATAGATGTAGTTGATGCTAATGGGAATGCGGGGGGTTTAGCTCTTATGTGGGATGCTAATGTAACTCTTAGTGTACGTAAGAAATCGCAGCACTTTTTTGTATGTAGTATAGGGGATGTACTAAAAGATGTTAAGTATGAATGGAATGTAGCTTTTGTGTATGGGTCGACGTATCGTCAATTAAGACCTGTAGTATGGGAGGAGTTAAAATCTAGCATTGAAAATGAATCTAAGCGATTTCTAATATGTGGGGATTTTAATCAATTGGAGAGAAGTGATCAAAAATTAGGGGGAAACTCAAGTATCAGTGGAAGGGAAGTTTTTTTAAATTGGAAAATGGATTTGGGATTATCAGAGATTCCGTCAGTTGGGCCGTCGTTTACTTGGTGTAATAATAGAGAAGGGGCCAGCAGAATATATGAACGTCTGGATAGAGCTTACGGGTCAGAAGAATGGCTTCAAATTTTCTCGGATGCTAGGCTTATAACTCTCCCTATTATGGTATCGGATCATAGTCCCATAGTTCTTTCTACAACTCCATTACTGAAGCGGAAAAAAAAATCATATTAAACTGGAATCCTGGTGCTTGGACTTTGCGGAAGTAAAGAATCTCATTATGGAAAAATGGAATCAACATGTAGAGGGTTCACCAATGTTCAAAATTTCAAAACAAATGGCCCTGGTTAGATTTCATGTTTTTAAATGGTGTCGAGAATATAAGAAAAAGATGGCTATTGATTGGGAAAAATGGTCTCGGGATTGTCAGGAGGCACAATTATTAGTTAAAGATAGTGTTACTGGGTGTCAAGAAGCAAAACTCAGAAAGCAAGCGTTAATGAAGATTCAGATTCAATTAAATTTCTGGAAGCAGATAGCGAAAGGAAAGTGGATAGCGCTTGAAGACACGAATTGCAAATGGTTTTTCCGCAAAGCAAAATCACACTACAAGAAAATCACAAAATAACGACGGCCTATCAGCGACGGCAAGTAAAACCGTCGGTAAATCCATATTAAGCGACGGCTTTAAGCCGTCGTTGATTACCGTCTGCTTTTATATCATATAACGACGGTTTAGCTGTCGTTGATTAGTAACGACGGCTATAAGCGGTCGTTTTATTTGCGGACTTAAAGCAGAATGTTTTTTTTCTTGGGCGACGGTTATAAACGGTCGTTGATTGTCGAAGGGTGGGGGGTTTAATTGAATCTGGTGTTTCATCGGGTTTTAGTTTCAACAAAAAAAAAAAGGAGGGAAAGACCTTGGGCGAGCACAAAGAATGACGGAACCACCTCCACCTGCCTTTCCTCCTTCCTCCGGCCACCAAGCGGCCGACGAAACCCACCTCCACCTCACTTCGCCGCGGTAAGCTTTACTTTCTCCTTTTTTTAAAAATTTTTGTACTCATGAACCCTAACAATTGGGTTTTGTTACTCGTGAGAGAAGTGAACTTCAGGCGACGACCTTGGGCGACGAAGTTGCATCGACTCTTGCCGGACCTACATTTCGCCGGTGGTAAGCAGTGCCAATATCTTTTTTTTTTTTTTTTTGAATAATTTGTGTACTCATGAAACTAAACCCAGAAAATTTGGTTTTTGCTAATTCTTGTTATTTGTCCTAAAAAATCGAATCTTGTTTTTGTCAGTTTTTTACTCACATTTTGTTAGTCTTGCTTTATTTTATGTATATTTCTTCATTTAAGTGTTTGATTTTATATTAAATCATTTCTTTAATCAAAGTTCATACTACTTATTATTTTTTCATATAATTTCATAGTCAGATTTTAGTGATTTGGTGTTGCTCGTTTAGTAGAAATTGACGCTTAATCAAAGATTTTAGTGATTTCTTTAATCAAAGTTCATAGTTCATTTTAGTTACTTATTATTGGAGTTGCTCGTTTAGTAGAAATTGACGCTTAAAGGTGCCGTTGAATAATTGATTTTCTACATGATGTAGGATTACGTAGCACTTTGGTGTTTCTCTTTGGCTTAATTGTAAGGTTAGTAGCAATTTTTTACCATATTTTGTCTTCAATTTATATTGTTTTCGTTCATGTAAATTATAAATTTTAATTTTTGTGTAAGTTTTTCATCATGAAATATAATGTATTAAAAAAACGTTTGTTTAGAGAATGTTTTTTGGATTAAAAAGCTAAAACATTGATTACATAACTTATATAGGACTACTTCATAATCTACCCTACCGACTTTGTTTTTTGGATTAAAAAGCTAAAACATTAAAAAGCAGGGGGGAGGGGGGGGAGGGCCAGGGGGGGAGGGGGGGTGGGCGCAGGGGGCGGGGAGGGGGCGGGGGGGGAGGGCGCGGGGCGAAGGGCGGGGGGAGGGGCAGGGGGGGGGGGGAGGGTCGGGGAGGGGGAGGGGGGGGGCTGCAGGGGGAGGGGGAGGGGGAGGGTCACGGGGGGAGGGGAGGGGGAGGGGGAGGGGGGGAGGGCGGCAGGGGGAGGGGGAGGAGGGCGGGGAGGGGGAGGGGGAGGGCAGCGGGGGGGGGGGGAGGGGAGGGGCAGCAGGGGGGGGGAGGGAGGGCGGGGGGGGGGAGGGGCGGCGGGGGGGGGGGGAGGGAGGGCGGGGGGGGGAGGGGGAGGGAGGGCAGGGGGGGAGGGGGAGGGCTGCAGGGGGAGGGGGAGGAGGGTCACGGGGGGAGGGGGAGGGGCTGCAGGGGGAGGGGGAGGGGGCAGGAGGGGGAGGGGGAGGGCGGCGGGGGGGGAGGGGGAGGGGGAGGCGGGGGGGGGAGGGGGGAGGGTCGCAGGGGGAGGGGCGGGGGGGGCAGCGGGGGAGGGGGAGGAGGGCGGCAGGGGGAGGGGGAGGGGGGAGGGCGGCGGGGGGGGGGGGGGGAGGGCAGGGGGAGGGGGAGGAGGGCGGCAGGGGGAGGGGGAGGGCAGCGGGGGAGGGGGAGGGGGAGGGCTGCAGGGGCCGCGTTTCTACTTTCTTGCATTTTACGCGTTTCTACTTTCTTGCATTTTACCCTTGAAAGAAGTATCTTACGCGTTTCTACTTTCTTGCATTTTAGGTAATCATGTCTAATCCTAAGGGCCGCGGAGGTCGAGGTGGCTTAGGTGGAAGCCAAGGTCGTGGGACTTTGACTCCGAGGGAGCTTTTTCAGTCACCAGCTGTACAAGGAAGCCCGAACCCTATGTCAGAGACACAGGGAGATGATTCACAGGCACGTGACATTGGTGAGCACGTACCGGAGACTCCGATGACTCATACGGAGGAAGGTGAAGGTTCGAACCGTGCACCAAGAAAGGTTTTAAGCCCTACTGGATTGTGGTAAGTTAGTAAACCTTCATTTCATGATATTTGTATGCAATGATATTCACAATTCACGTGTTTGTTTGGTTTTCAATTCAGGTTTGATGATAACAAGGTTAGTGGGTCCATCACTGACATTTTCCAGGGCCATTTTCGACAACCATGGTTCAATTACAGTGAGGTCGATGATGCAACAAAGACGCATTGGTGGAACATTTTCACAGTATGTATGAATCGAATTATGAAAAATGAAATTGATTATATTACTTTATTAATATCTTTGTTTAATGTTTGACTAAAGGGTATTTACGAATGGCCTCCTGAGTTAGAAGGCCTAGTGAGGAAGGATTACAAGAAAAAAGCTTCATCTCGTCTGCGAGACTTGCGATACTGGGTGGTTAAGAAAGCCAAAGAAAGGCCAAAATGGTTGGGGGAGACGATATACGAAGACATGAAGAAGAGAAGTGAAGACCCAACATTTCGGGAAAAATCTGAAAAGGCGAAGAAGAACCGAAGAGGTGGCTCCCCTGTCTAATCCACCGAGCCGTCACACTTTCGGGGTTCTATTTCGGCGGACAAAGATGCTAGGAAGATGGTAAATATGTTTCATATCTACTACTTAGTGTAATTTACATGAATATGTTCCATAAAGCCTTTGTTAATTAAACAATGTCTACAGGCAAAGAGTAGAGGAGGAGTACTCCCTACTGCTCCCGAGTTGTTCTTGAAGACTCATTTCAAGACTGTTCTCGGAAAAGGAGAAATTCCAAAGAAACAAGAAATCAAGGCAAATCTCGGTACATACTTCTAAACATGATATATGTAGTTAGTTTAGTGTATTTATAAGTTGTTTTGATTGAAAATACACAAAGTAGGAAAGTTAGAACCAAATGTAGGCCAATATAGGCCTTTTTAGGCCTTTTTACTTGAAATTGAATGAATACGAGTACTTTGATGCTAGTTTAAGTTATAACCACCTCAAACATCATATATGTAGTTAGTTTAGTGTATTTATAAGTTGTTTTGATTGAAAATACACAAAGTAGGAAAGTTAGAACCAAATGTAGGCCAATATAGGCCTTTTTAGGCCTTTTTACTTGAAATTGAATGAATACGAGTACTTTGATGCTAGTTTAAGTTATAACCACCTCAAACATCATATATGTAGTTAGTTTAGTGTATTTATAAGTTGTTTTGATTGAAAATACACAAAGTAGGAAAGTTAGAACCAAATGTAGGCCAATATAGGCCTTTTTAGGCCTTTTTACTTGAAATTGAATGAATACGAGTACTTTGATGCTAGTTTAAGTTATAACCACCTCAAACATCATATATGTAGTTAGTTTAGTGTATTTATAAGTTGTTTTGATTGAAAATACACAAAGTAGGAAAGTTAGAACCAAATGTAGGCCAATATAGGCCTTTTTAGGCCTTTTTACTTGAAATTGAATGAATACGAGTACTTTGATGCTAGTTTAAGTTATAACCACCTCAAACATCATATATGTAGTTAGTTTAGTGTATTTATAAGTTGTTTTGATTGAAAATACACAAAGTAGGAAAGTTAGAACCAAATGTAGGCCAATATAGGCCTTTTTAGGCCTTTTTACTTGAAATTGAATGAATACGAGTACTTTGATGCTAGTTTAAGTTATAACCACCTCAAACATCATATATGTAGTTAGTTTAGTGTATTTATAAGTTGTTTTGATTGAAAATACACAAAGTAGGAAAGTTAGAACCAAATGTAGGCCAATATAGGCCTTTTTAGGCCTTTTTACTTGAAATTGAATGAATACGAGTACTTTGATGCTAGTTTAAGTTATAACCACCTCAAACATCATATATGTAGTTAGTTTAGTGTATTTATAAGTTGTTTTGATTGAAAATACACAAAGTAGGAAAGTTAGAACCAAATGTAGGCCAATATAGGCCTTTTTAGGCCTTTTTACTTGAAATTGAATGAATACGAGTACTTTGATGCTAGTTTAAGTTATAACCACCTCAAACATCATATATGTAGTTAGTTTAGTGTATTTATAAGTTGTTTTGATTGAAAATACACAAAGTAGGAAAGTTAGAACCAAATGTAGGCCAATATAGGCCTTTTTAGGCCTTTTTACTTGAAATTGAATGAATACGAGTACTTTGATGCTAGTTTAAGTTATAACCACCTCAAACATCATATATGTAGTTAGTTTAGTGTATTTATAAGTTGTTTTGATTGAAAATACACAAAGTAGGAAAGTTAGAACCAAATGTAGGCCAATATAGGCCTTTTTAGGCCTTTTTACTTGAAATTGAATGAATACGAGTACTTTGATGCTAGTTTAAGTTATAACCACCTCAAACATCATATATGTAGTTAGTTTAGTGTATTTATAAGTTGTTTTGATTGAAAATACACAAAGTAGGAAAGTTAGAACCAAATGTAGGCCAATATAGGCCTTTTTAGGCCTTTTTACTTGAAATTGAATGAATACGAGTACTTTGATGCTAGTTTAAGTTATAACCACCTCAAACATCATATATGTAGTTAGTTTAGTGTATTTATAAGTTGTTTTGATTGAAAATACACAAAGTAGGAAAGTTAGAACCAAATGTAGGCCAATATAGGCCTTTTTAGGCCTTTTTACTTGAAATTGAATGAATACGAGTACTTTGATGCTAGTTTAAGTTATAACCACCTCAAACATCATATATGTAGTTAGTTTAGTGTATTTATAAGTTGTTTTGATTGAAAATACACAAAGTAGGAAAGTTAGAACCAAATGTAGGCCAATATAGGCCTTTTTACCCACTTTATTTTACTTGAATTTGAGTATATTTAACCAAATGCGGGAGACGTACAAGAAGAAGCTGGATCATTGTACCACTCGGGGTCACAACCGAACCCCGATCTGTTGTATTGGGAGACAGGTTGGGGGAGGAACCGAGGAAAAGTTCGGGGGTTGGGTCGGGGAGATCATTTGTACTACAACTCTTCATCGTGGCGAGGAGATAGCGGCTCTTCACAACCATATGAGCCGTCCATTTTATCTCGGATTGAGGCGCAGTGGAGGAGGCAAAGGTCGGCTGCGCGGATGGAAGAGGTGGAGGCAATGGTCGCAGCACGGGTGGAAGCGTCAAGTCGGGCCATTGTTGAGGAAATGATGAGGAACATGTCTAGTTTCGGCCACATGTCCTCAGGTTGCAACCCAGGCCCCCCTCCACATCGCACCGCGACGATGACCCGGGGTTTGGTGGTGGCGGTAGTGCTACACGAACACCCTTGACGATGTAGTGTTTTTGCTTTCGGCAACTTGGTAACTAACTTTTATGCATTTAGTGTCTATATTTTTCGGCATCTAGCTTATTAGTTTCCAGCTTTGTCGATATATATTTTTTGTAAACACAGAATTCTACTTTATTTCCCGACATCGGGATCTATTTTGTGTACATAATTGTAATCTATTTCTTGTAATTATACAAGTATCAATGCAAATTGTAATATATATCAAAATTGCATATTTTTGTAATTGAATGCGATGGAGGAACAGCTTTAGTGTGGTCCACAAGCATGCAACGGTGTCTTGAATACGGGTTTAATTATTGGTAACAACAAAAATATTCTAAATAATATAATTTCAAAAAAACAACGACGGCTAAACATTAAATTAACGACGGCTAGGCAGTCGTTGCCAGGTATACCATGGACCCAAGGACTTCCTCTTCAACGACGGCTTTTATATAATAGCGACGGTTTATAACAGACGTTGATGTGGCCCATACAACGACTGTTTAAAACCGTTGGGGAATTTACCGACGGTTTTTAACTGTCGCTAAATCAACGACGGTTTCACACCGTCGTTGATTTAACGACTGTTAAAAACAGTCGTTGGTTTGGTACCAGCGTCGGTTTTTTTAAACGGTCGCTGATTACAAGTAAGCCGTCGGTATTTTACTCACCGACGGCTCAGCGGTCGTTGATTCTAAATTCAGCGACCACCGTTGCACCGACGGTCTTTTAACGACGGTTTAGCCGTCGTTGATGTTTCACCGACGGTTTTCCTAATATTGCCGACGGCTTTTAGCCGTCGTTAAATTCAACCTTTCTTGTAGTGTCAAGGAAAATGAGAAATGAGATTTTGATGCTTAAGGATGATATGGGTGCATGGAAGACGGATAGAAATGATATTAAAGATATTATTTCAAAATTTTATATTGATCTGTTCCAATCAAGTTGCAAGAATTGGAATGAAGACGTGTTGCCCATGATGCGGGATTTTGATGAGTTTGTTCCAACAGTATCGGAATCGCAGAAACAGCATTTGAGTAATCATGTTTCTCATCAGGTGATTACTGATGCAATTTTTCAACTGGGGGGATTAAAAGCGCCTGGTCCGGATGGCATGCCAGCAATTTTCTATCACAAGAACTGGGAGGTTGTTGGTAAGGATGTTATTGAGGCTGTATCTTACTTTTTTAAGACTGGCTATCTTTTACAGGAATGGAATAATACACTTATCTGCCTTATTCCAAAAGTCCAGCACCCTGAGGTACCAGGGCAATTTCGTCCTATCAGTCTCTGTAATGTTATCTATAAAATCATTTTTAAGGTCCTAGTTAATAGATTAAAACCAATTTTGCAATCGCTGGTATCCCCTTTTCAAAATGCTTTTATCCCAGGGAGACTGATGTCTGATAATTGCTTGCTAGCACATGAAATTGTTACATGCTTAAAAAGGAGGAAGAGGGGTAAGGAGCATCTAGCAGCATTGAAGATTGATATGTTCAAAGCATATGATAAGGTAAATTGGGATTTTTTTAAAATGGCTCCTGCAAAAGATGCAATTTCCTCAGAAAGTCCAACAGTGGATCATGCAATGTGTTACTACGGTTACGTACTCTGTCTTAATTAATGGTGAAGCCACGGAAAGATTCAAGCCAAAGTGTGGGTTAAGGCAGGGCGATCCATTGTCACCTTATTTGTTCATTTTAGTCATGGAAGTTTTCTCCAGAATGTTGACTCAAGCAGAGAGTGAGGGGTTGTTTCAAGGTATTAGCGTTGCAAGAAATGGTCCTCCAGTATCACATCTTTTCTTTGCGGATGATTCTCTATTGTTCTTTAAGGCGACTCCTCAATCTTGTGCGGCTGTCAAGGATGTTATTAATCGCTTCAGTCAACTTTCAGGTGAAGTCATTAATTTTTCAAAGTCTTTAATCATGTTTAGCCCAAATACTCCGCAGAGTTCAAAAATACATATGCGAAGTATTATCGGAACTCCAGTATCGGAGGAGTTAGGCAGATATTTGGGAAATAACATCGAACTGGATGGGCGTAGCTCCAGTAAATTTTTACCAATACTTGAAAAAATTCAGAAGAAGGTGGGTAGTTGGAAACATCTAGCACTATCACATGCAGGAAGAATTCTTCTTATCAATGCAGTTCTAGCATCATTATGTCAGCATGTCCTATCTGTGTTTCTGCTACCTAAAAGAATTTCAGATGGAATTAATGCAATGTTTTCCAGATTTTTGTGGAAAAATTTGTCAGACTCAAAGGCAATCCATTGGGTACGCAAGGAAAAGATAGAAATGCCTAAAGGAATGGGAGGTCTAGGAATTCGAAATGTTAGAGCGTTCAATACGGCGCTCTTGGCTAAACAGGCATTCAGGATACACAATCGGGATGATTTGCTGGTCTCTCGAATATATCAAGCCAAATACAAAGGATCACCGGTGTCAATTGGCTTAAAATAGCAGCATATGGGACCGGCATCATGGGGTTTTAAAGGTATGTGCTGGGCTGTGAATAAATGTAGAAGGGCATTTAGTAGAGTAATTGGAAATGGGAAGGACACTCATATTATAAGGGATCATTGGGTAGAAGGCAAGCCTATAGTTTTAAAACGGGGATATGATTTAGAACAATTGGGTATTCAGAAAGTACAAGATTTAGTCTTACCTGAGTCGAAGAAATGGAATGCGGCGGTAGTATGGAGGATATTTCCTAAAGATGTTGCACATCGTATTCTATCAATCCATCTTCCAGAAGCGGATGTTAGAGATTCCTATGTTTGGAATAGAACACACAATGGTGTTCTCACGGTAAAAGATGCATATGCTTTGCTGCATTCGTCACCAGATATACAAAACAGTCAGAATGTTGATAGCAGGTTCTGGAAGAAACTTTGGGCAACAAATATGAGGCCGAAGTGGAAAGTTTTTGTTTGGAGAATATTGATGAAGGCATTGGCTTTAAACAACAATCTTAGGAAAAGAAAGATCAAAGTAGCTGAGCATTGCTATGTCTGTCAACAAACAGTAGAAGATGAAGCCCATTTGTTTAGAGATTGCCCAATCACTGCCAGAATCTGGTGGGGATCGTGGTTGGCTATCCAGGTACAGAGTACAAATCATGTCTCCATTAATTATTGGATTACTAATTTTATGCACAAATTTGGAAAGATGATGGCCCTCAGAGTAATAGATTAAGGAGTTTTTGTGCACATCTCTGGGCTATATGGAAACATCGAAATGGTGTTGTTTTTCGTAAACATAAACCAAATCCATTAGATATTCTGCGTCTAGCGGAAGAAGGTTATCAAGGGAAGGAGGAGGACAGGCTTAAGTATCATCAGGTGAGTCAAAAAAATATCTCTAGTCATCAAGGTGAGATGATCGTTCAGTTTGGTCGACATCAGGCTGGCATATGTAATGTTAATGTGGATGGCGCTTGGAAAAAGAATGTTCGGAAAGCTTGTCCTTCTGCTGGTATTGGTTGGCAAGGAGTGTTGGTGGATGGTGGGGAATTTCAAGGGAATGATCAGATTAAAGCAATTTATGCACTTCAGTGTGAAGCAATAGCCGTCTTAAGAGGATTACGGGAAGGTTTCAAATGCGGCGTATCGGCAATCTCTGTGCTTACTGATTCTAAATTGTTAGTATGTATGATAGCTAAGAAGCAATTTCCTTTTCAAATATGTACTATAGGGCAAGATATACTGGATATGTGTAGTAAGTTTAGTTATTGTGAAATTAGGAAGGTTGATAGGGAAGTGGTACAGGTAAGTCATGATTTGGCTGTAGCTGTTGGAGTTTTTATTTAGAATCTTTAGGTTTGCTTCAAAAGAATATGAAGAGTCATTTTTTCCTTTTGTCCCACATTGAAAGAATATAAGGGAATAGTAAGGTTTATAACCATTACTCTTCATCTACCCTTTGAGTTGAGTAGCAATGAGGCTTTTAGTGGGTATGTGGTGATGTGTGGTTGCCACACGCGCGCGCCGCCGCCCGCCCGGACCGGGCCTTGGGCCTTGGGCCTTGGGCCTTGGGGAATAAACTTAACTTAACTATAGTTTTGGGTCAGAAATATGTTGACATTTTATGACCGTTTTTATCAGTTCTTAAGTTACCGTTTTTCCCTTAATTTCTTTTTTAATGTCGTTTTCTCCCCTAAACTCTCTCCTTAATTTCGGCCATGACTCTTCCCATTATGTGACCGTTTTTCCCACGATCTCAGCCACGTTCTGATTTCGTTGGTTTTCCTCTCCCTATATATATCAGTGCTCTTGGTTTCTCTAAGGCACAGAAACACAATTACATCTTCTCTCTATATTTCTCCTCGGTTTTCCTGGGCAATACTCAAGAACATTCTCAATCTGGTTTTCTGTCAACACCGGAAATTCAGAGACCGTGTATCCCTGGAGGTTGATTGCTGTGAGTCCGTGTGTTGTTACGGGGCAAATTCAACTTTAGGGCAGTGATCTTCTCACGCCACGATGGTCAGTTAAGTCTATTTTTTTTTAGTTACCAGTTTTCGTTCCTACATTCAAAAATTGAATTTAGTTTAATCTATTTTACGGAACTATGGCTGGTGAAATTCCTAATGACCCTATGCGTATTCTAAATGCTGTCCCCATTACCAATCCCTTTGTTCCTGATATGTCTAAGTTAGATCCGTTTGATGGGAAAAATTATAAAATGTGGTCTGACAAGATGGAATTTTTTTTGGGTCAAATTGGGGTAGATTACTGTTTGTCTGTTGATGCTGCTCCAGAAAATTGTGTTAGGGATTTTGTGAAAGATAATAAGACTTGCCGTGGGATGTTACTGCATTATATGACTTCTGCCCTTTACATGATTTATAGTAAGTCGAAAAATGCTAAGGATATTTGGGATGCTTTGAATGCTAAGTATGGTACTGATGATTTTGGGACTAAGAAATATGCATGTAGTCGTTGGTTGAAGTTTTCTATGTCTGATGATAAACCTGTACTAGATCAAGTTCATGAGTATGAACATTTGTGTGCTGATATTGTGGCTGAGGGTATGGCTATTCCTGATATGTTCCAAGCCAACTGTTTACTTGAGAAATTACCACCATCCTGGGAAAATTTTGTTCATTCCTTGAAACATAGGCAGAAAGACTTTACCCTTCAGGAATTAGTTTCCCACATTAAGATTGAGGAGCAGAACCATATCCAAATCAAAGGGAAATCAGTTGATCATTCTTCCTCTTCTGCTAATCTTGTGGAAAATAAAGCTGTTGCAGGTAAAGGACCAAAAGGTAAGGGTCCAAATCAGTTTCATGGTACAAGGCAGAATTATAACAAGTTTAAGGGAAATTACTTCGTTTGTGGTAAGATTGGGCATTCTGCCAAAGATTGCCGTCTAAGAAAGGAAGTTCCAAACAAAGCCAAAGTCAACAAAGCTCAAGCCAACCTTGCTGAAGACGACATCATTGCTGCTGTGGTGTCTGAGGTCAATCTGGTAAGCAATGTTGCTGAATGGATCGTTGATACTGGTGCAACCCGTCACATCTGCGCCAACAAGGAGATGTTCCAGGACTACAACAAAGTTTCAGAAGGAGATTGCGTCTTCATGGGCAACTCAAGTACTGTGAGTGTTCTAGGCAAAGGAAAGGTTTTCCTGAAATTAACTTCCAGGAAAACTATTGCTTTGTAGAATGTTTTGCATGTTCCAGACATCCGCAGAAACCTCATTTCTGGTTCTCTTTTAAACAAAGCTGGGATTAAGTTAGCTTTTGAATCTGATAAACTTGTATTAACCAGAAATGGTGTTTTTGTGGGTAAAGGCTTTTGTAATGCTGGACTTTTTGTTTTGGATGTTGTTATTGATAATAAGAACTCTAATGCTTCCGTTTATATTGCTGAGTCTATTTCTTTATGGCATTCTAGACTAGGTCATGTGAATGTTGCATCTGTTAAAAGGCTAAAACAACTTAGTCTTATTCCTGACTTTAGCAATATATCTTTTGAGAAATGTGAAGTATGTGTAGAAGCAAAGCACCCTAAGAAAGCATTCAACAAAAATGTATCCCGTTCCTCTTCTTTATTAGAGTTAGTCCATAGTGACTTAGGTGACTTTATGAATTCCATGAGTAGGGGAGGAAAGAAGTATTATATTACATTTGTTGATGACTTCTCACGTTATACTAAGGTATATTTATTGAGTTCTAAGGATGAGGCTGAAGAAAAATTTCTAATTTATAAAGCCGAAGTTGAGAACCAATTGGACCTTAAGATTAAGAGGGTGAGATCAGATAGGGGTGGAGAATATGATGGACTTTCCCTTAAGAAATTTTGTGAGTCTAATGGAATTATTCATGAGGTTACAGCTCCTTATACCCCTGAACAAAATGGAATAGCTGAGCGGAAAAATAGGACTCTTAAGGATATGATGAATGCAATGCTTATTAGTTCTGGTATGCCTACTAACATGTGGGGTGAGACTATTTTATCTGCTTGCTATGTTCTTAACCGAGTTCCCCTTAAGAAGTTAGATAAGACTCCCTATGAATTGTGGAAAGGCTTCAAGCCTAATTTGGATTACCTCAAAGTGTGGGGGTGTTTGGGTAAGATTGGACTTCCTGACTTTCAAAGGAGTAAAATTGGACCTAAGACTGTAGATGGTATTTTTATTGGTTATGCTTCTAACAGTGCTGCATATAGGCTCATTCTTAAGGATGCTTCTGGTTTTGGTCCTATTAGAGAGTCAAGAGATGTTGAATTCTTTGAGCATGTTTTTCCTATGAAAGTTAGTGTACCATCATGCTTGCCTGCTGCATCTTCATCTTCTGTGCATCATGACATTGCATCATCTAGTGAGACCTTAGAACCTAGAAGGAGTAAGAGAGCTAGAATTGAGTCTAGTTTCGGACCTGATTTTATTACTACCTTTCTAGCTGAAAAAGAGTGTTTAGATGAGTAAGATGTCAATGTGCTCGTATTGGAAGAGAACCCGAGAACCTATGCTGAGGCCATGAGATCTGTAGACTCAAGTTTTTGGTTAGAGGCTATTAACAGTGAAATCGAGTCTATTATGAGTAATAATACTTGGATTTTGTCAGACCTTCCTAGAGGTTGTAAGGCCCTAAGTAGTAGATGGATCTTTACAAAGAAATGTAAGCTTCGATGGGTCTTTAGACAAGTATAAGGCTAGACTTGTAGTTGGAGGGCATCGCCAAAAACACGGTTTAGACTTTTTTGATACTTATTCTCCTGTGACTAAGGTAGCCACCATTAGAACATTAATTGCACTTGCATCTATTCATGATTTGATTGTGCATCAAATGGATGTGAAAACTGCATTTTTGAATGGTGAGTTAAATGAGGAGATCTACATGAAGCAACCTGAAGGATGTGAGGTTCCTGGTCAAGAGGACAAGGTATGCAAGCTTATTAGATCTTTGTATGGTTTAAAACAAGCACCAAAACAATGGTATGATAAATTTCATCAAACTATTACTTCAAATGGTTTTTTGGTAAATGATTCTGATGCTTGTGTTTATTCCAAATTTGATGAGCTTGGTTGCGTTTTCATATGTCTATATGTGGATGATATGTTAATCTTTGGGACCAATATAGACGTAGTAAATGCAACTAAGAGTTTCCTCAATTCTTGTTTTGAGATGAAGGATTTAGGAGAGGCTGATGTTATTCTTGGAATAAAGATTACTAGAACGTCATATGGGATATCTTTAAATCAATCTCATTATGTTGAGAAAATATTAAAGAAGTTTGATCAATTTGATTGTATTCCCGTGAAAACCCCATATGATTCTAGTATTCATTTGAAAAAGAATAAGGGTGATAGTATATCCCAAGAACAATATGCAAAAATAATTGGTAGTGTAATGTTCTTGATGAATTATACTAGACCCGATATAGCTTATCTTTGTTAGTAGATTGAGCAGCTATACTCACAGTCCTAATCGAGAGCATTGGGTTGCCTTGATTAGATTGTTGAAGTATCTAAAAGGCACTATCAATTGGGGTCTACATTATCAAAGGACACCTTGTGTTCTTGAAGGATTTTGTGATGCCAATTGGGTGTCGGATAATGATGAAATTCAATCTACTAGCGGTTATGTGTTTACTCTTGCTGGTGGAGCTATATCATGGAAATCATCAAAGCAAACATGTATTGCCAAATCTACCATGGAATCTGAATTTATTGCTTTAGAATTGGCAGGACAAGAAGCTGAATGGATAAGGAGTTTGCTTGCTGATATTCCATTGTGGGGGAAGCCAGCTCCATCAGTTTTATGCGGTGTGACTCGCAAGCAGCAATTGGGGTAGCGAATAATCAAGCCTATAATGGAAAGAGAAGGCATATTCGCTTAAGGCATGCCATAGTTAGAAATTTAGTTAAAAATAATGTGTTGTCACTCGAGTATGTAAAGTCAGAGAGGAATATTGTTGATCCTCTCACCAAAGGCCTTTGTAGAAAAATAGTGCTGGAGTCAGCACAAGGAATGGGTTTAAAGCCTATTGTGGAGTGAATTGTGATGGATACCCTTCTTAGGAATTCCTAAGTTCAAAGGGTCAAACGAAATCACAAAAGAACTCAAGTTGTTGATACTACTACCATTCCTAGTAATAAAAGTGATGTAGTATTTTGTTTTATTATACTGTTATATGTGTGAGGTTGAGCTTATAGCTCTTAATAAGTTCATAGCCTTATTTAAGGTGGTCTGTGACAGTACAAACTTGATGAACTTACCTATGTGAATGTGGGGGTTACGTCCAATCCCCTATGAGAGTCAAAAGGCTTAGGCTCTCTAGAGCATTCATGAGAATCCAGGTAAATTGTGGGGCACTGATATTACAATTGCGAGAATGTTTCTTGATTTGAAAAAGGTTGAGTGCGCATCTATGGTTTGCTAACCTCGTGAAAGGTTCAAAGAGAAATCTACCTATTATGACAGCAAGACATATTTGTATGCACTAAGTGTCAATTCAAGTCCATAAGACATTGATACTTCAAAACCTAGTATCTATTGCCCAGATCATCTTTTTTCAGCCCCGTTTCTTTCTGTTTTCTTCTTTTGAATCATGTGGGGGATTGTTGGAGTTTTTATTTAAAATCTTAGGTTTGCTTCAAAAGAATATGAAGAGTCATTTTTTCCTTTTGTCCCACATTGAAAGAATATAAGGGAAGAGTAAGGTTTATAACCATTACTCTTCATCTACCCTTTGAGTTGAGTAGCAATGAGGCTTTTAGTAGGTATGTGGTGATGTGTGGTTGCCACGCGCCGCCCGCCCGGACCTGGGCCTTGGGCCTTGGGCCTTGGGGAATAAACTTAACTTAACTATAGTTTTGGGTCAGAAATATGTTGACATTTTATGACCGTTTTTATCAGTTCTTAAGTTACCGTTTTTCCCTTAATTTCTTTTTTAATGTCGTTTTCTCCCCTAAACTCTCTCCTTAATTTCGGCCATGACTCTTCCCATTATGTGACCGTTTTTCCCACGATCTCAGCCACGTTCTGATTTCGTTGGTTTTCCTCTCCCTATATATATCAGTGCTCTTGGTTTCTCTAAGGCACAGAAACACAATTACATCTTCTCTCTATATTTCTCCTCGGTTTTCCTGGGCAATACTCAAGAACATTCTCAATCTGGTTTTCTGTCAACACCGGAAATTCAGAGACCGTGTATCCCTGGAGGTTGATTGCTGTGAGTCCGTGTGTTGTTACGGGGCAAATTCAACTTTAGGGCAGTGATCTTCTCACGTCACGGTGGTCAGTTAAGTCTATTTTTTTTTTAATACCAGTTTTCGTTCCTACAGTAGCAGCTAGGAATGGTATTAGTGTGTAGTTTGTGGTTTTGTTTGTATGCTCTTGTTGTCATAAAAAAAAAAAAAAAAAAAGACAAGGGCAACCTATATAGGTACGAAATAAAAACCAAAAGTAACGAAAAGAAAACATGCATCAAACATTTCCCTGCATCGATTACACCACAGTGCAAACAGCCTGCTCACAACTACCTAAAAATTAGGGAGAGTATTGTCAAAAAAAGGAACAAAAATATCAATAATCAGTTGGTACGTTCATGGCATCACCATGTAACTGATGCAAGACAAAAAAAATTGGGCATCGAATATACAGTTCTTTGACAGGAAGAATATGCATAATTGAACACCACACAGACTGCATAACTTTTAAGGGATAGCAGAAAGAACACCTAGAACTAAAATCATGATATACTCTTTCCAGTGGACAGTAGATTTCATAATTATAAGGGAATGATAAGACTTGAAGAACAAAATAGAAGGTACAATGTTACTTCACGAACTAATATCCAAGCATCACCAAAATTTCCTAATGAAAGCAAAACCTCGGTTCATGGATGGAACAGAGTGAAGTCAAGATTACTAGCAACCCCAAAGTTCCACGGACGTCCTGGTACAATATTGATTTATAAGGGCGGGCACATTATCTATTCAACACCACTTTTGATAACACGTAATCTGAGAAGAACTAAACTTTCACCATGTCAGATCGTGGCCTCCAAAGTCCAACTCTGTATTTGTGGGAATACTTCAGTATCAGCTTTCTCTGACAAACAGAATGTAATATTTATCAGAAATCCAGACACAAATTCGTAGAGCAAGAAACTCCTGGTTAATGCATTCTGTTCTCTATAAAAAAAAGTTTCTAGAGAAAACAAGTTTCAATACCTTATAAATAAAGGAAAAATAAGTTCGGATAGTTCAGTCAAGTACCAATAAGTGCAGATTAGTTTTGTTCAAAAATAATCGACAAACTTGAGGTGCAGAGAACGCAGCCCAAGCAAAAGTTACTCCCTCCATATGGAAAAGATAGTCATATATTTGGAACAAAGTTGTCCCGTTTCCTCAATAAGAATATACCTATTCTAAAGTAATCGCAATAACTATAAGTTTATAACTACATTGAGTGGTGAAGAGATGACGGGTAGGACAAGCGGACAACTATTCAGTAAGAAAATTGGTGAGAATCCTGATGAATCCTTAATATGAGGTATTAGTACAACGTCATAGCAATTTCAGGGTAGGGGGGTAAAAATGTACTTCCTCTATTCCTTGATACTTGCAGCATATAATAATGGGACAACCACCAAGGAAGAGGAGAGAGAGTGAAACATGACCCATGTGATTTAAAACAAAGTAATGCTTTCTTTGTTAAGAATCTACCAAAAAGTGAAATGTTACAAGTGTTATGAAACACCCAAAAAGGAAAGTGTTGCAAGTATTAAGAAACGGAGGAAGTACGATAAAAAAAATCGATGGACCTTAATCAAATTCATGCATAGTAAAAAGATAGTTTAACTGGTTAATGCAACAGAAATCATTATCAATCTTACTAAACTATTCCATTCGAGCATCTAGACATTTAGTACTGAAGTAACCCAACATTCTGGATAAGTAAGGCAGGCCTAGTCTATTACAAAACAAGTTCTAGATGTAAAAGATAACAGAAGTCCCTTCAATTTTAAAATTTACTGGAACAAATCCACCAATACTGCGAGGATATTATCACCATTTATCAATCCAAAAGAGAGAGGTAGGAAAAAAGAAAACCCATTATACACTAGTCACTCCTCAATTCATAGACCAGAGGCCAAACTCCAGACCCTCCCAGCCACAAGATCAATGCATAAAATATGACTTAACAATGCATGTATCAACTATCAACTTAAAGCATTTAAAGCTAATTCAGGTTCCACAGAGCAAAAATGCTGCTCGTTTATAACTCTTTCAGCACATAAAGTCACTTCCATTGCATTTTAGTGTGCTGTACGCCTGTACATTACTTTGCTACAGTATAAGAGTCTAACAACACCTAGATTGAGTCCCCATTCAACAATTCAAAGTGGCTCATTTCATGTTTATGCTTCTTACTTACTGTAGAGTTCCAATCTCTCTGCAGCTAAACCCCTCAAGTTAGTATGATTCAACTTGTCAGGAACAAACAATGCTTTAAGGTTGTTTCTCCCCCACTTACCCTGGCCCCTTTTCTTTTTCTCTTCATTCAATAACCTAAATCCATTTTTCTTAGAGAAGTGTGACCCACATGAGTAATTATCTTCTACCAGTTGCAGCCAATGATGAACTTATGACAATATTCAGGATAACGGGTTAGTCCAAGCATACTAGATTGACATTCTCCAATAACCTTGAATAATTTCGAAGTTCCATCAGTACGTACAGTACCACATATATGTGTGTATGTAACCAACTTTCGCCATTTGCAGTACTGCAACAGGGGTTTATAAAGAGTTCCAAGCTGGAGCCAAACAAGGCAACATAGCCATTGAGCCATCATAAACATCTAATGTACTTTTACCTCTGGAACACGGTCAAGAAAATTGGCTTATATTTAGAACTGGAACTGAATCTCAAACTAAATCAACTGCCATAATTATAAGCAACCATCGCTACGTATGATCGAGCAAATCAAGACAAAAAACCAATACAGAATATGGGAGAAGAAAAATAATATAGGGATAGCAGTAGCAGATCAATCTCTTAGCAACTAAGGTATCAAGAGAAAAAAACTTACATGTTTACAAGGAATTTCAAGTTTCTTGAGTTTCAAAGTCCGAGCAAAGAGCAACTTTTGGAGGTCCCCAAACTCAGACTCTAGCTTCTCCACATGAGCTTCCACTCCTTTCCCTATCCCATTCAAGAATTCCGGAATGCCAACCTTCACTGCCATATCAAACAACATATTGATCCCCTATTATAAAGTTCAACCCAAAACTAATAAAGCAGAAATTTTCATGGGTTTTGCACAAATTCCATATCCATTCCACATATTAATGAAACAAAATCCAACATTAACAGACATAACTGAATCCGACTAAACCACCCTCAATAAGAAACCACCCACATAATAATGACAGATTTTTTCATGTTTCGCTCAAATCCCCACAAAATTTCTCATCAGTAATCTTAAAAATACGTAAAACCCATATCTGAAAAAAGGCAAAAAAAAAACACAACAGAGAGAAGATTACGCCCTTAAACCCTAAACCCTACACCCGAAAACCCACATAACCTTAAAACATAAGGAAGAAGAAAATGGGTATTTTTCTAATCAATCATAGATCAAAATTACCAATAAATTAAAAGAATAACGGAAAGAAAATTCATATTATTCGTTTACCTAAGTATGGAGAAGAAGTGGAGAAGAATCTAGAAGAGGGAGGTAAAAATGGTGGAAGTGGAGATATTGATGGAGAAATGAAATTTCTGGAGATGTGCCGCCAAATTGATGCCATTTTCTCTGTTCTACTACGTATTTTCAGCTGAAATCCAAGAATTTTAGATCACTCCAATTTTGCGCACTGAGTACTGACAATTTATGAATTAGGTTGAGCTTAATTGGGGTTTTTTTCCCAATCTTTCAAGGTGATGAATCTAATGATGATGTATGGGACGGCGTCGTTTCGGGGTAAAGCTTTCTAGTGCAACTGTAGGGCTTCTTATCATTAAGCTAAGAATTAAAATCTTAAACTATTATAAATGGATCAGAATACCCAACTTTGGCCCGTCCGCTTTTAATACCCTCAACTTTGAATTATTTTTAAATACCCCCAACTATTGGAGAGGTCCGTCAAAAATGCACCCAGGTAACTTGTAACCTGTTAGCAAGGTAATTTTTTTTTATTTTTTATTTCTCTTTTATTTTCTCTATTAGCTTTTGTAAACTAAAATTCCCAACCCCCCAACCCCCCTCCTTTGCTCATCCCACCACCCCCACCCCCCACCACCCACCCCCCCCAACCACTCACTGCCACCTTCCCCCACCCAACTACCACTCACTTGCCACCTTCCCCCACCCAACTACCACCCATCCCACCCACACCCCCCCTCCCCTAACCCCCGTCGAAACTCCCCTCCCCTAATCTCGTCGAACCCTCTCCTCTTCTCAGGTAGCACTATGACGCCCTTCTCCCCTCTCTCTTGAACGTTCCCTCCTCTCTTTTCGCAGTTGTGAAGGGGGCTGCTGGGTTTCGGGGGTGGTGTGAAGGGGATGGGGGTTTCTCGGTGGGCCCGCTCTTTGGTCGTGGAATCACCCGCAACTAGATCAATAAAACATCTCTCAAGGATCTGCTTGTTAATCAATGATTTACCCGCAATTAAATCGAGGAACCCAACTCAATTTTCAAACCGAATATTCTGGGTATTTTTTTAGCTCCGATTAGTTCGTCTTGTAAGCAAGTTCTGGGACCAATTCCTGAATCTACCAAGAAAACGTCTTCACTTAAACGAACAACATCTGAATTTAAGGCGTTTCCACTACTTAATTTGAAGCTGGAATTCGATCTTGGAAATAATCGATCCGTTTTTGTGTATAGTAATAGGGTTTTCCGAGGCGGAGAAAGAGAAGGGAGATGGATTGGATCTCGAGTGGTGGTGCTCGGTGGAGGAAACCCTAAGAGATAGTTCGATTAATCTACTCATCGTGTTTTTTATGTCTGCAAATTGAGGAGGAGATAGAAAAATGGAAGAATGGCCAACTTTTTGGAATTTTAGGGGGATACGCAAGGGGGAAGGTTGGTCGGAGGTGGTGTGCTGGGTGGGAGGGGGAGGAAGGGGAGGGGTGGCAGTGGGGTGGGAGTAGAAAATGGTAAGGGTGGGGTGATAAAAAAGAAAAACAAAAAAAATTAAGTAAAACCAATAAGAGCATGACACATACACGTGATATTTTAACCTGCTAAACCGGTTCTTTTAGGTTAGGGGTGCATTTTTGGCGGACCTCCCAAATAGTTGGGGGTATTTAAAAATAACTAAAAGTTTGGGGTATTAAAAGCGGACGGGCCAAAGTTGGGAGTATTCTGATCCATTTTTCCTTTGGATTAATGGTGAAGATTTTAATTCTTTAACCTAGGTAAAAGAACTTAAACTGGTTTTTTTAAGAAACTGGAACTATTATAGTTACTTGACTTACTTTATACTGGTTAGTATGTGTTTTTTATTTGTTACGGAAAGAAAGTCGACCTTATCCGAATTAACTGACCCGCTAACCCCGGCCCGAAGTTGAACCGAGACATCAAATACGTGTCTGATCCGAATTTTATGGACTGGAAATTGGCCTAACCCGAATGGACCCAACGTATACCAAATGCAATTCGAATGTAAAATCGACCCGAATATGATCTAACGCGTATCCAAATCGTATGACCCGTTTGCCACATCTAGATGATACTATGTAAAATTCTACTCCATCTGTTCTTTTGTAGTTCCGTCATTTTAATTTTTATGTTTTTTCAATATATAATTTTAACGGTTAATATTTTAATAATTAATATGCGAAAATTACATTGAAAACAAATCCAACAACGTATTACAAGAATGAAATTGTTTACATCATCGGATTCTAAGGGTCCGTTCTGTTCAACTTATTTTAACTTATATAAGATTTTATAAAATCGGATAAGATAAGATCAGATCAGATAAGATAAGATAAGATAAAATAAATAAGATGTTCTGTATAACTTATCTTCACTCATTTCAGAATAAAATAAGATAAGTTAAGATAAGATAAGATAAGATAAGATAAGATCAGATAAGATAAGATAAGATAAGATAAGATAAGATAAGATAAGATAAGATAAGATAAGACAAAATAAGTTGAACAGAACAAACCCTAAATAAGTGCAACAGTTTGACTTTTAAACTTGTTAACATCCAACTTTGACCAACAATATTTCTAATTATACGTTAGCAAAAGCCATAAAAATCGATATTATAAAAGTACTCATTGACACAAATCCAATAACATTTTATATGATGATATATAATTTTATATATTTAGTAAAAATAATACGGTCAAAGTCAGTTGTGTAACTAGTGTAAAAATAAAAGTGTTAAAAAAGAAACAGTTATTAAATAAAAAAATATGATCAACGTGAAAATTACTACGAGTAGTGCAAAAGTCAAATATTGTAATTATGAATGAACCTAGGTAGTATGATACCAATAAGAACTCAAAACTGGAACCCATTAGAACTAGGGATTAGGTGTAATATCCTGAAAATTTAAACATGCTTAATTAGCCAACTAGTTGTTGTTTTACTAATTATGTTATCAATGAAGTTCTAATAAAACTATTATAAGCTATTAAGGTATGATTTTTCTAAAATAAATAAAAGAGAAGAATGTAATTTTTATTAAGTAGTTATGAATTATAATTAGCTTAACAAGTAAGTAATTAAAAATCACAATATGCATAACTTCTCTTTTAATATGAATTACCCAAAGTGAAAATATTTTAGTTTAATAATAATAATAATAATAATAATAATAATAGTAGAAGCAAAAGAGAAGAAGAATAGGTAAGTGAAGTGGAAAAATCAAACTTGAACTTTCCCACCAATTTCCTTCCTCCTTCCTTCTTCAACTTTTCTTCCTCCTCTTACATGGCATCTTCAACTTTCCTTCCTCCTCTTACATGGCAAACCAATCAAGTGCATTTCTTTTCTCTTCCAACCAATCAAGTGCTGCCACCATCAAACCCAAGAGAAGAATTCTCATCAAAATTCTCTTCCATCCATTGTTATCTTCAAAGCTTTCTAGAAGCTTGACAATGGCTATAAATAGCCATGTCCACCAAGCAACACACCACACCACTCTCTCCTTCTCCTCTGTTTTTTTTGGCTGCCGCCGACCACCAGCGCATCACCAGTGCGCCACCTGCCTTCGACCAGCACCGGCTGCTGCCGGCTCGCGCGACACCTGCGCCGCCCAGTCAGCTCGCCCTACCTCGCCGGAGCTTCATTCTTTCCTCTTCTTGCTCCGTGGTGCTGGAGTTGTTATTTTGTTGTTGTTGTCGATGCTGTGTTGCTGCTGTGTTGTCGTTGTTGGGTTGCTGTGATTATCGCCAGCCACCGTCGAGTCGTGGCGCCACCTCCCTGCGTTGCTACACAGCTTCACCGATGCCCTGTCACTCGCCGGCGTTCGTCGCCGGAGCTCCGAGCTCCCTTGTCATGCGTTCTTCCCTACTCACTTGAGTAGAGGTATAATAAGACCTCTTGTCTATATTCTTCTTGAATTTCAGAATTTGGGGATTAAGTAATTTGAACCCAATTTACCCATTGATAGTTAGCATTAGTTTGGGCCTAAAAACATATTTACTTAGCTAAATCTTTTCAGTTTAAATGGATTACATAAATTGGTTGGGCCTAAATATGAGTTGCTTAAGCTAAACTATGTTAATTAGTTTAATTGATAGTTACTTGGTTAAACTATATAGTTAGTTGTTTGGGCTAATCTTGTAATAAGACTTAAACTAAGGAAGTTATGATTAAACTAATCTGAATTTTAGGCTAAAAGATGTTTGCACTTATTTTATGGACTGATTTGGTTAGTTTAATTAAACCACTTAACTTGACTCCTAAAAACTATTATTGGGTTATATTTCATGATTACTAAACTAGTTGAGTTGTTTAAAACTAATTAAAATCCAAATAAGCTTGCTATTTATATTATGAGTTTAAGTTATGATTACTCCACTAATCCTTATGTTTACTTATAATAACAAGATAGCCTAATTTGTTAGTTTTAAGTGATTAAATAATATTAAAATAATGTTAATGGTTATAGTATAGCAATAAACTTAATTAGTTCAATGATAGACGATTAATGGATGATTAACTATGAACTCTTATAATATGTGTAATTGTAAGTATAATGTTTCGATAATTCTAAAAGTATAACTAAAGGAGTTATTCCACCTAATTAGTTATTTTAGAGTCACCTTAAGAAGTTATTCACGACTATGATAATAATGACCTTTAATGAGACCTTTACGACGTTATAAGAAACGTTACGACGTTATAAGAAACGTTATGACGTTAATAACCGCTAGCTAATGTTTAGGCTTAAAAGCTAAATAACGAAACGTTCATTAATAAAATTATTCTTGAATAGATTAAGGAAGATAAAGGATATTACAAGCCTCCCCCGCTATCAAGGTTATTAAGCAGGAATTCAGGTAACGTCTACTGCTAGCACTCGCACTCCCTTCCAAACTATGTTTTATGATGCTTTATACGATGTTTATGCTATGTTATTTATGGTGTGCGGGATATGAAATGTTTGCTATGTAAATGATGTTTATTAAATGATTTAATGCTATGAAGTATGACTATTTTAATGATATGAAAATATGGTTATGATGACGTTTAAGTGATTATAATTACGTTTTATGATTACGATTTCGATGATGTAATGTAATTATGATACGTAAAAGAAACGAAACATGATAAAGATAAGTGAAAGACGGTTCTTGGCAGTATTCTGTTATCCGGGTCGTGCATGTACCTTCTGGCGGGTCAGTCACCTTCTACTTATTGGGGGTGATTCCGTGTTATGTTTTGGGTTATATACCACCTTCTGTAATGTGGGGGCTAAGGTCCTCGGGTGGTAGCCTTCCGTTTATGAAAATGAAAATCGGGTCTTGCACGTACCTTCTGGCCGGTTCCCCACCTTCCGTTTATAAGGGCTAATGTCCTCGGGTGGCACCGCATTACTATACTTTGGGCACTAACGCCACCTTCCGTTTATGAGGGCTTTCGTCCTCGGGTGGCTGCCTTCCGTTTACGATGATGTTATGTTTTGGGGAGACGTCCCTTCCGTTGTACTCGCCAAGTTACCAAAGTAAAAGATATATGACAAAGAGTGATGATAATGTTTTATGATTATGATTTAATGGTTATGTTTACGAAATGGTTTTACTATTTCTCTTCTCCCTGTTTGCAACTAAAATAAATTGAAATGCTTTTACGATGTTAGGGTAGTATGTTACTGAGCCTCGGCTCATGACGTTTTGTTTTATGTTTTAGGTAATGAAGGAACAGTTACAGTATGGCTATTATCATGAGATGTATTGAAGAGACTATGTATGATTCTATAAGGTTTAGAATATTTTGTATGATAGATGAACAATTATTGTTTTATGATGAGCAAATGTATAGATGAATTTTCATTCTAGACTATTATATTATAAGTGGGCCCTAACCCACAGGCTTAAGTTGTACTTCCGCTGACGATTAAGGTTATGTATTTTTCGGGGCGTTACATTAGGAGAATAGTTTGGTATCCAGTTTTGAACTCGAAACCCGTTAAAAAAAAAAACAATTTTGGATCCGATTATTTCAGTTCCAATTATCACCTCGTGGAACCAGAGCCAAAACCATTACATGATTAAGTCTAACAGACTAACACTAATATTGTCATAATTTCCTTCTTTTAAAACATCTAAGTATGATACTTTTGCACCATCGCAAGATCCTGTTGTTGTATTTAACTTCCCACATTTTCGAGCTGAAAAGGCATACATAAATACTGAAATATTGATAAAAATTAAGGTTGATCTAGTTAGTTGGAGCCCCTCCTTCCATCATTGTGACAAGGGTTCAATTCCTGCCCCTTATAGAGTGGGATAATTTGGAAAATAATCATGATTAATAGTCCTAAGTAGAGGTAGCAAACGGGTCGTACAGGCCGGGTCATGTTCGAGTCAACTTTGTTTTCCGACCTTGATGCTTCGGGACAACCTCGGGTCGGTTTCAGCCGGGCGGATTTAGTTTGCTTCGGGTGAGGTCGGCTTTCTTTTCTACAAGATGAATAAAACACATAAATTACTGTTTATGAAAATATTTCATTATTATTTCCGAGTCGGTTCGGGTCACTTTATGTCGGGTAGATTCAGAGAGTGTTATTTCGAGTTTCAGCCCTATTTCGAGTAGTCACTTCCGAGTGAAAAAAAAACGGGTCTCATGTCGGGTATTCAGGTCGGGTCACCCAACAAAAGTCTATTTTGCCGGCTATAGTCCTAAGTTAGTGATTTACCTTAATAAACAGCTAAATAAAAAGAATACTTTATTGTGTTCCAGTCCTACGTAGATGATTTGTAAGAAAATAGTTTTTATTCTACTGTAGAGTGCAAAATACTTTTTATTCTAGTATTATTTGGAGGAGAAAAATTCAATCATATTGTTTGGTCCTTATGCGAAGGAATAACTAGGGATGTCAACAGGTAGGACCCGGATCGAATCCAACCCGGATCCAGATCCAGCCCGGATCTGCTGGGTAACAAAATTGAGGATCCAGATGCAATGGATCCTACGGATCCGGGTCCAAAACGAATCCTAACCTATTTTCTTCAAACGACCCTAATTTTCACAATAGTTAAAGATTTTAAAGAAGAAAACAACGCCATTTAGCATCTTCATTTGTCGATATGTTGAAGTAAACAAACATTCAACCTTATATAACAAATCCAAGCACAAATAACATTAAGTTTTACCCTTTTAATTATATATTTTAAAGTAACTTTAAAAAAAGGGGTAAACTGATCCGGGTTCGGGTAATAATTTAAGACCCTGTCCAGGCCCGTTTTCAAAAGCTAGGATCCATATCCTACCCGGATCCGTAGGGTCCAAAATTTGAGGATCCAGATCCGATAAAAAAAACGGATATGGATCAACGGATCCGGGTAGAGTCCATTACCCACTAACATCCCTAGTCGTAACTCAATTAGTTGAAACTAAACGATCACCCTGTGGGTTAAGACAAGGCTATGTTTAATTCACCTTATTTTTACTTATCTGATATGAACTTATTTTTTCTGATCTGGTCTGAGATAAACTTATCTTTTGTAAAACATATTATTATTATTATTATTATTATTATTATTATTATTATTATTATTATTATTATTATTATTATTATTATTATTATTATTATTATTATTATTATTATTATTATTATTTTATTTTGTATTTCATTACTAGTATTACTATTACTATCATTTTAATACTATCACAACTAATAATAATAATGATGATAATATAATAATAATGATGATAATATAATAATAATAATAATTTTTTTTTTTTGAAAAAAAAAACACTTAGTATATGAATATACAATTAAAAATAAATGAACACATATTTTAGGTAAAAAGAACATATTATTCATGATAAAAAAAACATATTGTTCATATCTAAAGCCTATTTATAATAAGAACTTAGGTAGTAATGAAAATAACATATAATGATAACAAAAAAGAACATATATTGAAAGGAGCATACAAAATCTATTTAAAGAACACATTCTAAAAATAAAAGATAGATGTTAATTTAGGGATGGCAATTGGGCGGGGCGGGTGTGGATGATGGCACCTCCACACCCGCACCCGCATAAAATTCCCATCCCCCATCCCTGCCCCACCACCCATTGCGGGGGGAAATTCCAGACTCATCCCCGCCCCACCAAATACGTATTTAAACCCATCCCCGCCCCCACCACCCGCATGGGTACCCGCACCAGCGTCGTACCCACTTCATCCCCGCGCCCACCACCCACATGGGTACCTACACCCGCTTCGTATCGGCGTCATACCCACATATTTATATTTTTGCAAAATAAAATTATTAATAATATAAGTATATAAATAGAATTTTAATAACAAATATGCGGGGCGGGGCGGGTGGGGATAGCATAAAATCCACACCTGTTCCACCACCCATTGCGGGTACCAATTTAATCCCCATCCTCGCCCCATCCCCGCCAAACCTAGACCCACTAGGGGAAAGAAAAAGGAAGGGTTGCGCTGGAAGGGCTGCGTTTTTTGGAAAACGCATCCCTTCGTGTATGAAGGGCTGCGGTTTCCAAGGAAACCGCAGCCCTTTTAGTGAAGGGCAACGATTAGACCAAAAACGCAGTCCTTCGTACTGTACGAAGGGATGCAGTTTTCAAAGAAACCACAACCCTTTTAGTGAAGGGTTGCGGTTAGCCCGAAAACGCAGTAATTGTTTTGACCGCAGACCTTCCGTTTTTTTCCACTAGTGACCCATCCCCGCCCCACTTGGGCGGGGGTGGAGCGGGTCTCCTACTTGACCCGCCCCACTGCCATCCCTAGATTTTATTTTTATATTGATGGCATATTCGGATTTACCTAACAATATGTTCTTTGTTATATTAATCAATTGTTCCTTTTTATTTAAGTATAAATAAACCTATAAATTTTACATAATCATATGTTCTTGAACAAAATTGTTAAATGTTCTTCTTATATCGTTGTCATGTTCTACATAAGTTTTTTTAAAGATAAGTTGAAATCCCTTGTAGTGGGAATTTGAAACCATTAGATTATCCCATGCTACTCATGTTTTATATAAACTAGTAACATGTATTTTATATTATACTGCCAAAATTGTTAAAAAAATAAACATCATGTTCTATTGTCATGTTCTTTACATAATAAATTACATGTACAACATCAAAAAGAACCTCGCATATCAAAATTGTTAATTAGAATAAATATAAAAAAAAACATGTTTTTTTAAAGGTAAGATTAATATCTCTTGCACAAGTGGGGGAAAATTAGGGATCCCACTTTGCAAGGGGTAATAATTGAACCCTTGTCACAAGGGAGGAAGGAAGGCCTCCAAATAACTAGACCAACCTTGATTCTTTATAAAAAAGAACATGTACAAAAGCCAAAAGAATATCCTTCTTCTTCAACACAAATAGCTTGAAATAGTGCTAACAATGACATTTATAATAATAACAACATTAATAACAATAGTTTTTTCACCAGATACCCCCGAGTTTTCAAAAAATTCACCTGGTACCCTCCATGTTTTCAAAATTCACCAGGTACCCCTAAGTTTCATAATAATTCACGTGGTACCCTCAAATACCCTTAATGATTAACGGCGTTAACCACCGTTAGTCATTAACCCTAATTTTCTATTTAAACCCTAATTAACCTCTAATCCTAACCCTAATCCTAACCCCTAACCCTAACCCTAACCCTAAACCCTAAACCCTAAACCTAACCCTAACCACCCTCCCACCACCCCTGCAGCTTCCACCCACCCCCCCCCCCCCCTCTACTCCAGTCGCCGCCGCCCCCACCCCTTCCTCCTTCCCTTCCCCGTCGTTGCTCCCCCCCTACCATCCCTCCTCCCAGGCGCATCTCCCCAGACAATAATGGACACCCCCCCCCCCCCCTCCCCGCCACCGCAACGCCACCGCCATTCTCGCTCTTCCCCGACAATAATGCTCTATCTCTCGTGCTCTTCCTCGACCTAGCCCCCACCCCCAATTTATCTTCAATTTCGCATCTCCCCCACAATAATGCTGCTGCGTCGTTTTAGTTTCGCAGGCGAGCTGAAAATTTCCGACGAGCTGCGTCGTCTCTCTCTATCATCCTCGTGCGCCTCAAGCGTGGGGTGAGTTGTGAAATTGGGGGGTGGGGGTTGGGTCGAGGAAGCTTCGAGATCTCGCCCGAGTTGCGAAAACTCGTGCTTGTGGTGGCTGGAGTTGTTTGCGAAACCTCAAGCCGAGTTGTTTTTCGGGGCCGGGGGGGAGGGGATGGAGGGGCTCGACGGGGAGCAGCGACGGGGAAGGGGGAGGGAGGTGGGGAAATCGACGGGGAGTGGGGTAGGGGCAACCGGCGGTGGAGTATGGGGGGGGAGGGAGGGGGGGGGTGGGTTGGTGGTTGGGTGGTAGTGGGGTTATGGTTAGGGTTAGGGTTTGAAATTAGGGGTTAGGATTAGGGTAGGGTTAGAAGTTAGATTAGGCCTAATTAGGGTAGTGTAGGGTTAATTAGGCCTAATTAGGGTTTAATGAGGTTTAAGGCTAACGGCGGTTAACGCCGTTAGTCATTAAGGGTATTTGAGGGTACCACGTGAATTATTATGTAACTTAGGGGTACCTGGTGAATTTTGAAAACATGGAGGGTACTAGGTGAATTTTTTGAAAACTCGGGGGTATCAGGTGAAAAAACCGTAATAACAATTACCAATATTAGTAATTAATAAGTACAACAACAACAATAATAATAATCATTTTGAACATATAATAGTATAAAATAATACTCCCTTTGTTTTTTTTATCATTCTCACTTTCTTATGCACGTCTCCCAATGCACATCTTTGAACTTAAATATCTTTCATTATATATTAGTAAAAATTATAACGTTGAATATTAATAATGTACAAATTGAGACGAATCAAACAAGACCCCATATATTTTTTTCTTATAAATTGAAAAAAATTGAGAAGATTCTCTCTAAGTATGAATAGTGCCAAGATTCCAAGTGAGAAAGATAAAACAAACAGAGGGAGTACTAATAATTATAATAATAATAACAACAACAACAACAACAACAACAACAACAACAACAACAACAACAACAACAATAATAATAACAATAATAATAATAAAAATAAATAATAATAACATTTGTAATACTGATAATCATCACAATAATCATGATACCAATTATAATGATAGCAATAATAATAATAACAATAATAATAAGTTTTTAAATATAAGCATGATCTGAAATTATTTTTCTGATCTGATCTGAACTTATTTTTCTGATATAATATGATCAAATTTGATCTAATCTAATTTGATCTGATCTGATTTGAATAAAATAACGTCATAGCCTAGTACTTTAGTTAACCGCGTCTAATAAGTAATACTCCCTCCGTTTCTTTTTAATCTACACACTTTTCTTTTTGGTCTATTTCTTTTTAATCTACACACTGTTGCTTTTTCTATTTTTGGTAATATGTCACATCTACTTTCTACTCTTTTTCAACCCATGTCATCTACTTTTTAATATTTTAACCAACTTTTACTTTTCAGTTTCTCTATCATACTTTTGTACTTCCTTATTAGTTTTTCCCCCAAAATGAAGTGAGTAAATTAAAAAGAAAAAAAAGGAAATAAGATACTAGTTCATATTAATGCTCCTCATTACCGCGTAACACTGTCAGAAACTTACACCGCCTCATTTGATAAAAGCACCCCTCAATCCTCGTTGCAGAAATTGCAGAGCGAAATTCCAAACCCTAATAAAAAAATACCCCTCTTTCTTTGACGGCCCGTTTGGTTAGTGGTACTAAATGCTGGTAATAGTAATGTTTTTTAGTATAAATTTGTGAAGATATTTCCAAGTTAATATCTATGGTAATGAAACTTGATGTCAAAACATGGGTTTTCCTTCATAAATTTTCATTACCACTCAATACCTCCTTCCTTAGTGGTAATGGATGATAATGAAATTTTAGGAAGGAAATAGGTATTTTGGGATAAAGTATCATTACCATGAAAATTGACATGAGAATGTTTTCATAAATTTACACTAATTATTACCATTACTACCATTTAGTACCACTAACAAAAGGGCCATCAGGGAATTCGGCGATAATCAAAATTCCACTTTTTCCCCAAACATTATGATGGAATGCGAAGTTCCGGAACTCGAACTCCTAGTGTTTTCCAGAACACCATCTTTCGATTTCTGGATATCAAATTCCGTAATTGAAAATCTTCAATTCATATGAGTGGTAGTTGATTGCAGAGTTTTGAATTATCGCCTTCTGAAGAGCTAATAATGAAATTCTCTTTTGATTTTGCTATTTAGTTACAATGAGGTGATTTTTATTTTATCCTTTTCAATTTCAATCTCTCCCAAGTTTGTTGTTTTTCTTTTCTTATGATTTCGGAACTAATTTGGTACGTTCAATTTTGGGTGGGTATTTTACAGTTATTGGAGTGCGAAGAACGAATGTCTAAGTTAGAAGGTTGTTTGAAGGTCTTTTTTCTCGTCTTGGTTCTTCGTAGGCAGACTTAGGGTTTTTACGATCAATTCGTTGCTTTGGAAACTTCCATCATCTACTCCCATGGCTGCGCCTCCACTTCTGCGAGGCATGCCCCTCCTCAGCCTGCGCCTCCGCCTTCGCGCCTTATCTGGGTTTGACAAGGTCCGAGGAAGATGTATTGTCATCCGTGAGTGAATTTTTGACAGGATTGCTAATTATGGTTAGGGGTGTAAGCGGACTACGAAAAGTCCAGAGTCCAATCCAGTCCAGTCCAAACTTGTCGGACTGGACTGGACTGAAAAATTTTCGGACTGGACTCGGACTCAAATTTCCGAGTCCAAATATTTTCGGACTGGATTTGGACTCACCCCTTTGGAGTCCAATAAGTCCAGTCCAAAAATGTATATATATAAAAAATTGATACTATTTTAAAAAATTTAGAGTTTTCAACCTTCCCTCTCTAAATATTTCAACTGGCGCTAGAAAATTTCACTTGGCGCTAGACAATTTCACTTGGTTCCATTTGTTAAATAAGTAAATGATACTAGCAGTACTGCAGTAGTAGGCTAGTAGCCGACTAATTATTCTATCTCACTTCACCCCTCACTACTCAATTCCTCTCACTCTTTCATTTTCATTCTACCTCGCTGTCTCGACTCTCGCATTCTCTATTTCTCTCTCAGATTATATTCTCAGTCTCTCTGCTTCATCTCAACTTAGATTAAGGTAAGCATCTAATTCAACTTTTTATTCATTGTATTTTACTTTAATTTAAGCTTTCAATCTAATTTGTGGACATTGATAATTAAATCAAATGTCAAATGCTCAAGCATCTTAAAAACGTTGTGAATCATTGAATCTAAATCGGAGAAAAAAATATATAATAATCGGACTGGACTGGACTGGATTCGGACTCAAGAAAAAATTATCGGATCGGACCTGACCGACTCAAAAAATATTTGGATCGGACTTGGACTCAATTTCTCGAGTCCAATAAACTTTGGACTGGATTTGGATTTGACAAAGTCCAATCCAGTCCAATCCACTTACACCCCTAATTATGGTAAATGGAAAGATAAAGAAGATCAAATTCTGCGGGGTAATGAGCGTATCAAACTTCTTGCCAAAGATATTGTCCTCAATAGGTCTTTCTCTCCACCGATTAGCTACTTCTATTTTATTTTCCATTTAGTTATTGTTTTCTAATTTATGCTATATTTTTCTGCTACTGAATAATTGTATAGTAGTTAACAAATGTGATTTCAGTCTATTATTTGCCACGAATCATACTATGCTACTTAATCTCCTAAAAAGTATTACTTGTGTGTGGATTTAGTAATTATATGTCCAAGTAACATTAGGTATTTGTCGAACGTGTTTTTGTTTGGATCATGTGATGCATGGTTAGCGAATTGCTGATTTAGAGAATATAGGGAAGTAATATCTTAAATGTTGCTTGTCTGGTAGTTCACTTCTAAGTTCTAACTATGCACGGAGTATTAGGTGCTCACATACACGTACATAATTTTAATGGTTCTTGTTCATTGGGTTGTCGTGCTAACTCATCAAAGTTGCTGATTTGAGGTGAAATGTTTTATCGAGAACAAAAGAGTAAGGGAGCAGAATTCTGGGTTTCAGAACCCAGCAGTCTTATAATTTATTTGACTATATGTAATAAATATTATTAATCTTGCGTTCTTTCTAATCTTATTTCTTTGTTTATACAATGCTTTTTATTTGAAATTACTTTAAAAAAACATATGGAAATATTAGTCCCTATATCCCAATACAATGTGAATATTAGAGTAACATTAGAGATTGGAACAAAGATTAAGGAGCTATAGGAAGTGGGAGGGTGGTTGTATATTTATAGTACCAAGTCATGCCATACTAAACTGATTTTTTTGGGGTGACATTATCTTAGCTTTGCTAAACTATACTTGTACTTGAAGCTGTAAAATAAGCAGGGCTTCGGTTTGGTACCATCTGATGTATGAATTTGAGGTAGGCTGGATGGCAATGCTTGTTGTATACTAGTTCACTCTAGGCGGTTTTATGATGTTGAGTTTGTATATTCTTGTGGTTCTGTGGTGAAGTAATTTGATTTCAGTGTTCAATGGATGGAAAGCTTTCCTTGAGGAAGTATAGTGATGCCTGAAGTGGCTGAAGAGATCATTTCTCTCTGCCTAGTCTCCTCTGCTTCTGATCAACTTTGGGATTTGGTATTATAAAGCAAGTAAAATGATGCTATTATTCAAGCTTTTGTAGCCTTACTGTTAGATGTTTGTTTCTATAGGGTTGTGGCTGACAACAAATGTTAAATTAGAGTTTACAAGAATTGTGAATTTAGTGGAATTGAGTTGTGTCCCCCTTGCTTTACATATCACTTGGGTACAAAAAGCAGGTGCGTAAAGGTTTAAGGTTGTTTAGGTGATGTGTCATGGAAGGTGCTCCTATCAAGGTATAAGTGGGGTAATGTTTTGAGGGTCTATTGCAAAGAGCTTTACTATTTTGGGAGCGATGTGTTGTTGAGTTTTGTGATTCGTTATGGTTGGTATTGTGAATGAATTTGTTTTACTTATTCACGAGAGATCTGCCAACAAGCTCACTATTTTAGGCAGAAATGGGAATTTTGATTTAATGGTCATTGTTGCGTATTGGATTTGTGATCTGATTGACCAGTGACGTAATTAATGGTGATTCCAGGCTGCAAACTGGTATTCAGAACAAAGGGTAAGGGGAGCACCCACACCCAATAGCAAAGGTTTCTTGTATGATGAAGTGCGTGAGAGACGATCTTTGTTTAGATGAAATTATATGTGGACCTGACTTGGGAAACCACTTGCAGGTTTCCTCAATAATATTAGAGATTGGATATAAGATTTAGGAGAGAGATGAAACGGGAGGCTGGGTGTATTTTTTATCGTACAAAGTTATGTTATACTAAACTGAATAGATTCTTGGTGACAACTTGAAATATAATAAGAGCCTTAGTTGGGGACGATGTGATGTATACTTTCCAGGATAAGGTAGATGTGAATGCTTGTTTTAGTTCAGCTCACTTAGAGGCAGTTTATAGGATGCTTAGTTTTGTTATTCTTGTGGCTTTGTGGCAATTGTAATTTGATGTTAGAATTGAGTGGATGGAAGCTCCACTTGAAAGAGTATGGTCATGCCTAAAGTGGCTAGAGTGATGGTTTTTATATGAAGCAAGTGATCGATGCTATTCTTCAAGTTTCATCATATAGCTTTTGTGGTGGATGTTTCAATGGGCATATTGCTGATAACTAATGGGAAATTCATACTGACAGGGTGACAATATTAATGAATTACTGGAATTGAGTTGAGTGTCCTCCCCCTTGCCCCCCCCCCTTCCCCCCTTGCCCCCCGCCTCCCCGCCTGTGCTTGTTTCTAATAACTGAGAGGAAATGCTTTGAAATACTTGTACACCACTTGGAAAAACAACTTACATAAGGTTTGAGGCTATTTTGGTGATGTGTATATAGTGGAGTAAAGTTTTCGGGGTTTGTTGTAAACAAATCTATGACTGATTATGGTAGGTATTGTGACTGGGATTGTTGCAACTTGTTTATGAGAGATTTGTTCACAAGTTAATGTTAATGGGGAAATTGGGGATTTGGATCTATTGTCATTATTGTGTATTGGATTGACCAAAGATGGTATCTATTATAAGTCGAGGCTGGAAAATTGTATTGAACCAAGTTTATGAGTGGGAATGGTAAGCACCAATAACTCTGATTTCTTGTACAATGAAGTGAGTGGAAGAGTCTTGTTTAGATTATATTATACGTGCACCTGATTTAGAAAATTATTTGCAGTTATTTGACATTTTAACATTATTTTTTACATTGAAGACAACAATGCTTACTGTTCTGCCCCCAGATTGGTGTCAAATTTTCTTTTTGAGATGTGGCAAGGAAACTCTACACTTGTGTTTTCATTTTTCTCTTTTGATCCACAAACCTAATTTTTGTGGTTTTATCTAATTCCTTCTCTTTTTCTCTCTTCCCACTTCTTTTTCTAACTACATGTAATAACTACTCTTAATTTTTGTTTCTGTTTATTGTATTATCTTTAATGTTTTCTACATGTGAGAATGAATTATTATTATTAGATTTTACTATTCAGAGAATACATGAAAAGTACTCCCTAGTCCCTATGTCCCAATCAATACTAACATTAGAGTTTGGAACAAAGATTGCAGGGTGATATAAGTGGGAGGGTATTGTACCGAATCATGTTTACTAGAATTATAATATTCTTGTTGACGTAAACTTTTTTCCTAATGATACTTATATTTAAGCCTGAAGAATAATCAGAGTCTTAGGTAGGTACCATGTGATGTATGAATTTTTGAGGTATGAGAGGATGTGAATGCTTGTGAATTGTGATAAGCTAGCTCTCTTACTGCGGTGCATAGGATGCTGAGTTATATATTAGCTGTGGGACTGTGGAGAATGTGCGTGGCAATTTAGTTTATTTATGTTTAGTGCTCCCTACTTCGTATTGACTTTGGGATAATTTATTATGGAGTAAGTGAACTGGTGCTATTGTTCTAGCTTTCATCATATGGCTGTTCTAGTTGGGTCTGAATATATCTGATGATCTCACTTAATGCCGCACATTCCATACCTCCTTTGATTGAGCCTTTAGTTCTAGGAAAACATATTGGAGTGATCTCATGCTCTTATATTGGAGTAAGTGAACTGGTGCTATTGTTCTAGCTTTCATCATATGGCCGTTCTAGTTGGGTCTGAATATATCTGATGATCTCACTTAATGCCGCACATTCCATACCTCCTTTGATTGAGCCTTTAGTTCTAGGAAAACATATTGGAGTGATCTCATACTCTTATATTGGTTATAAATTTGGGATGCCCTGTTCTATGTATGTGGATGGTTTTATAGTTAATTTACGGGTGTAATGGATGGGAGCTGTTATCTTGAAGATTGGAAATTGTGTGTTGATTGCTAAAGAAAAGTGGGGGAGTGCTAATGCCTCATGCCCTCATCTGGCTAACTTTGTAAATATTTCAGTTTCATAGGCTTTATCTTATATCTTTGGATTTTTGGATGTTATGTAATAGATCAAGATAAAGCAATTTTTCTGTTAGATGATCATATGGCATATAGGTAACAACAAATGTGAAATTAGAGTTGATAACAACAAATGTGAAATTAGAGTTGACAACAATTAAGAAAATACAGGAATTGAGTTTTGTCCCCCCCTCCACGTTTTTGGCAAAATATGAGGAAATGATTTGAAATATACTACTTGGGGGAAAAAAGGTGAGATAAGTTTTGAGGCAAATTAAGGTGATGTGTATATCATGTGATGTATCCAAGGCCCATCAAGGTACTAGTGGAGTGATTTTTTCAGGGTTTATTATGCATGTTAAGTATTTAGGGAGCCCGGTTTTGAGTTTTGTAGTTGGTTTTGGAACGAGATAGACTAATTTATGACACATCTATTGACAAGCTAACCTTATTGAGGAAAATGGGATGGTGATTCAGTTTATTTGGATTTAATTGTCGTTGTTGCTTAGTGGTTTTGTGATCTGATTTACCGGGGATAATATTAATGACAATTTGAAGCTGGAATATTGTGTTCAGAGTAAGGAACAATAGTGATCATCCAATGACCACAGTTTCTTGTATGATGAATTGAGTGAAAGAGATTCTTGTTTAGATGAAATTATATCTGCCGTGACATTGGAAATTACTTGCAGGTTTCCTCAACATCAGAGAATAAAGATTGGATCAAAGATTTAGGAGAGGTAGGTAGTGGGATGGTGGGTGTATTTTTTATTTTATTCAGATATGGTAGTCTAAATTGAAAATATTCTTGCTCACAGCTTATCTTTGCTATGATATACTTGTATTTAAAGCTGAAAAATAATCAGTGTGTTAGGTAGGTACCATGTCATGTATAACTTCAAGTATGGTTGATGTCAATGCTTGTTGTCTACTAGCTCACTTAGGCAGGTCTATAGGATACTGAGTTTTGTATATTCTTATGGGTCTGTGGGAATTTGATCTGCTGCAAGTTCTGAATGGACAGAGAACTTTCTTTGAAAGAGCATGGTCATGCTGGAAGAGTATGAAGAGATTGTTTATTTCTGTCTTGTCTTCTGTGCATCATATTTGATTTGGAATCTGGTATATTGAAGCAAGTGAAATGATGCGATTGTTTAATCCTTCATCATATAGCCTCCCTCTTCGATATTTTTATGGGCATATAGCTGACAACAATTGTGAAATTAGTGCTGACAACAACTACGAATTTAGTTGCGTCCACCACATTTTGGTTTGCAGCAATATAAGAGGAAATGCTTTAAATTAATTGTGTACATCTTGGGAATAAAAAGGTGACATAAGGTTTAAGGCTCTTTTGGTGATGTGTTTATCATGTGATGTATAAGTGGAGTAATGTTTTCAGTGTTTATTGGAAACATGTTAAAGAATTTTTTTGGAAGTGATGGGTTTTCGGGGATTGTGCTCTTTTGCAGTTGGTATCGTGTATCAGATCTGTGAGATCCTTTTAAGGGAGATGTGTTGACGACTTGACGTTATGTTAACCTATGTGTGTGTTGGATCTGATGTGATGTGATCTACTGATTGACTTGGGATGTTTTTAATGATATTTGAGGCTGGCAAATTCAATTAGTGGGTATGAGCACCTAATAGCTACGAGTTCTTGTATGATGGAGTGTGTAAGAATCGATTTATGGATGGAATCAAGTATTTTGGATGAAATTATACGTGTGCCTGATTTGGAAAATGAATTGCAGGTTCCCTAATAACATCAGATATCGGAACAAGGATTCAGGAGAGGTAGAAAGTGGGAGAGTGGGTGTATCTTTATTGTACCAAGTTATGTTATACTAAACCCAAAATATTTTTGCTCAGAACTTGTTTTTGTTATAGTAATTTTTAAAGCTAAAAAATAATCAGAGCCTTTGGTAGATACCATATAATGATTAGCTTTCAGGTATGGGCAGATGTGAATCCTTGTTGTAGTCTAGCTCGCTTAGGGGTTTGTAGGATGCTGAGATTTGTATATTCTTGTGGGTCTGTGGCAGATGTGATCTGATGTGAGCGTTGAGTGGACTCTTCCCTTGAAATAGAATGGTCGTGTTAAAAGTGGCTGAAGTGATTGTTTATTTCTCTGTAGTGTTCTCTACCTCCTATAGACTTAGGGATCTTATATTATGAAGCAAGTGAAATGATGCTATTGTTTAAGCTTTCATAAAAAATGCTATATTGCTGACAGCAAATGGGTAATTGATGTTGACAAAATTTATGAATTAGTGTCATTATGTCTTCCCACCCACCCCTCCTTTGGCTCTGGTTTCCAGCAAATGAGAGGAAATGCTTTGAATGAATTGTGTACTACTTGTGGTAAAAAAACCAGGTGACCTAAGGTTTTAGGCTATTTAGGTGTGGAAATGAAGGTATAAGTGGAGTAATGTTTTCGGTTTTTATTGTAAAGATGTTAAGCTTTTACATAGCGATGTGTTGTCGAGATTTGGGAGATTCGGAAGTCATTATGGTTGGTATTGGGGATGAGATTATGTGATTATTGGGGGAAAATGGGAATTTGGATTTAGGCCCTGTTTTTTTGGACTTATTTTCAGCAAAAATAAGTTCAGTTCAGCAAGAATAAGTTCAGTTCAGCAAAAATAAGTTCAGTTCAGCAAAAATAAGTAAAAATAAGTTCAGTTCAACAAAAATAAGTTCAGTATTACTATTAATGTTGTAATTATTATTTTTGTTTTCATATTACTATTAATATTGTTATTATTATTAATATTATAATTATAATAACGATGAATTTGTAATTTTTTTATTTTTTAAATTTTTTAATTTTTTTAATTTTTTAATTTTATTATTATTATTTATTATTATTATTCATTATTTATTATTTATTATTATGTATTATTTATTATTATTTATTATTATTATTATTAGTTATTAGTTATTATTTATTATTATTATTATTTATTATTATTTATTATTTATTATTATATTATTATTTATTATTATTCTTATTTATTATTTATTATTTATTATTATTATTTATTATTATTATTATTTATTATTATTTGTTATTATTATTTATTATTATTTATTATTTATTATTTATTATTATTAATTATTATTATTTATTTGTTATTATTTATTATTATTATTATTTTCTATTATTATTATTATTATTATTATTATTTATTATTATTTATTATTTATTATTATTTATTATTATTTATTATTATTATTAATTATTATTATTATTATTTGTTATTTATTATTTTTTATTATTATTATTTTTTATTATTATTTATTATTTATTCTTTATTATTATTATTTATTATTATTTATTATTATTATTTATTTATTATTATTATTATTATTATTATTATTATTATTATTTATTATTTATTATTTATAATTTATAATTTATAATTTATTATTTCTTATTTATTATTTATTATTTATTATTTATTATTTATTATTTATTATTTATTATTTATTATTTATTATTTATTATTTATTATTTATTATTTATTATTTATTATTTATTATTTATTATTATTATTTATTATTATTATTTATTATTATTATTATTAAGTAAAAATAAGTTCAGTTCAGCAAAAATAAGTTAAAATAAGTTCAGTTCAGCAAAAATAAAATAAGTTCAGTTCAGTTTAGCCAAAATAAGTTCAAAAGAACAGGGCCTTATTCTCATTATTGTTGGCTTTGTGTTTTGATTGACCAGGGATAGTATTAATGACAAGTCGAGGCTCGAAAATTGTGTTCAGCATTAATGGTGTGTATGGTGAGCACCCAATAACTCTGGTTTTTCTGTTAGATGATTATATGGGCAACGAATGTGAAATTAGAGCTGACATAGTGGAATTGCGTTGGTCCTTCCCTCTAATGAATTAATGATTTGAATTAATTATATACTACTTGGGGAAAAAAGAGGTGACATAAGTTTTGAGCCTATTTAGGAGATGCCATTATCATGTGATGTACCAGAAAAGTGCTCCTATCAATGTACTAGTGGAGTAATGTTTTGAGGTTTTTTCTTTTTACATGTTTAGTATTTAGGGGACCGGTGTTGAGTTTTGTGGTTGGTTTTGTGAATGAGATTTTTAAGACTAATATATGAGTGATCTGTTGACAAGCTAACCTTATTGAGGAAATGTGAATAGTGACTGGTTCATTTGGATTTAATTGTCGTTGCTTAGTGGTTTTGTGATCTGATTGACCGGAGATAATATTAATGACAATTTGAGGCTGGAATATCGTGTTCACAACAAAGAACAATGGTGTGCATGGTGATCATCCAATGACCACGATGTCTTGTATGATGAAGTGAGTGAAAGAGAGTCTTGGTTTCCAGCAAATGAGAGGAAATGCTTTGAATGAATTGTATACTACTTGTGGTAAAAAACCAGGTGACCTAAGGTTTTAGGCTATTTAGGTGTGGAAATGAAGGGATAAGTGGAGTAATGCTTTTGGGTTTTATTGTAAAGATGTTAAACTTTTACAGAGCGATGAGTTGTCGAGATTTGGGAGTTACTATGGTTGGTATTGGGGATGAGATTATGTGATTATTGGGGGAAAATGGGAATTTGGATTTATTCTCATTATTGTTGGATTTGTGTTTTCGTTGACCAGGGATAGTATTAATGACAAGTCGAGGCTGGAAAATTGTGTTCAGCATTAATGGTGTGTATGGTGAGCACCCAGTGGCCAGTAACTCTTGTTTCTTGGATGATGAAGTGAGTGGAAGAGAATCTTGCTTAGATGCTATGTTACTCCGACACGGATACGGGTGTCATATCCAAGTAGGGATCGGAGGATCCAACACTCTACTCCAAAAGTATGGCCGATACGGGGATACGGTCAAAAGAGTGTCTTGACCAGTTTTATAGACACGAGTATCGTATGAGTGTCGGAAAAAAAATCCAGACGCCTTTTTTCCCGTAAAAAAAAAGTTGTAAAATTGTTAAAAAGTAGGTAGAATTTAATATTTTACCTTGAAAATTATTATAACTAAAGAATAGCAGACATTTATTTTTCATGTTGGTTGAATAAGTAAGAGTAAATGAGGGCCATGTTCCAATACACACTAGTTCCAATAGTCAACTGTCAATGCAGACATTTAATAAGTATTTATTTTACTTTTATTTGTTTTGCTTTTCTTTATAACATTTCAAGCTTTTAGTAGTATTTGTTTTTTTTTTTTTTCAGAACGACCATTTCCCACGTTTGACCTCCCACCTTTTCACCTTCTATCTCTTTCTTTCATCTTCTTCAGTTCTCTTCGTTCTCCCTCTCTGTGTCAATCACATCATTGCACCGGATAACAATGGAGTCCTTCCAGTTTGAAATTGATCGAAAAGCAAAATCCCCATGGTAATTTTCCTAAGCTCGGTCTCCTCTCTTTCCAATTTCACATCTAGGGTTTGTCATCCAAGCCCTAGATCTGTAATTTCTCCGTTGCAATTTCAATGGGATTTATTCTCCTCTCTGTGATTTTTGATCAATGATATAGAATTAATTTTTATTAGAAATTACTATCCAAATAAGCTATGTTCTTTTGGACTGAATAGAACGTAACTGAACTGAACTGAACTGAATTTGTCTGAACTGAATTGAACTGAAATGAATGAAAACTGTGAGAGGAAACGAACTGAACTGAACTGAATTTTTTATTCTTACTTCAAGTAGAATGCGATTGTTTGTCCGTGTAGCCTTCCCTGCTTGTGTTGACTTGTGGATCTTGTATTCTAAAGAAAGTGAAATGGTTTCAAGCTTTCATCATAGAGCCTTTCTAGATGGTTGTGAAAAGATTTGATGGTTTAACTTATATTCTATTTGTCATTCGATTGAGCCTTATAGCTCTAGGAAAACAGCTTGGTGTAGTCGCATACTCTTATACTGGTTATAGGTCTGAGACGCCCTGATTCATGTATCGTATAATTGTTTGTTGATTTGAAGAATTGGAAATAGTATTGATAACCAAATGATAGTGGGGGAGTATGCTGGTGCCTCGTCCGGCTAACTTGTTAATTTATCAGTTTTTCCTGTTAAGAGTTTTTATAGGCGTATAGCTGAGTAGCTGATACCAACGGCCTATTTGGTAAGAGGTCATAAATGGTGGGAATGGTAATGCATTATAGTGTAAATTTGTACTAAAATCCAATGTCATTACCTATGGTAATGCTACTTCATCTCAAGTTATCCCTTTTCTTCCAAAAATCTCATTACTATCCATTACCACTTGGAAATGTGGTATTGGGTGGTTATGGAAATTTATAAAGGGAAACCCATGTTTTGTGATAGAGTTTCATTCCCATGGTCATTGACATGAGAACTTCTTTACAAATTTACACTAAATTTCATTACCATTACCACTATTTATAACCACTAACCAAACGAGCCGCAAATGTAAAATTAGAATTGACAACAATTAGAAAATTAGTGGAACCGACTTGTGTCCTTGCTCCCCACGGTTTTGGCAAATTATTTATTAAGAGTAACGCCATAAAGATTAGACTATTTTCGGCTTAGGAGGCCAAGGAAACTAGAAACCCTAGAAAGAGAATTGAGGAGGGAGAGGAGGCCACAGAAAAGGGTTACCAGGGTCTTTTATGTATCTCTACCTAAGTGCCTTTTGATTTCGATGGCCTTACTCTTAATCAATTAAATCTGAAAAATCACGTACGTGGTGTTTCATTATAGACAAAAGATATTATATAATAGGAGTTTATCTTGAAGAAGACAGTTTGGCAGTTTGCTACTCTATATTTTAAACACAACATACCCAAATACCATATTCTATGCAATTATTAGGAAATACATTCGTTTTTTTTTTGTAATTTATATTGAATAAATTCTTACATGGCCGAATTGAACCTTAACATACATCCTACATGGTAGAACGATTATTAATTTACTTCTGGCACAATTACATCCTACGTGACAAGCTATTATTTTCAATCTAATGCAATAAAGGATCAATTAGACACTCTATACGCCTAATTGACATCCCCGCTATTTCCCACTACCATTAGATACTTGTCCTTCCTTGTCAAGGCAGTACACTTGTACCCTAATGCCTTACCGATAACATCTTGAACATAATTTGCCACTTTAAATTTAGTCCTCCCACGACTCCCACAAGTCCAAGCCTTAGGCAACTTCTCGAGGAATTGTACATAGTAGGAAGGCCATGGGTTCATCATCAAGCAGAAAGGATCAAACGCCTTAATCCCACTCGCCGTTGTCCCATAGAACGTGCTAACGTTAAGTTGAATAGCAACCGGTATAATGTCATCACTAATTTCTGCGAATAAGGGACTGAACCTTAGTATATAAGGCTCCCTACATGTTGTCCCTTCTGGGCAAATCACAAAATTTCTCCCTTGACTCAACACCTTGTGCATGATTGCGGCATCTTTCTCCCTGTTCCTTGTTAAGGCAATTGTGTTTACCGGACACAGAAATGCAGACAACTTGCTTATGCCGTAGGAAAGCAGTGTGCTTTTCATTCTACAAATGTATGAGATGTAGATAGAGTCGAGTACAGTTTTGTGATTGCATACATATATATCAGAGCACCATTAATGGTGAATGAAAAAAAAGATCATCCCACTCTCTTTCTAACTTTCTCTCTCTAAAAAATTACATCCCACAATCTTTTCCCACTTTCTTCTTAATGGTGAACCAAAAAAGAGATCATCCCAACTACTTTTTCCTCTCTCTCTTACTTTTTGAACCCACCCAACTACTTTTTCTCTCTCATCACCCAACCACCATTACACAATATTTTTATTATTTAATTTTTAATGACATGAAATATTCATTATTAATTGCTATTATATTATTAATTAATGTAATTAATAATTTTAATATTATAATTATCATTTTAATAATTAAGTTATCAACATAATTAGCTATTATTAATACGTAGCATACGCAATTAGCGTTTTTAATATATGCTCAGTAATTAGCGAGCTAATAATTATATTATGAGACACAATTAAGCATTTTTAATATATTTTTAATTTTGAGACACATAATGAAATACAAGAACGAATTATAAACTTAATTAGGAATGAAATACATAAAATACATAATGAAATGCTCTTAATTAGCATTACGGCCAAACTTCTGCCATATATTGGCAACCAAATCACGTTTCAAGGATTGATGCACATGTTGATCTTCAATTGCATCTCTATTCGCCATGTAACGGTTGATATCTACGATCCAATCATTATAATATTCAAATTCGTCGCCATCATTACTTGTGTTTGAAGTGAACTCAGTAGTATCTGCGTAGTGTGCATATGTATCCCGTTCATCTTCCACAATCATGTTATGCATGATAATGCAAGACATCATGATATCATTGAGAATTTCCTCATCCCATGCGAGGGATGGTTTACGAACTATAGCAAAGCGAGATTGCAGCACCCCAAATGCTCTTTCAACATCTTTTCGAGCTCCTTCTTTGTGTTGAGCAAATAACTTGTCCTTGCGAGTTTGAGGACATGTAACTGATTGAATGAATGTTGCCCAATTCGGATATATGCCATCAGTGAGATAATAACCCTTATCGTATTGGTTACTATTCACCGTAAACTGCACGGGTGGTGCTCGACCTTCTAAAACATCCCTAAACACAGGAGATCGGTGAAGAACATTAAGGTCATTGCACGAACCTGGTATCCCAAAGAAAGAATGCCATATCCATAAGTCACGATCAGCCACAGCTTCAAGAACTAATGTAGCAACACCAGCTCTTCCTTGATATTGTCCTTTCCATGCCGTCGGACAATTTTTCCATTCCCAATGCATACAATCTATGCTGCCGATCATTCCTGGAAATCCACGTTCTTCACCGTACGCAAGTAGTCTAGCCAAATCATCTGGAGTTGGCCGTCTCAAGTACTCGGCACCAAATTGGTTGATAACCCCCTTCGTGAATTTCATTAACGCTATTCGAGCTGTGCTTTCACTAATTCGCACATAGTACAATAATGTAAAACATAACAATAATGCAAAATAGTACAATAATGCAAAATAGTACAATAATGCAAAATAATACAATAATGCAAAATAGTACAATAATGCAAAATAATCCAATAATGCACATACACATTACTTAAAACATAAACATAAACTAAACTTTAAACTTAAACATAAACTAAACATTCACTAAAATTAAAATTAAAACTTAAACATAAACTAAACTTGAACGTAAAATTAAACTCAAACATGAACTAAACTTAAACATAAACTTAACTTAAACATAAACATTACTTAAAAAGGAGAATTATTCGTCAACCATATTGTTAGTTTCTCAATTGTTGCCTCCTCAAATGGTGAACGATTTTCCTTCGCATACAATGGTTGTAGCAAATCCCAATTCTTATGATACTGTTGTATGTTCAAGCTCCTGGTTTGCAGCGCTATTTCTTGTTCCTTTGCAGCAACCTTCCTTGTTTCAACGTCCAACTTTCTGGCTTCTCTTTCAACATCTGCACTCCTACCCTCTGAATGGATCCGAAGTCTTTCATTAAAATTATTGAAACACTCAATTGTCTGACCAGCCACCCCTTTCAGTTTAGACTTCGCTTTCTTCACACCATCTCCTCGTGGCTCGACGTCACCTCCATCACCACTGGTAGGTGTCTCGGGCATTGAGTCACTTCCATCAACTCTCGGCCTTTTACCGCTACTTCCGCTTGTAGGTGAATCAACATTTTCTTGTGGATTTTTGGGGCGACCACGTGGAGTTTCCATTGATTTATTAACTATGGCCCTCCATTTACGAAACCTCCTCATCAATTTCCATGCATGTTCGAGGATGAACCTACCATGTTTCCTATTATGCAATAAACGAGCTTCTTTCAGAACATCTGCATCGTTTTGACCACTCTTTTTCCTTGCAAGAGCTTCGTCATAAAATGCAGCGAACCTTAAAACCCGTGGAGCAAGTCTACTCCAACGACCTTTCACCATATCCGCATTCCTTGGAGCAATTTCTGTTGGATTGGCAATTCTGCCTGCCTCAAAAGCTTCCCAAACTTTTCCCCAGAAGACGCCTTTCTTTTGACTCGTCCCAATCACCTTATCAAGAGAAGGTTTCATTAAAGCCTGAGATGAGATTCTCATCTTCAACTTGATCCCAAGCCCTCTTTACCATTACAACTTGTTTACGCATTGTGTTGTGGTTGTGGTTGTGGTTGTGGTTGCTCAGATAGATTTTGTGATAGTAATTGCGAAAAGGATTGATTTGGCTGAACAAACTCATCATAATCATCAGAATCATCACGTTCTTGGTATTGACCAACATCATTGTCACCTTGTTGGTAATGACCACCATCCTCATCAACATCATTGTATGGAGATGAATCTTTTTGATATTGAGAAAACCCATAATTAGGATCAAGTTGATGATATGAAAGGTTGGCATTTTCAGATGGAGATTCATGGTAAAGGTTATCATATTGAGGAGAATAATATTGAGAATTTTCACCCCTTTGATTCATATTTATTTGAGAGGGTTGACGATAATTTGACTGATTTTGAGAGGGTTGACGATAATTTGAGTTATTTTGAGAGGTATTTGAGCGATTTTGTTGCCTAGGCATTTGGTTTTTTGAGCGGTTTTGGGGTAGGTTTCTCGTATAATTAGGATTATTAGGCTCCATAATTATAAGAATTTTAAAATAAAAGAGCAATAGAAGAAGAGTTAATGAAATAATTTAGAACAAGTAGAAGAAATTAGTGAAGGAAGATGGAGAGAGAAAATTAAGTGTGTCCAAAATATAGGAAAATGGGTCTCTATTTATAGAGCTCGAAAAAATAAAGCCGTTGGTAATTTTTTTTTTTTATTTGTATTTTTTTAAATATAACCGTTGCAAAATTTACAACGGTTATATTTTACTCGCCAATCACAACCTACCGTGTGGAAAGCAGCGACAAATGTCGCGCGCTGAGTGGGTATGTGTGTCAGCGCGTCAGCCCTGACACTTTTAATTTATTTTGCCTCTCCTCCAGCCAAAATGCTACGTTTTGGCTGGAGCTCTCTCACAGCTCTAGCCAAAACGCAGCGTTTTGGCTGGAGGAGAGGCAAAAAAAAATTAAAAAACTCGGATCAGGCAGTGGGTCCCACTCCCACGCCTGATCCTCAACTCACTCGTCCCATGCCAAATTTTTTCCCCAATCAACACACAATCTTATTTTTTTTCACCATTAAGAAACCCCTTTTAAGATTTTGCACATAATCTTTGTTTTTTTTTTCACCATTAAGGATGCTCTCATGCCCTTTGAATTTTTATTTTCACTACTAGTACTACTAGTATTTTGCACATGGATGTGTTTTGAAGAAAGAGGCATTGATGAAGGGTATCTTAGTCCACTGAAGGCTAAGATTGGCGTGGAGTTGGTAAGGTAATAGAATTGTAATGAATACTCTTGAGATGCTTAGGATAAACCCAAATGGTAGCCAAATAAACATAACCAGGGTGTCTATTGGTGTGGGCATAAATGCGAGCCTACCATCATGAAATAACAAAGGTTTGGGGTACTTGTCTCTAGGAAGATTGTTCCACCTCTCCTTATCATCCTTGCTCACCACATAAATATCCTGACAAGAATTAATCAATTTATTAATCGTACAAGAGAATACAGTAACAAATGAAAAATAAATCTCTTCATACTTAAATAATTTAAATATTTTGAAATAATATTACCATATCCTTATTCAAATACATTTATTTTAGATTTATCTTTTCGCTGTCAAAAATAAAATACATCTACAGCTTTAACATGCATGAGCCCTGGTTTATTAGAGAATCGGTTTAAAGTGAGATTATAGTAATATTTTCTAGTTTATAATGGCTCTTACTATTTACGTAGTAACTAGCTCTAGTTAAGAAATTGGATTGATAAGCACAACTCGCCTGACTTTATTAATACCCTTGAATATAATCATTCGTCATTATAAACGGATCGGAGTATATATGTGAGTTAGTTTGTAATATAAGTATATTAAAAGATAGTACAAACTTGTTGAAAACTTGATTATATGATCACCTGAATTAGTACTTCTATCCATACTAATATATTAAAAGGCGTTCCTAAACAAAGAACGGTGTCACGCGGCGCTCTCCCTCAGGGCATTTTACTACATGTAATCCACATATAATAAAAAAATTAGAAATTGCATATATAGGGTTTAATCCCGTGACTTGAAGTTTATATATTATAGTCTTAACCACTCCATCAAGTGATACTTAGTGTTGTCATCTCAAAGTATTCTATTAATAAATGAAATTTTTTCTTACTCGGGATATCATCCGGGTCTACAAAAGGTGGCAACATTTTTTTCTTCCCAAATAAGCTGGTACGTACACATGTTGAGGCTTACAAGGAGATGGGGAAATTTTGTTCATCTTATTCCGTTAGACGCTATATTGAACTAGTAGGATACAAACACTATATGTCTATATTTTTAGTATATTGGACTCAGATACTAAGCAACAAATTTCTCAATGAGTACTATTTACTCTGTTTAAAAATACTTGTAACTATTTGGCTTATGCATTATTCATTAACCAACTTTGTCCCCATATTCTTACTAGGTAAAATTTCAAAAAACTATCTTTTATAACAATATTTTTTCAAAAAACTACATTTTCTTTATATGACAAATTCATATCAATATATTACCATTTTACGTTTATATTAAATACTATTCAATAAATGACAATCGCCGTAGATGTTGTTGCCGGTGGTAGCGAGGAAAAAGGAGAGAAACGAAAGGGGAAGAAAGAAAAGCAATTTACGGTGACTCAATTGTTAGTGATTAAACTCCATTAATGATAAAATGGTAGTATATTGAAAGAAATTTGTTATATAAGATAGTTTTTTTAAAGAAAATTTTTAAAAGGTAGTTTTATGAAATTTTTCCTTTTTACTAATATCACGTAGGCAAATGTTATAATGTAAAATGATGTTAACTAGATTAGTTTTGACCTTATTATTTTTAAACATTAACTTTTTATAAATTTTACAAATAGACAAATAAATATATTAGTGGCTAAAATTGTGATTTACCAAATGTGAAAATCAAAGTGTTTGTTTGGTTATTGGTCATATATGGTGATAATGGCATGGTAATTGTTAAGAGTATAACCCACATGTGAGATAAGATTGTCCCACATTGAAGAATTTTAGAGAATGACTAACATATAGATTGGTGGGTTACTCTAGCTATTACCAATTGGTTTTAGAATGAAACCCTGCCGACCTTGTTTATGGTTAAACTCTCCTTCGGCTATTATAAATCTATAAAGAAAATCATTACCATCAATTACCACTTGGGAAGGTAATGAAAAATTTATAAAGGAAAACTATGTTCCATGATGAAATTGCATTATCATGGGTAATTGATTTAGAATTTCATTACCATTATCACTATTTTATTGTTTTAATAATCATGTGAGAGGAAATACATAATTTTGCTCATGGAGATGGGGTAATCACTACTTACCTTGCAGTAGTTGAAGGGATCATGAGGAGTCTGGCAACATTTGTTGATGCAACAAATCCCAACTTTTTGACTTTGAGACATTATATGCGCAAAGATCGTCTCTTGCTCGTCATTTACCACTCCTACATCAAGCAACCCGGTGTAATATCCACCTAGAACGTTAATCTCTCTCCCAACAATGTCTTCAACACCCAAGTAATCAATGAGAAATCCTTCAACCATAATCCTCGGCAAATTAGTCACACCCACCTTTCTACCAAACCTCATTACCACTTCAAAGCTTTCATCACCAACATTTTCCAAGAAGAACTTTGGCAAAACAGTTCTTCCAATAGTAAATCTTGTTTTTTTGATGCCAAAAAAGCAAATAAAAACCATGGCTTTTAACCTCACTTGCTCTTTCAAGATGCACATAAAAGGGTATAAAAAGAGAAAGATTAGGGCTCTTAGCGGCCCTCCGCCTTCAAAAGCCACTACCATGAAGTAAGGAAACATTGAAAATGATTTCAATAGTGTCTCTTCTACATTAAACACCAAGGTGTTGTTTTGAAGAACTTGGTCATCTAACTTGGTTAGGGAAGCGTACTTGTGATATTTTTGTTGCATTTCTAGGTTTAAGAATATAGCCTCGTGACAAGTAGTAATTTGGCTTTGTTGTTCAATGAAGTAAGGGCAAGGAATGACAAACAATTATATAAAAAAAAATCGCCCTACTCATCCCATCTTTATATAGGAGGCATGGTGTTGGCATTGCAAGCCCATTGTACAACATGATAGTGGGGTCCGAAAATACATAGTGGGTTTGAAAATTGGTCTAGAGAACTCTACTCCCCCGTCTTTTAAATGTTGCTACATTTTGCCATTTAGGTGTGTCTCAATTTAGTTGCTATATTTACAAATATTTCCATATATAGTACATAGGTCCCACACTTTATTTACAAGTTTGCCATCACTTTTGTCTCCATCCTATTTACTAATGATGCATAAAATAATAAAATATTCCTAACAGAACCCCTAACCCCTTTTCTCCGCCCATTTTCTTTTCTCTCTCTCCTACTTCCCTTTCTTCTGCAACTGCTTTTCTCTCTCTTCTCACCTTCCAAAAATTCAGATCTTGTCAATTCTAGTTCAAATTCCATAAAAAAAAACACCAAAACAAGAATCTAGACTTTCTTGTGGTTTTTTTTGAGACCGTGTTGGAACACAAGGTGACACTCAAGAAGGGGGGGGTTGAATTGAGTGGCTAAATCTAATCGATTTTCGCAAAAACACCCTTATGGCACAGTGCCGTGCACTGTGTTATTCACTCGTAAAATCTCCGATTTATGTTTTTGCTCAACCGAAAATGAAGCAAACAATAAAACAATGAAATCAAAAAATAAAACACTGGAATTTAACGTGGTTCAATCTCACCTCTGAGATCTACGTCCACACAAACTACTCTTTTATTATTTGAATCGTAAAATATCAAACTCTTGATACAATTCGATTCCTCCACTACTAACTCTAGTAGTGCTCCCCAACACTTAACCCTAAGTGTTGCTACTCTCTATAATATGAAAGATTACAAAAAGAATGATTCCTCAAAGACGTGCTTCTTATTCAAGCAAATAGAGGATCGTTACAAGCTTTGTTTAGAAACCTTAACTTACTAGAACTTTGTGCCGTACACTGTGCTCTGGGAGTCCGTTTTCAGCTCTCAAAATCTTTATCTCTCCAAATCTGAAAACGTGTTTTGCTATAATGATTTCTATCCCTTATATAATTCAATCAACTGAATAAGAATCCTTCTCCATAATGTATTATCTTTTTGAACAATTTTTATTCCTAAAATAAAGGGATAGAATTCTTTTCCTATTCAAAATCCAATTTTATCTTTTATAAAAACTGATTTTTTCTTTTCCTTATAAGATAAGGATTCCTCCATATCTTATGCCAACTATTAATCAAATTTTAAATCAATTTTTATCCAAAAATCTTTATCAAAATCGTTTTCTTTAAAAATCAGTTTTTCTTTTTATAAAACTTTTTATCCGAAAATCTTTACAATAAATATTTTCCTTTCAAAACTAGTTTTCGAAATTAAAAACTCCCCAAAATAGTTAACCAACCTAATTTCATATTTCTAATTTAGCACAAAGTTCCAATACGTTAATTACATTGCATAAACATGACTAAGAACATAACTAGACCTAAGCTTCCATATCTTCAAGTTCTTGATCTTTCGTGAACATCCAATCTTGATAGCTTTCTTAGATCACTGTTACATACATACATGTTATAGCATAAAACGTTTATCATCATCAAAATAACATTGACCTAGAGTCACAACAAATTCCCCCTTTTTGATGATGACAAACAAATAATACTTCCCCCTCAAAATATGCACCATTAATCACATTAGGGAAAAATAACTCAACATCATTCACAAGTAACATGGTAACCAAGATAAACAAATTCATTAGTCTAAGTATTATACCCATCTTCCCCTTTTGACATTATCAAAAAGGAGAGCATCAACATGTTTCGCGAGTCAAAGTGAGATATAGTCAGTAAAATAATGCAAGTAGCTCAAGCAATAAATACTAAGGATGCTGGTGCTATGTCATAATCCAACTCACAATCCGAAGTCATTAAGCAAAAAATAATCCAACTCACAATCCGAAATTATGAAGCAAGAAATAATCATAAAGGATCATGGCTGATAGCTAAGAAAGTAAGATAAAGAAAGTAATGCAAGCTTGAAGATTTGAAATGGCAATTGGCTCAACAAGTGCTTAAACCTTTCTTTAAAGATTTTCAACTTCCGCAAATAAGCATCATAGGACTTTCTTCACTGTGGCACTGTGTGTGTTTCTGTGCCAGTGAACAATCTATTCCCTTCCAAATATAACTAATCTTCGGAATACTGGGATCTAAAATGATGATCTTCAAAACTTTGATAATTTTCTTCACATTTGAATTGAACTCTAGGACTTATCTAAAATAAGTGTCTTACTTTTCTTTTCTTTTCTTTTCTTTTCTTTTCTTTTATGAAGGAAAAGCAGACCATACAATATTACTAGAGTCAATCAATAAGAGATCAAAGATAATAAGTTAATTCGGACCTCATTTTCTTTTTGATGCATCTCCTGGCACTGTGCCTTGCACAGTGTGAATCAGTACCTTTCATTCTTTCACGTATTTGTGTTTCATTCCAACCTTTTCAGGTTCCCCCTTAACTGATGCGTCTTTTTCTTCCATCATCTTATCAAGATGTTCTTTCCCCATAGATTATCATGAATCAAGATTAAAAGCACTTGTTGAACTTTGGAGCAATGGGTAAGGAAAAGAAGGATAATAATAGGGAAATGAAGATAAGATGAGACATATGAATGAAAGAAATAATGAGGCACAAATGTCAAACTCATAAATAGAAAATCAGAATATCGGGCTAAAGATCAAGCTTGCCATAGGAGAAAGAATTAACATTTCATAGCTCAATATATAATTCGGCAACTTAGGATTATAAAAGCTCATTAGTTCGGCAACTTAGGATCATGACATTAGGACAGCATCATTAGACCATTACGAGTCCTTTTTATATCACGTAGACCTTTACTCACAAAGCTTCACAAAGACATGCATCAACACTCTAATTAACATATTTAAAGGAGGACAACAAGCATAATACTCAACTAATTTCCAGAAATTAATCTCAAAGCCACAAATTGTCTTGTAAAATATTCATGCATGAAATTCAACAGAATTACCTTGATCACACAATTGGGATATGCTTAACAAAAATTTTCAAACCACTTACCAACATCACATTCTCTATGGAGTGTGTTAGGGATTTGCCGACGTTTCCAATACCACTTATTTCTCCCTTTTTGTTGTCGCCAAATGTAACACAACCTCCATGGTAGGCTACTAGTGAGAGGAATTGAGATTTATCACCAGTCATATGTCTTGAGCAGCCACTGTGGAGATACCATAGGCTGCTTCCTCTCACGTTTGCCTGCAAAAAGATCACTTGTTAGTTTTAGGAACCCAAATCTGTTTGGGTCCCTTTTTCTTTCGTTGAGCTTCTAACAAGTCTTTCCTAACCCATATTTGAGTTACATACTTTACATTTTTCGCAACACTCTTTTTCTTGACATTACAATTATCCATAAGATGTCCATTCTTCCCACAGAAGTTGTAAATCAAATATTCAGGTAGATCGACATATTTTCTTTTACGAAAGTCTCTTTCAAAATTTTTGGCACTGTGCCTTACACTGTGCCTCTGGTCTGTATATCCTAAACCAATTCTGTTTCGATTGCTAGTTGTATTGGAGATATAGTCTAAGGCTTTTTGACCATCTAACCATTTTTCATACATTTTCCGAGCAATAGTCAATTGTGATTCTAAGAATTCAACAGAAGTGTTTAGATCGCTATTTCTTTTTCTCGAAATTTCCAAATCTCTTTTAACTTTATCAAGTTCATCACTTAACTTAGCATCATGAGGTAGCATAAGTGGAACAATTCTAGATCTTTGTCTTGATTCTTTCAACTCAGTTAACTCATGTTTTAACGATTCAATTTGATTTTCAAGATCCGAATTTTTAGCCTCTAGCACAAGGTGTATGGCACGAGTGTTATTAACAACTTCTTTTGCGAGAGACTTTTCGTACCTTAAAGCATTTAACTCAACATTTTTCTCTTCAACGGTTTTTTCAAGTTCATCAGTCTTCTTCATTAGTTCTTTACAATCCTTTAATAAATCCTTATATTCCAATTCCAACCCAATCTTTTGCTTAGTTAAATTTTTTACTTCCTTTTTCATGATTGAAAAATCATCATTCATTTCTTGACAATCATCAATGATATTTCCAAGCAAAGTAACAAGTTGGTTTTTTGAAAGAAGATGTATTGAAGGTTTTAGAGAAAGAAGACTTACCTCACTGTCTTCAATTTCATCTTGGGAGTTCGAACTTTTCGCCATTAGACACAAGTGAGAGTCGTCCTGGCACTGTGCCCTTCTCTGTGATGTCTGTACAGCATTCAGACATAATTTTTCCTCATGGCACTGTGCCTCTGACTGTTCTTCGTCAGAATCCGAATCTCCCCAAACGGCATCAATCATTGCCTTTTTGAATTCTTTCTTCGATTGCTCCCTTCTTTCTTTGTGCTTCTCATCATCCCATAAGGGACATTCTTTAATCCTGTGATTTAACTCTCCACACTTGAAACAACCCGAATTAGTAGCACTTTTCTTAAAGTTAGAGGTAGTGCTCTTACCTTTGAAATTTTCATATTTTCTAGGATTGTTGTTTTTGTTCTTTTTGAGAAATTTTTTAAATCTCCTAGTAAGAAAATCAATATTATCATCACTATCACTATTTTCAATTTCCAATTCAGTTCTCAAGGCTATACCTTTACTTTTTGGTTCATTAGTTTTAGAATCTAAGACAAGTTCATGAGTCATTAATGATCCAATAAGTTGTTCTAGTGAAAGTTTAGTCAAATCTTTAGCTTCTTGAATAGCGGTTATTTTTGGGAGCCATCGATTTGTTAAACTTCTTAACACCTTTCTCACTAAATCTTCAGAAGTATATGTTTTGCCTAGAGAACGTAATTCATTAGTGATTAGTGTAAATCTAGTGAACATCTCTTTAATAGATTCGTCCTTATTCATAGTAAACAATTCATATTGTTGGACAAGCAAATCTATTCTAGATTGTTTTACCTCATTCGTACCTTCGTGGGCCAACTCCAGCGTGTCCCATATTTCTTTTGCTGTAGCACAAGCCGAGATCCTTGAGTATTCATCGGGTCCAATTCCATATTGGAGAATACTCATAGCTTTGAAGTTTTTTTCGGCTTTTGCATAGTCAACTGAATTGTAGTCGTCTTCATCCTTGTCGACCATCTTTCCTTCAGCGTTTTTGGCTTGGATAAGGATTGGTCCTTTCCTTATGATTTTCCAGCATTCATAGTCCAATCCTTGGATGTAGATCCTCATCCTAACCTTCCACCATCCATAGTCTTTTCCGTTGAAAATTGGACACTTTGTGTGTCTATCTCGAGAGTCGTCTTGCATGTTCATGACTTCTATTCTCTAGGGATGAGCCTTTCGAGAATAGCTTGCTCTGATACCACTTGTTGGAACACAAGGTGACACTCAAGAAGGGGGGGTTGAATTGAGTGGCTAAATCTAATCGATTTTCGCAAAAACACCCTTATGGCACAGTGCCGTGCACTGTGTTATTCACTCGTAAAATCTCCGATTTATGTTTTTGCTCAACCGAAAATGAATCAAACAATAAAACAATGAAATCAAAAAATAAAACACTGGAATTTAACGTGGTTTAATCTCACCTCTGAGATCTACGTCCACACAAACTACTCTTTTATTATTTGAATCGTAAAATATCAAACTCTTGATACAATACGATTCCCCCACTACTAACTCTAGTAGTGCTCCCCAACACTTAACCCTAAGTGTTGCTACTCTCTATAATATGAAAGATTACAGAAAGAAAGATTCCTCAAAGACGTGCTTCTTATTCAAGCAAATAGAGGATCGTTACAAGCTTTGTTTAGAAACCTTAACTTACTAGAACTTTGTGTTGTACACTGTGCTCTGGGAGTCCGTTTTCAGCTCTCAAAATCTTTTTCTCTCCAAATCTGAAAACGTGTTTTGCTATAATGATTTCTATCCCTTATATAATTCAATCAACTGAATAAGAATCCTTCTCCAAAATGTATTATCTTTTTGAATAATTTTTATTCCTAAAATAAAGGGATAGAATTCTTTTCCTATTCAAAATCCAATTTTATCTTTTATAAAAACTGATTTTTTCTTTTCCTTATAAGATAAGGATTCCTCCATATCTTATGCCAACTATTAATCAAATTTTAAATCAATTTTTATCCAAAAATCTTTATCAAAATCGTTTTCTTTAAAAATCAGTTTTTCTTTTTATAAAACTTTTTATCCGAAAATCTTTACAAGAAATATTTTCCTTTCAAAACTAGTTTTCGAAATTAAAAACTCCCCTTTTTATATTCTTTAAATATAGACACATGAAATTAATATAATTACCTATTTTCTTAACTCTAAGAAAATAGTTAACCATCCTAATTTCATATTTCTAATTTAGCACAAAGTTCCAATACGTTAATTACATTGCATAAACATGACTAAGAACATAACTAGACCTAAGCTTCCATATCTTCAAGTTCTTGATCTTTCATGAACATCCAATCTTGATAGCTTTCTTAGATCACTGTTACATACATACATGTTATAGCATAAAGCGTTTATCATCATCAAAATAACATTGACTTAGAGTCACAACAGACCGAATTCTTTTATTTTTATGTCGTTTGAGGAATTGAGGGTTTTCCTCTGTTTCATCTTCCTCAATCCTCCCACCGTAGCAAGTTCATTTAGGAATTGGGGTTTTTTGTTTCTCTCACTCCCAACGAATCCATTTGAATCCTTGAAGAGTTGATCTAGATGAAAATTCAAGCTCATGAAAATTTAGATGAAGATTCGAGTCTTGTTGGGTGATTGAAGATCTGGATTTGCAAGGCCTAAAAAATGGTGAATTCACTCCTTAACTCCAAAATCTCTTTTTTAATTTTTTTTTTGTATGTTACAAACAAAAGCCCTTTTTTTCTCTGTTTTTGTTTTGTTCATGTTGAGTTTGATTTTATACTTTCAGAATTTTGGATTTAAAAAATAGGTTTTGGTATATATTGTTCTTCATTGTCAAAAATTGAATTTCTAGAATTTTCTTGATTTTTTTTTCTTTTTTCGTATGATTTCCAGATTTTTCGTATTTTTTGTATGATTTCTAGATTTTGGTTAGTGGACTAGTGTTATTTTTCGCATTTTTTTGCTCTAATTTGTACAGTAACTAATTTCCAGCAATTATGTGTTCATTTTGCAGATTTTGGTGAAGACAGTGTTGCTGAAAATTTTCTAGTTAAATTGTTCTACATTTACATGCCTGATGAAGATGTTGAGCTTATAACTTTAATCAAGGAGTTTAAACCCATTTGATTTTTGCTTAATTGTTGTTCTGTACAGTAGGCCCCACTCTTTCCTTGGTCTATGTGAAAAAGCAAATGTAGCAATAATAAAAAGATAGATGGAGTATAATAAGAAAAAATGAAGAAGAAGAAGTAATCAAATCTCTTGCCACGCCCGCTCCAAGCATGCATAAGACAAAGCTTGGAAGTAATGAGTTTGGAGCGACTGCTCCTAGAAAAGGACGCTCCAGTCTCCTGCGTGCATGATAGAGATTTATGCAGCTTTTTGTTGAGTTCACCATTATTATAAGGATTTTTTTTGTTTAGTTAAGTTAGGATAATTATAGATTATTATACTTTTGTTTTTGGCACTATATTCACATACATGACTTTGACTATCTCTTGTGATTTGTACTTAAGGAAAAACACCGTCATGTGGGATCTTAAATTTGTATATTTCAAAATATTAACTTTTTGTATTTTTTTCTTAATGATAATTAGAGATATTAAGGTTCAATTTTGTGACTCGGGAAAAGTGCCTAAAGATATAGGACAACTATTAAAAAACATAGGAGGTATCTTAGAATTTGTTGAGAGTTTGAAATATTTAATTTGTTTCTTGAAATGGGACAACTATATTAAGGGATCTTGAGTCTTGACTCGTTTATGGAACACATAAGCATCAATGATGGGGAGAGATTACAAGTACTCTTGGATAAGTTTTTTCATGAGATATTGTAATTTACGAGGTTGGTGAGTGTGAGGTCACTAATATTCGCTGATTGATTATTGATATTCCACATTAAAACTACATTTGCCATTTTCTCTTGTTTCTAGTCTTTAAATTTGTTCCTATTGTTTTTTGTTAATGATCGATTTTGGCATGTACTATCAAATCTAAGAATTAGCATTTTAGGATTGTGGATTTGTGGTCTTACTCTTGTATTTTGTCCTCCGTAGATTGGGATATAGTTATTTTTAGTTTTGAGAATTATGGTCTTACTCTTATATATTGTCCTCTGTAGATATAAATTGGTATATATATAACCTATTATATAAATGGATTAATTGTAGTCTAAACATATTTATAGATTCCCCTCTCTTTTTGTCTCTCTCAAACCCTAGCCTCCCCTACCCCTTCTTCATCAATTAGGGGCTGCCATGGATGATTTCATCCATGGTAAGCCCCTTTTCCCCTTTTATTTTCAGTTTTTAGTTCATTTTCTTGTTTTGTTAAATAAATTAGTCTCTCTTTATGAGATTTTCTCAAACCCTGTTATGGGGTTTTTAGTTTCTGTTTTGGAAATCTCCTTCTCCTCTATGGGAGTTGTGAGTATGGTTCTTTTGTTTTTAGGTATGAGAAATTATTCTCATTGGTTGAAGTTCGAGACTCAACATGAAGGTATTGGAATCTCGGATGCGGTCAACCTGACTCGATCAAGAATGTTCTTCCCAAACTATATCAAAATGATAGACTTCCTCATCAATAGCTGCTTGATTCAGCAAATATAAGGGGGTTGCGATGTATCGTTCGATCTGGTTCATTGTAGTTTCTTCAAAGACGAATTTGATTTAGTCTTGTTTAATTGTATCTTGTTTTACTTTAATACCTATTGTAGATGCCGTTTGGCCTTCAATTAATGAAATTTCTCTTTCAAAAAAAAAAATATAAATGGATTAATTTTCCATTAAAGAAAGGCTGAAGATTTATTGTAAACAAAAACTTAAAAACTAAATAACAAAAATGAAAAATGGGGATTATCACAGGCCAATAGAAAACTAGGGTTCTTTAGTTTTGATTTATTCCAAAGCTTTAGATCCATGGTTGAGAATTTGAGATATAATAATTTTTTTGGACCATCTATATTTATTCGTCTCGCTAATGCCTTGTAACTCCAATCCCCTTGTCAATATTCTTGGATTCTTTTAGGCATTAATTCGAGAGTTGGGAGCTTTTCATGTGATTTGATAAGCATTACTCCCTTAGCTCATCGATGTCTTGATGGTTAGATTTTACAGCCGTTACATATTTTGATGAAAGAGATTTTTCTTTTTTTCCTGTTTGTGGAATATCTATTTTGATATTACGTTTCGTGGTGATCTTTTATGTCTCTCATACATGTCATGCATAAAAGACTTCTCTTTAATTTGTTGTTAAGGTTATCAATAGATATAGGCAAGGGTTGTGTCGTTCCGGGCCTAACAGCCTACAAATAGGAATGTCAATGAGTTGCATCTAGATCAGATCCTAATGAAGTAATGATCCTAACTCCTAAGAGAGACAAAGAGAAATCAAGGAGGAGTGTGTTGAGGAGGGGAAAATGGAAAAAATATATTAGGTGAGCCCCACAACACTTCACCTCAGGACAAGTCAATGTGAATATTAATTTAGCGATATATAACTTATTAAGGTGGTAAGTTCAAATAAAAAAAAGTCTCAAGTGGAAGCGCACAAAACATGGTAACAATAATATGATTGAATGGGTATTTGATAACCAGTTTAATAAGTAAAAGTCCGTTCAAGTTGATTTTTTCAACCCCTTTAATTAAATAGGTTAGGTTTGCGCAAAGAACTTATTATATCGCCTATATGTTGTTGATGAAACACGAACCCGACCCGACCTATTAACTAGCCCTATTCCCCTATAAGTACCGCAAATAAGTACATGCACCCAAGTGCACGTAGAGCATGGTGCACCCTCTTCTAGACTACGTCGTTTTATCATTTTAGAGTCTATAATTTTAAAAAATTGTTTTTATTTGTTTCCTTAAATTTTGCAACTAAAGATTCCTTTTTCAAATTTAAATTTAAAAGGTACATGTTCTTTTACCTTAAGCGTAGATGTTCATTTACTATATGTTCTTTTCATTATAACCTATGTTCTTTTATAAATATAGATTTACATGTTCTTTAATTTTAAGTCGTGTGTTCTTTTTTAAAGTAGAAAAGTTGTTGAAAAAAACTCGTGTTCTTTTATATAAATGATATGTTCTTTTTGGGTGCACAATGAGCATTGTGCACCCTAGTGCATAATCCACGCTTTGTATAAGTACATGTTTTCGTACAAAGGATGACGCTTAAGAATTGTCTCTCCTCTTTTCACCTTATTTTTGCTGAATTTTCGGACCATATTGGAATTTATTACGTTGGAGAGTTCTCTTTATCTAAACTTATCTAAACTCATTTAAATGAATTGAAATCTTGTACGTCACTTATATTCATCTATACTAATATATATTAAAAAGGCGTTCCTAAGAAAGTCTATGTGTCACGTGGCGCTCTTCTCTAAGATTCTGGAGCAAATAATGCTTTATTTTCAATTTTAAAAAAATAAGTTTGTGTAGTTACAAGTTATCGAACACGTGACCTTTAAAATGAAATGTAAGAGCTTAACCATAAATCCAACATAATATCATTGTTTAGTATTTCAGAATAAAATATAATAAGGTCTTGTAATTACATATCATTAAAAGACTTGCACAAGTAGTTAGATGCCTAACGCATTTATGGTAATAACAATAGACTATTCTAGACATAAACTCTTACTCAATTCCTTGTAGAAAGTTAATAAGCTATTGCTTTCATTTCCAAACTTTTAAAGATGTATTTTTTAAATTATGACGTCAATTTGTCCATACTAGACAAAAAATTATGAAAAGAAACAACTCGGGACACTCACTAGTTGGTTGATTATAATGTATTTTTAAATATAAATTGAAAATTAGTGGGCAATATTAATATTACTAACCAATAAAATAAAATAATACACAAAAAGTAGGATAAATATTTTAATTTCATTTACTGTTATTGAAATTTTAAATTCATCAAACTTTTTGAAATCTGAAACATGAATTATATTTTTATGAGGAAGAGAACTCATCCTTAGATGTAATTCTTGCGATCACGACGTAATTTGGGAACTTATCTACGTGAATCACAAGCTTGAACCAACCATTCTTGATTTATTTATTTGGAAAATTTATCAATAAATATTATATTTTTGGCACTTTTTTGAAATAAATACCTAGGTAGTATGAAATTTTATATAAATACCAAGGTTTACTTCTTTTTTTGAATCACTACCACTTAACGGAATCTTGCAAAAAAACGTTAGTTTTGTTCCATTAGTGGCACATGAAATTACGATTTTGCCCTTCCCCCACCACCACCACCGCCTCTACCACATGCAACAACCATGCTTGCCACCATTGCCGCCACCACCACCCCCCACCTACCCACCCAAAAACTGACTCACCCACAACCACAACCAACTACAAAACCACCACCACCTCCACCTACTCAAAAATCATCCCACCCCACCACCCTAACCAACTACAAAACTACCACCACCTCCACCCACCAAAAATCAACTCACCCCCACAATAATAACCAACTTCGAAACCACCACCACCTTGTAATGGTAGTTAGAAGAGAAAAGGGGATTGCAAGGGTAGTGTGTTTCGTGGGGTTTTGGTGGTGGTGGTGGTCGAGGAGATTAATGAAAGGTAAGAAGGTAATTTCATATGCTACTAACGGAGCAAAAACAAACAGTTTTGCGAAAATCTATTAAGTAAGTGGCAGTGATTCCAAAAAATGGCAGAAAGTTGGTATTTATATAAAATTTCAGACGACCTATGTATTTATTACAAAAAAGTGCCCAAAGTGTGGTATTTATAAACAAAATTTCCTACTTTCTCCGTTCTGTTTTAAATGAAACGTTTGCTTTTTCACGCAACCCAAACGCGCTTCTTTAATCATGAATATCTTTAGTTGTGCACACGTAAAAAATATAAAAAAGTTATAATTTGATAGTATGCATCGAAACGAATCTAACAAGATTCCACTCGACTATGTTTTTCTTTATATAATAACGATAAATTGGAGCTAAAATTAATTAATTAATAGTGTCATTCCACCCAATATTTCATTTAAAACAGAACGGAGGAAGTATTTATTATTTTGTTGACTGGAGTCTGTGAGCCAGGACCAGGAGGCAACAACTTGGAGGGAAGGGTAGCGGGATGCGGACCAATCCATAGATTTATTAATTAGAATTAGGAAGGCCCTCCAATTCAATCGTTTGGTGAGCTTGTACGGACACATGCAGGAAAGCCAATCCACATGCATGAAGGTCGTCCATGTCAGTCGTTTGGTAAGCTTATAAATTTAGAGTAATTAGTACGTATTTATATGGTACCTTCCCAATATATGTTGCAATTTCTTGAATATGTAATATATGGCGCTTCAAACAACCCACCACGGGACTAGGAGTAAAGCACCCTGGTTTGGAGGTTTGGGGCGCAAGGTGGCCCTCAAGGGGGTCCGTAGAAACTTAATATATATATAGGGTTTATTAGTCCGTTTATCTGTTTTGGGCCCTTTTTTAACCTATTTCGTTTAGGTTAATTAGAATGGTATTTTTTTTATAATAGAATGGTACTTTATAAACCTTCTAATTAACTTCTGCCTTCATATTCTGTTTTTGGTGCTCTCTCCTCATATAATAAATCAGTTTTTCGCCTCTATGTGGATGTGGCTAATACAGTACTATTAGTGAACCACGCTAAATTTGTGCGTCGGTTCTCCTATATTTCTTCGTTGTTTTATTGCTTTTGTTATAACAGTACACATGCATATGGAGGAACTTTTTTTTTTTTTCTGACGAGCACATGGAGTAATTCAGAACCACATCGTTGGAGTTTAAAATGGACTCTATTTTGGAGTAAGATGGTTTATTCACATATCACAAGTTAAAAGTTAAAAAAAAAATAGTGATGTTAAAATGGTGGTATCATAATTATTTTTTACCAATAATATTTTTGTTAGAAAAAAAATCTCTTGTCCGTTTATTTGTATCATTATTTATGTCACTCATCTTTAATAATTGGTTCATATCAATCAAATTTCTTTTTTGAAATAATTAGAAGCTAGATTAAATTTGATGATGTAGACCAATGATATTGAATGGCACCTAAATTGATACAAAATAGTGAGATAAGAAATGCACAAGGGTTAACTCAGGCCAAACAGCACAAGAAATGCTCCTTGGGAGAATGGGTCGGGGAGGATAAGGGAAAGTGCCACTAATAAAATATGATCTCACAATCTCATGATCTTAATATGAGAACTGTTAACACTAGCTCAAACAAGACTTGGTAAGTGATCGATAGCTCGTTAATAAAGTATTCTAATGGTATTAAAACTTTATATTGGTAGTCAAGCATGCTGTATTAGTAGCATCAGCATTTGCTAAAGTTCTAAAATAGACACAGACACAGAGGTACTTTTTTGTGAGAGTTTAGTCGGTTTTGGAGGACCTTACAAGTTACAATTCACATACATTGGTTATGTTACTTATATATCGAAGTAAATTTTTTTTATAAGGTAAGATGAAGTACGCTGCAGAGTAGGGGAAAAATTGGGGATCTCTCCTTGCAAGGGGTGAGACTCGATCCCAGGATCTCTGGGATCGGAGGTGATGTTAACACCTACTTATATATCGAAGTAATTAGTTGTTGCTTGGTAGTAGTATATTTTTAGTACATTTATAAGTTCGCAGTATAGACCTAAAGTGTAACATGCATAAAATAATACTCACAGGCGGAGAATTTATAATGCATATAAATGATTTAATGACCACACACAAAAAAATGAATACCATTAACAATCATATTGAGCAAGGGTAACTATTACAAGTGTTTCCGAACAGTTTTAACATTATTCTTGTTCATGACAAGCTCAAAGCCGATATGTATACACTGTGCATTCAATAGGTATTCAAAGGAATTCGTATATAACTATATATGCAGCCTAATTACTGAATATGTCAGTCATATTTAATTACAATGTAACTTGTATATACTTCTAACTACTAGTTCCAATTCAAAATGTCTTATCTTTCGATTATCTTAGAGCTGTCCCTACTTTGGGGAACTCTTCCCAGATGGTCCTCTGTCATTGGCTAAGTTAATTTTTATAATGGACTTTAAGAGTATATATATCATGTGTCATTAATTAGTTTAGCTGGTTAAATCGTTTTTGATAGAATATGAAATATACTAGGATTATATTGTGTATTTACACTTCTACTTTAGATAGGTTTCCTGATATTGTTAGGATATCCTTTGATGTAACCTATATATTATGACCAATGGAATACACTCCAACCAAGGGAATTTTACCTAAATCTAGCATGGTATCACAGCTACACTAATCTTCCTAAGCCAAGATTTTTTTTCGATCCTCTTCCTTTCACTCGGTTTCCTCAAAATCGAACCACCACTCTTCCGCCCTCCCCTTCCAGCCGTGAGCCACCCTGACGAAAGAATCCGAAATCGAAACCAACCCACCACCACCTCCTCCTCCTCCTGCGGCTAACACCAATTACCACCCGGCGTTATCTGTCAGTAACATCAAGAACGACATCCCCTTGATTCTTGATCGTAAGAAGGTACATTATTCAAATTGGGTTGAATTGTTTGAGATTCATTGTGACACCTATGATGTTTTAGATCATATTGATCCCACCAAACCTCGTCCTGCTGACATGTCTGAGGCACTCTGGCAACTCTTGATTCTGTTGTCAAAAAGTGGATTTTTGGGACAATTTCATCAGATCTATTACAAACAATATTACATCGTGGTTCAATGGCTCAGGAAACATGGGATCGCCTCAAAGCAATTTTTCAAGATAATAAACATACCCGTGCAGTATATCTTGAAAATCAATTCAATTCATTGCACCTCTCTAATTTTTCCAACATCACTACCTATTGTCAACAATTAAAAAATCTTCGTGATCAACTTGCTAACGTTGATCAACTCATGTCGGAGCAAAACTTAGTGCTTCGCCTCGTCTTGGGCCTTGTTAACACGGATTTTGACCCCGTTGCATCAATGATACAACAAACGGAGCCGCTCCCCTCCTTTGAAACTGCACGATCTCGCCTACTACTTGAAGAGTCGCGCAGTGCTAATGATAATTCCTCCATTGCCTCTTCCTTTGTGGCCCAATCCAATGAATCAGGCGCCTCCTTACACGCGTCGTCTCAGCAGCAACCTCAACAACAGCAGTCGCTGTCGAGGTCGGGGTAGGGGACGTGGCTCCCAATCCCACGCTCAGCACTCGCAAGCTCCAAACTCGCAGCAGCCTTCTAATGCTTGGGCCCAACTGCCATCTCAGCGCAGCGCATATTGGTCTCCCTTAGCACAGGTTACATGTAGGAATGGGCATGGGTCCAAGACCTACCCGGACCCCACTGGACCCGACCCTAATTTAAGGGTTCGGATCCAACTTTTTCATACCCTAAGGGTCTGAGTCCGGGTCTGGGTCCAAGTGAATTTTTTTTTGTTCGGGTCTTGATATTTTGGACCCAGACCTGACCCTTAGACCTTAAATCATTTAATATTTATTTTACCTTTTTAATTTTAAAAGTATATATGATTTCCTAAACAAAAGAACTAAACTTTGAAAACCCTTTCTCACACTTTACTTCACATAATCACACATCCAGCCAACTAGTGAGAGAGGGGAAATAATTTGTTGGTCACCGCCACCGGCGTGCCCCCACCGCTTCCGACTATCACACCGCTGACCATCATCTTTACGCCACCTGGCTTTCTTCCTTCACGCCACTGCTGCAAAGCCTGCACTCGCCGGCCACTGCACTCGCCGACCTTCTTCACGCCACCGCTGCACTCGCTGTAGTCACTGACTTGTTGTTTTCCTCGCCGGACTCCAGTGTACTTCACGCCACCAGTTTTTTTTCACTCACTAGTCACGCCAACTGTTGGTGGTGTTGGAGAATGTGATTGGGGATTTTTGGGGGATCTAAATATATATTTCTGCTTTTTGTTTTAAAAAGTTTTGGCTGTGGTCAAATTGAAAGTGTGACTAGCAAATAGGGCCTAGGAAATTTGGAGTTGAGCTCATTTATACGTATTCAAGAAAATAAAAGGTGGGTTGGAGTTGGATCGAATGTTTGGTTTTTGGAACGATGTGTATTTGTTTGTCTGGTTTGAATTGATTGGCATAAAATTTTGGTGTAGGATGAAATGTTGGGGGTAATAATGTTGAAATTTTGGCAAAAATAAAGAAATAGGCCTGGACCCTAGACCCGGACCCTAGACCCTAGACCCGGACCCTAGACCCTAGACCCGGACCCTAGACCCTAGACCCTACAAACCCTTTGGGTCTGGGTCCGGGTCCAAATTTCTCAGACCCTTTGGGTCCGGGTCCGCCAAAAAAAATAGGGTACGGGTCTAGGGTCCAGCTGGACCCGACCCTTGCCCATCCCTAGTTACATGGGCCCAGGCGCCCTATCCATATCCTCAGCAGCAACGTGCCTTCCAGCCTGGGCCACAGCACGCTATTCCTCCCACACGTGGCCCAACATCATCTCAGCAGGCATATCCTGCTTATGTATCCTGCTTCTCAAGCACCCCAGCATGGACCCTTGATGACTCCAACCGAATTGGGCCACACTTTCTCCACTATGAGCTTGCAGCAACTAGATGATAGCTGGTATATGGACTCCGGAGCCACCTCTCACATGACTCATAACTCAGGTACTCTCATGCCCTTATTTAATTTAAACACTAATAATCATATTCTTGTTGGTAATGGGAACCGCATTCCATTAACGGGTTATGGTCAAACCACCCTTCCTCAAACTCCTCTTGCCCTTCGTGATGTTCTCCTAGCTCCACAAATTATCAAAAACCTTATTTCAGCTCGAAAATTAACATATGATAATTCTGTGTCTATAAAGTTTGATCCTTTCGGTTTTTCTGTGAAGGATCTCAAAATGGAGAAAATTATAACGAGATGCAATAGTTCGGGCGACCTTTATCCAGTCACCACCAACACTCCATCTACATGTCTTGCTACTGCCCTCACAACCATCTCTCCATCTACATGGCATAACCGCCTTGGCCATCCTGGAGCTCAACCTTTAAGTTTTCTTTGGAGCGATAATTTTATACAATATAATAAGGAGTATTCCTCCGAGTTTTGTCATTCATGTCCTATTGGGAAACATGTTAGACTTCCTTTTGTTCGTTCTAGTAGTAGTACTTCTTGTGCCTTTGATATAATTCATGCTGATTTATGGACCTGCCCTATACCTAGCATTGATGGTCATAAATATTATTTAGTTTTGCTTGATGATTTCACTCATTATATGTGGACTATTCCCTTGAAATACAAATCTGAAACTTTCTAATATTTTTTAAACCTTCAACAATATGTCCTCGCTCAATTTGAACGCCCTATCAAATCCTTTCAAAGTGATCATGGCCGTGAGTTTGATAATGATCCCTTTAAACTGTTCTGTGCTCAACGCGGCATCACCTTTCGCTTCTCATGTCCCCACACATCATCTCAAAATGGCAAAGTTGAACGCATAATCAGCACTATAAACAATATCATTCGCACCCTCTTAATTCATGCCTCTATTCCTAACAAATATTGGGTGTATGCTTGAGAAACTACTACTTATCTCCTTAATATCTTACCTACAAAAGCCCTAAAAAACACTACTCCTATTCAAGCCTTATTTTTTATTACCCCATCATATGATCATCTTCGTGTTTTTGGTTGTCTATGTTTTCCCAATCTCACAGCCATTGCTCCTAATAAACTAGCTCCTCGCTCCACTCCATGTATTTTTTTAGGCTATCCCCGAAATCATCGCGGTTACCGCTGTCTTGATCTTGCCACCAACAAAATAATCATTTCTGGACATGTGATATTTGATGAAACTCAATTTCCCTTAGCCCAACAGCAACACACTACTAACTCTTCCTATGACTTTTTGGGCCCTGATGAGCCATCCCCAATTCTGAACCCCCTCCTCTACAGCGCTGGCCCAGCGCCAACTCCCCCCCATCCTGCGTCGGCCCAGCCCGCACCACACATACCGTCACTTACCCAGCACACCTCATCAACTTCCCCGACCCAAACTACCCTCCTTTTGTTCGCGGCCTACACACTCCTCCTGAGTCTTCAAGCCCAAATACTTCCCCTGCCCGGTACACACCACCTCCTACCAGGGGCGTTCCCCCTATTTGGCCCACAAGACCAGCCCCTCCATCCCCGCGAATAACCCGTAGCCAACATGGCATTGTAAAGCCTAACCCGCGCTATGCCCTAGTCGTGCCAGCTCATGCTCCCACTTTAGATCGATCTCCCCTTCCCAAAAATCATAAACAAGCTTTGGCTTACCCAAACTGGAATGCGGCCATGCAAGATGAATATGGTGCTTTAATTAAAATAGGGACTTGGGAATTGGTACCTAGGCCTCCGGGGGTGAATATTGTTAATTGCATGTGGCTTTTCAAACATAAGTTGAAATCTAATGGTAACCTTGAAAGGCACAAAGCTCAACTTGTTTGTGATGGCAGGTCTTAGGAAATTGGTGTTGATTGTGATGAAACCTTCAGTCCCGTGGTCAAACCACAGACCATTCGGACTGTCCTTAGCTTAGCTATGGCTCGCAAGTGGTCTATTCATCAACTTGATGTACAAAATGTCTTTCTTCACGGTGATCTTCGTGAGGCTGTTTATATGCATTAACCTCCGGGTTTTGTTGATTCTCGCACACCTCACTATGTTTGCCGCCTGCGCAAGGCTCTCTATGGCCTTAAACGGGCTCCTCGTGCGTGGTATCAGTGTTTTGCTACTCATTACACATGGGTTTCATCATCACCAAGAGTGATAATTCTCTCTTCACCTTTCACCATGGCTCAGACACTGCATACTTACTTTTGTATGTTGATGATATTTTGTTGGTTACTTCCTCTGATGTTCTACGTGAACGGATCATTGCTCAGCTCAAAACTGAGTTCCCGATGTCTTATTTGGGCCCCTTGAGTTATTTTCTTGGTATTGACGTCACACGAACACCATCTTATATGCTATTATCTCAGCATAAATATGCACAGGAAATTCTAGAGCGCGCAGGCATGACTTGTTGTAAGCCCGCTGCTACTCCTGTAGACACTAAGTCTAAACTTAGTGCCGATGCTGGCCCTCAATTTCATGATCCTACATTATATCGCAGTCTTGCAGGTGCTCTTTAGTACCTCACTTTCACTCGTCCTGATATTTCTTATGTTGTTCAGCAGGTCTGTCTGTTTATGCACGACCCTATGGTCTCTCATTATGATGCATTAAAACGGATCTTGTGCTACATGCAGGGCACTATTGATCATGGTTTACATTTATATCCTTATTCTTCCCTGCGTCTAATCACTTATACTGATGCTGATTGGGGTGAGTGCCCAGACACTCGTCGGTCTACCTTCGGATATTGTTGTTTTTTAGGGGGACAACCTTATTTCCTGGTCTTCTAAGCGTCAGGCTACTCTTTCTCGTTCTAGTGCAGAGGCAGAATATCGAGGCGTCGCTAATGTTGTAGTTGAATCATGTTGGTTACGCAACTTATTACTAGAGTTGCATTGTCCGCTTCGTTAAGCTACACTTGTTTATTATGATAATATCAGTGCTATTTATTTGTCCAGCAATCCTGTTCAACATCAGCGCACCAAACATGTTGCATTGGACATTCGCTTTGTTCGGGAAAAGGTTGCTTTAGGACAAGTTCATGTTCTACATATGCCCATTCGGTACCAGTTTGCATATATTTTCACAAAAGGCCTTCCCATAAAACTTTTTTTGGATTTTAAATCCAGTCTTCGCATTGTAGGACTATAAGTACTATAAGCGGAATTTCATGAATCACATTCATAAGCACTTAAAGCAGGATCTCATGCATATACATTCAAGGATCACATAATAGTTAAGAATTAACCTTTGACGTGTGATTTCCACTAAGCTCTTCAAGATCCGGAGATAGAACCGCAATTGAGATTCCTCTACTAAGTCCATCAATCCAGATCAACGCTCCACCAATGCTAGTTAGAAGGAAGAGGGACTCTTCTGTTTCTTGGAGCAGTATTACGTAGCGTTGAAAGAGAGAGAAAAGAGGAGAGAGAAAATAATGAGAGAAAAACTAACTGCTTTATTTTCTCATCCCCACACCTAATTATAGAAACAAATTAGGTTAGGTTTCCTCCCCCTTTTTCTTTCCCTTTGGCCGGCCACCCCTAGAGTCCTTCATGGGCTCTAGGTCTTTCTTTTGTTGATCCAGATTGTGTAAGTGTGACCTTGTAGGATCCATCTAATTGGGCTTCGGCTTTATTATTTACTAAACCTGAAGTTCTATAGCATCCTTTAGCAAGACGTATAGACGACCCAATTTAATGAATTTATTATTTCCATAATATGATCCATATTATATTTAGTAATTGCATTAAAGTCGAGGACATAATTCCTTCAATCTCCCATTTGTCCGAGACGAGTGTGCAATCTTCAAATTCCTTAAGTCTCTTAGTGTCCAATTTGATAGTATGATCACATTTCTATGTCATCCATACTAGTCTTCAAATTAATCCGAGTTCGAATTGACAAACAAATGATCATCATATGATCCATTTGAGCACGGCCATGCATTTTTCAATTTTCACTCTCCAAGGGGCCAAGACACCCATCCTATCTCATATAGGAGGACTTTTCAATCTTGTGGCAACCAAAACTCCCACTCAACTTTTAGCACAATGCTGCCTTTATAGTCCCCTTTTACGGCATGACGTTTGACAGCATCAAAGTTATACCAATCATTAGGCTAAGTAGTGTTCCACTCATGTCTTAGGAATCCACTAATATAATTACGAAGTTATAGAAACTTCTAAGTAGGTCTTGTTCGATCATGTATCAACTATACATGTCCATATGATTGACTAAACATCTCCATGTTCCCATAGCCCATGAAACGGCGCTATCAATCAATCTTATATGCTAATCCTTTAATAAGTCATTTATGTCCAATTTAATGACTTAGATTAGGAACTCTAATATTCTATGAATTCTGTTCACTTATGGTGTTTCATTCATCAAAACACTTATTTGACAAAACCATTGAATTCAAGATATATATTTGGACATTTTATTTAATACCAAACCAAAATTAAATAAGACAAAATTTATTTCTCATAAACATAAAATAGCAAAACCATGTCTCTACATTGTAACAAGTTTCTCTAAACCTAGTACAATCTAAAGCCACTCTAACATTTGCTTCAAGCCTATAGCCCTAGCGTGATACTCATGCTTGGGTTGAGGTAGAGGTTTAGTAAGTGGGTCAGCCACATTCTGATCCGTATGAACTTTGCAGATCCTGACATCCTTCCTGTCAACTATCTCCCGAATGAGGTGATACTTCCTCATTACGTGTTTGGATTTGTTATGTGATCTCGGTTCTTTTGCTTGCGCAATAGCACCGTTGTTATCACAGAACAACTCAATCCCTTCCAGAGCACTAGGTATGATATACAGCTCTGTCAAGAACTTCTTTATCCAAACTGCTTCTTTAGCTGCTTCAACCGTACCGCTGCTAAATATTCTGATTCTGTCGTAGAGTCTGCTACAGTGCTTTGCTTTGAGTTCTTCCAGCTCACTGCTCCTCCATTTAGACAAAAGACGTACCCTGACTAAGAGCGATAATCATCTATGTCGGTTTGGAAGCTCGCATCAGTATAACCTTTAACAACCAACTCACTTTCACCTCCATAGACTAAGAACATGTCATTAGTTCTTCTCAAGTACTTAAGGATGCTCTTAGCTGCTATCCAGTGTGCTTCTCCTGGATTTGCTTGGAACCTGCTACACATGCTCTAGGCATATGCAACATTTGGTTGAGTACTTATCATGGCATACATGATAGATCTTATAGCCGAAGCATAAGGTATGCTACTCATTCGCTTTAACTCATCAGGCTCAGTTGGGCACTGACTCTTGCTAAGCGATATGCCATGTGACATGGGAATGAATCCTCTCTTCGAGTTTTCCATGTTGAACCTTGCAAGAACTTTATCAATATAAGTTTCTTGACTTAGTACAATCATCCTTCGAGACCTATCTCTATGGATTTTGATTCCCAATATGTACTCAGCTTCTCCAAGGTCCTCATGGAGTAACAACCTTTCAACCATTCCATGACTGACTCAAGCATTGGTATGTCATTTCTCATGAGTAGTATGTCATCTACATACAAAACCAAGAAGACTAAGCTGCTCCCACTAATCTTCTTGTAAACACAAGATTCTTCTTCGCTTTTGAGGAAACCAAATTTCTTGATTGCCTCATCAAATCGAAGATTCCAGCTCCGAGATGCCTGCTTCAATCCATAAATGGATCTCTGAAGCTTGCAAACCCTTTTAGGATTTTCTGGATCCTCAAAACCCTCAGGTTGTGTCATGTACACATCCTCATTCAAGAACCCATTCAAGAATGCGGTTTTGACATCCATCTGCCAAATTTCATAATCATAAAATGCAGCAATCGCTAAAAGTATCCGAATCGACTTAAGCATTGGTAATGGAGAAAAGGTCTCATCATAGTCTATACCATGAATCTGCCTGAATCCTTTCGCAACTAGTCTTGCTTTATAGTGATAGACTTTTCCATCTTTGTATGTTTTCAATTTGAACACCCAGTTGCATCCAATAAGGTTAACCCCATCAGGCAAGTCGACCAGGGTCCAAACTTTATTCTCAGACATGGAGTCTAACTCAGATTTCATGGCCTCAAGCCATTTCTCAGAGTCTGGGCTCGTCAAAGCTTATTTGTAGGTAGTAGGTAGTAGGTTCTGAATTCTCCAAAATCATAATTTCAGAGTTTTCATTTAACAGGAAATCAACCAACCTCTTGTTTGGAATCCTTGGTCTACTCGACCTACGCGGGGACTGAGCATCAAGAGAAATGTTCTCTTCAACTTCTTGAAGATCTTCGCTTGAATGAGATTCAAGTGGGACGGTAGGAGGTTCACGCGTTGAATACGTCATCTCTTGAACTAGACTTTCCTCTTGTCGGGCCGTCTCTGACATGGTGTGAGCCACGTCCAGTTGTTGCTCATCTCGAATTTCTTCGAGAACTATTTTACTCCCACTTGTTTTTCTAGAAACAAATTCCTTTTCAAGAAAGACACCATCACGAGCAACAAACACTTTGTTCTCTTGACGGTTATAGAAGTAATAACCCCTTGTCTCTTTTGGGTATCCTACAAAGAGACATTTATCTGATTTGGGTGCAAGTTTGTCTCAAAGTAAACGTTTTACATATACCTCACATCCCCAAATCTTAAGAAAATACAAGTTTGGAGTTTTTCCATTCCATAACTCATATGGAGTCTTTTCTACAACCTTTGACGGGCTCCTATTTAGTGTGTGTGCAGCTGTTTCGAGGGCATATCTCCAAAAAGAAATCGAAAGATCAGCAAGACTCATCATTGATCGAACCATATCCAATAAGGTTCGATTCCTCCTTTCAGATGCACCATTTAACTGCGGTGTTCCTGGCGGAGTCAATTGTGAAAGAATTCCACAATCCTTCAAATGGTCATCAAAATCTTGGCTCAAATACTCGCCACCACGATCGGATCGTAGGGCTTTGATTGTCTTACCAAGTTGATTTTGTACTTCATTTTGGAACTCTTTGAATTTGTCAAAAGATTCCGACTTATGTTTCATTAAGTAGACATATCCATATCTACTCAAATCATCAGTGAAGGTAATGAAGTAGTTAAACCCTCCCCTTGTCTTTGTGCTCATAGGACCACAAACATCTGTATGTATGAGGCCCAAGAGATCGATGGCCTTTTCACCCTTTCCAGTAAATGGTGATTTTGTCATTTTCCCCATCAAGCATGATTCACATACATCAAATGATTCGAAATCAAATGATGGAAGAATAACATCCTGTTGTAACTTTTGGATGCGCTTTTTGTTTATATGACCCATTCGACAATGCCAAATGTAGGTTAGGTTTGATTCATTTGATTTTTGTTTCTTGCTATCTATGTTATAGACTTTGTAATGACCTATCAAGCACATATAAGCCATTTATCAATTTAGCACCAGCATATATTATTGTAAGAAATGGAACAACACTTGTTCTTAATTTCAAAACCAAACCCTTCAGAATCCAAAACAGAAACATAAATTATGTTCTTAGTTATCGAAGGAACAAAATAACAATTATTGAGTTCTAAAACAAAGCCAGATGGCAAATGCAGACTATAGCTTCCTATGGCAAGTGCAGCAACCCGTGCTCCATTTCCAACGTGAAGCTCTATCTCGCCCTTTGCCAGCCTCCTACTTCTTTTTAGTCCCTACACATCATTAACTATGTGAGAACCACAACCAGTATCCAATACCCATAAAGAAGTAGAAGTCAAATTGATTTCTATAACAAATATACCTGAAGTGGAAGCACCAGACTTCTTTTCCTCCAAGTATAGAGGGCAGTTCCTCTTCCAGTGTCCTATCTTATGACAATAGAAGCACTTGCTTTCCGCGGCCACCTTTGGCTTGGCGGTTGGCTTAGGTTTTTCAGCAACAACGGTAACTTGCTTGCCTTTGTCCTTCTTTCCTGCCTATTTCTTCTTAAAACCCTTTCCCTTCTGAACCATCAAAACCTCTTTCTTAAGTTCTTTAAGGATATTCCTCTCAGTATTGACCAACAACCCGTGCGGCTCTTGCAAAGTCTTTTCAGACTCATTCATGTTGAAGGTCATCCTGAACTGATTGAAGTTGTCAGGCAATGAGTGGAGAATAATGTCAGTAGCCAACTCAACCCTGTAAGGGAATCCGAGTCGTTCCATGTTTTCGAAAAGACCCATCATAGCGAAAACATGGGGGCTAACAGCTTGACCCGGCTTCATGTGACATTCCAATATCTCCCTATTGGTCTCATACCGCTCAACTCGGGCCTGTATTTGAAACATAGCCCGCAGCTCTTGCATGATGGTATAAGCATCCTTGGTTTCGAACCTCTTTTGGAGGTCCGGCTCCATGGCTGCTATCATCAAGCAAGTGATCAGTACGGACCTATCATTGGCCTGCTTAGCACGACGTTTGTCGGCTTCGGTCAACTCATCAGTAATCACAGGAAGTGGGGTTTCTAAGACATCCTCTCGACCCTCAGACCTCAATATATATGAGTGTTAGGGTTCTTTCCCAATTGATGAAGTTTTTACCATTCAGCCTGTCCTTTTCAAGGAAAGGACGAATGTTGAAAACAGAGTTGTTGTTGTTAGACATAGTATCTACAGACAGAATAAACAAAAGCAAAGTTCAATTTTATGTTTATAAAACAACCTAAAACATGCAAAGATTTCTAGGTTGATCACCTATTCAATTTTAATGTCCCGTTTGAATAAGTGAATACAAGATCCTATCAACATGTAACACTAAGCAGACGGAGGCCTTATCATAACGTTACATTCTCAAGGTAAGTAAACTCTTTTACTAATTATAACACTTTATAATTCTTGTTTAGATTGGTAAACATCGCATGTTTAACTATCTCTTGCTTCAAAACCCAAAACGCTTTTGATGATTTTGTTAAGAATAACCAAACTAAGTAGTGAAATTCGCAATTTTACCTTATCTCCCAAAATTAATGATAATACCATGCGGACGCATGACCTATTACTATTAATTAAGAGTTAATAAGTACTTTATGTTTGGAAAAGCTAACCTTAATATTTGCGGGACCTAAGTTTATTATGTTGTTATGAATTAGTGAACTCTAGCGCATTGATAACCAACATATAATAAACTTATAAGCATTTTAAATAATAATAAAATGCAAAAATAAATATGATCTAGTATGGCCCCTAATCCTAAGAACTAAGCATCTTGATTGGGCTCCTCCTTGGACTCTTCATGGATCTCCATCCACCTTAGCCATAGGCCTTCTCTTGATGGGCTCGTCTTTGGATTACATAAGTATAAAAAAATTAGATAATATCTAAATTAAATAAATTACAAAAATACTTAACGATACGCAGATCGTATTTAAATTACAAGAATACATCACGATACGCAGATCGTATTTTCTAACTTAAATTTGGGTCATACTAGTCATTCATAGCAATTATATCAAATATAAAATGCCGCATCATAATATCACATATTATTCTTGCCATCAATCAAAATATCAAATATTCTTAATTATAGCAAGTAGATAAAATATTTAAGTAATTCCTAACCACCTAAAGATTATATCCTAGAAAATCTAGCCTACTAATTGTAATTAGATTAAAGAATAAAATTATGGAATTATTTAACTGAAAATCTGCTCAAAACTTGAAAATCAGTTTTAATGATTTTCCCAAAAAAAAAATTGAAAAAAACATGGCTAGCAAGCCACACTGCTGCTGCCGCAGCCATGGCTGCCCACCCACGACCACCTGGAGCAGCCACCGTGGCCCCACCAGCCGGTGGTTGCGCCACCCAGCCGTGGCTGCTCCTCCTCCCTTCCCTTTTTTTTCTTTTGTGGGAATTAAAATAAATTACAACTTCTTGTAAATTAATTTAGTGATCAAATTTAATTAAACATAAACTCCTTTATGCCTAATTCTGAAAATTAATTTAAATCTCCATTTGAATTAATTTTAGGGCTATTCATATCAATTAACCTTAAATTCACATAAAACTCCTTTTACATGAATTAATTTGCCATACATAAACAATTTAAATATGAAAAATCAGATTAATTATATGAATATAATTTGCGGAATTAACATAAAATCTCCATTTTAATTAATTTTAGCATTATTCAAATAAATTAACCTCTATTTCACAAAAAACTCTTTTTACATGAAGTAATTTTCATACATAAACAATTTAAATATGAAAAATCAGATTAATAACATGAATATTATTCTCGAAATTTTCAAAATTTTGAGATCTAAAATTAAAATTTTAATTTCAAAAATTAGGGTTTTTAGATTTCTAAAAAAAATTCGGCCAATCCATATTAATTTTTGAAATTCGAAAATTAGATTTTTAGATTTTCAAAAAATTCGGCCAACCAAAACTATTTTCGAATTACAAAAAAAAAATTAGGTCGAATTTATTAAAACTTTCGGCCATCATTATCAAAATTTAAGCAAATTAAATCTCCATTTAATTAATCCAATTAAATAAAACATCCATAATTCAATTCCTCCCCTTAATCAAATTAAAATTAGTCATACACATCAAAATAAATCTAATTATTATGACCAAAAACCTATATGCAAGAAGCTAAAACTGATACCACTGTAAGATTATAAGTACTATAAGCGGAAGTTCATAAATCACATTCATAAGCACTTAAAGCAGGATCTCATGCATATACATTCAAGGATCACATAATAGTTAAGAATTAACCTTTGACGCGTGATTTCCACTAAGCTCTTCAAGATCTGGAGATAGAACCGCAATTGAGATTCCTCTACTAAGTCCACCAATCCAGATCAACGCTCCACCAATGCTAGTTGGAAGGAAGAGGGACTCTTCTGTTTCTTGGAGCAGTATTACGTAGCTTTGAAAGAGAGAGAACAGAGGAGAGAGAAAATAATGAGAGAAAAACTAACTGCTTTATTTTTTCATCCCCACACCTAATTATAGGAACAAATTAGGTTAGGAATCCTCCCCCTTTTCTTTCCCTTTGGCCGGCCACCCCTAGAGTCCTTCATGGGCTCTAGGTCTTTCTTTTGTTGATCCAGATTGTGTAAGTGTGACCTTGTAGGATCCATCTAATTGGGCTTCGGGTTTATTATTTACTAAACCTGAAGTTCTATAGCATCCTCTAGCAAGACGTATAGACGACCCAATTTAATGAATTTATTATCTCCATAATATGATCCATATTATATTTAGTAATTGTATTAAAGTCGAGGATATAATTCCTTCAAGCGTCCGTCCTCCTCCCGCTATGACTGCAGTCTGTGGGGGTGTGATAGAGAATACTATTAGGATAATATTTTCTCATTGTTTTAGGATATAATTTGTTAATTTTCCTAATTATATTAGGACTCGGATTATTATAACCATATATATATTTGTTCAATACAATCACTCCAGATCAGGCAATATACATTATCTAACACAAATAGTAAGACATATTTAGTCTTTTCTCTATTCTAATCATGCATTTTTGCAAGATATCAACATCAGCAGTATGCCAGTATAACAAGTTAACAACGTTGCTGCTTCTTTTTTTTTTTTTTTTTTTTTTTTGACAACAAGTACAAGCATAATCCATACCAAAACTAAGCAAGCTTACCGTTCCTAGCTGCTATAGCGAGTTCATGACTACCTTGAACTATTTCCCTAGGTACTTTCCTAATTTCACAATAACAAAGCTTATTACAATTATTCAATATGTCATGTCCTAAGGTACATAAGTGGAAAGGAAATTGATACCTGCTAAGCATATATACTAATTGACTAGAATCCGTAAGGATACTAATTGTCGAACTGCCACATCTTAAACCTTCTCTTAAGCCCTTAAGCACTGCCAGCATTTCGCATTGAATTGCTGAAATTGCTTTAACCTTTTCATTCCCTTGGAATTCACGACCATCCTCCAGCCTAACTATCCATCCAATCCCTGCTGACGGACAATCCTTTCGAACATCCCTCTTCCAAGCTCCATCCACTTTGACACAACACATGTTTGCATGCTGCCTTCCAAAAGCAACTACCAGGTCTCTTTGATGGTGATCCATCTTGCTTTGTTTCGCCTCATGGTAATTGAGCCTTCCTTCCTCCTCCTTATAATACTCTTCTGCCATGCGCAGAATTTCGATTGGATTTGGGTTACCGTTACGAAAGACTATTTGATTTCGATGCCTCCATATAGCCCACATGTAAGCACAAAAACTTCTTACTCTAGTGCTATGAGGACCATCTTCCTTCCAGAATTTGTGCATGAAGTTAGTAATCCAGTAATTAATTGAAACATGATTCGTATTCTGCACCTGAATTGCTAACCACGAACCCCACCAAATTCTAGCAGTCACCGGACAATCTCTGAACAAATGAGTCTCATCCTCGGTTGCATCTTTACAAAGATAACATCGGTCAATGACGTTGATCTGTCTTTTCCTTAGATTACTATTTAATGCCAACGCATTCATTAGTATTCGGCCAACGAAAATTTTCCACTTTGGCCTCATATGCATTGCCCATAGCTTCTTCCAAAACTTGCTATCCACAGTCTGTCTGCTTTGGAATTCCTGTGACTCTTGTAACATAGCATACGCATCTTTAGTCGTGAGTACGCCATTATTAGTTCTATTCCATACATAAGAATCACTAACAGCCTTTTCCAGAAGATGAATCGACAAAATTCTATGCGCAACCTCCTTAGGAAATATCCTCCATACTAGCGCTATATTCCACATCCTCAATCCTGGCTTCATTAAATCCTTGACCCTCTGAACGCCCAATTGTCCTAGGTCACACCCCCCGCCTTAACGTTATTGGCTTTCCACTCACCCATTTATCCTGCATAATATGAGTTCCTTCCCCATTTCCAATTACTTTGCTGAAAGCCGCCCTACATTGAGTAATTGCCTAACACATCCCTCTAAAACCCCACGATGCGGATCTAATACATTGTTGCTTTAGTCCAATTGAAATAGGTGATCCTTTGTATTTGGCTAACAAAACTCTATAAACCAGCAGATCCTCCCTGTTATGCAGCCTCATAGCTTGTTTAGCCAAGATTGCTGTATTAAAGTATCTAACATTTCTAATCCCAAGACCACCCATTCCTTTAAGCAATTCAACCGTCTTCTTGCTTGCCCAATGATTTTTTTTTGAGTCTGTAGCATCTCTCCACAGAAATCTTGAAAAGATTGCATTAATACTATCCGAAATTCGTTTAGGGAGAAGAAACACTGCCAGCACATGATGACATAATGACGCTAGAACTGCGTTAATAAGGAGAATCTTCCCTGCATGTGAGAGCGCAAGATGCTTCCAGCTACCAACCTTCCTTTGAATTTTTTCTATAAGAGGTAGAAACTTGCTGGAACTACGTCCATCTATTTCAATATTATTACCCAAGTTTCTGCCTAGCTCTTCAGATGCAGGAGTTCCAATGATACTTCTCATGCTTTCCTTACAATTCTGTGGAGTGTTCGGGCTAAACATAATTAAGGACTTTGAAAAGCTAATGACTTCATCTGAAATTTGACTGAAGCGATTGATAATGTCCTTAACAGCTTCACAAGATTGCGGTGTTGCTCTAAAAAACATAAGCGAATCATCTGCAAAGAAAAGATGAGATACCGAAGGCCCATTCCTTGACACTTTGATTCCTTGAAACAAACCCTGCTTTTCCGCTTTGACCAGCATTCGAGAAAACACTTCCATCACTAAGATGAATAGATATGGCGAAAGTGGATCACCCTGGCGTAGCCCACATTTCGGTTTAAACCTTTCCGTAGCTTCCCCATTAATCAAAATGGAATAAGAACAAGAGTCATCTTTTCATAATTTCCAATCCCTTATGAGACAGAAAGTACTATTCCATACTACATCCATATACTAAGCTTATTAGTGATATAGTTCACATAACCGACTAGCGTCATTAAACATCATTCAACTCTAAATATTCCTCACAATAGTCCAGTGATACACCTTTCTTAGCTTTCCCACTTACTAAGGTATAATAATGAACATCATATTGTTAACAATTGTGCTTTAAAGGTCATATAATACCAAGATTGTCTAAAAGTCAATATATTATCTCAATTCCACATATAGCAGACAATAGCTAATCAAAACACTTCCGGAAACCTTCAAGTTCATAAACATAATAAGACATGAATCAGTTAAGTAAAATTTCGTATTCTTTATCATCTCAATTAATAATCATAATTCTAAATTATCAAACTAAACTAACTAAACTTAACTCATATACTTTAATCAAACCAGTAAGAAATAGATTTTCAAATAAATAATTAAATCTCTTCAATCTTTAATCTAACCAAGCTTTTAGGCAACACTAATTTGAAATCCAAAGTCATAACTAGTTGCTGCTTCTTTTGAACGAACGCAAATCGAGCACTTTTATTGAGAAGGACAGATCATTGGCAAAGGATCCTAATGTGCAAATGTAGGTTGTAAAGTTGTACTTGGTTGGACTAAAAATTGTAATTAGGCTTGATCTGATTTATTCTTGTTCTGTTGTGGGCGTGGCCATGTTTCCTACTTTTTAAAATGATAAACACGTAAAACCCCGAATTAGACATTGAATTTATGGTTAACAGTTGGAAGTAAATGTAATGCATACATTTTTGTCCCTTGTGAATGTGGTGTTCATTCCTTTTTTGGCTGGTACTAACTCATTTTCAAAGCTGCCTAATTATCATGGGAACATCGGCTAGCTCTCTTTCTTTTAATTTAGAGAAATTTGTCAAAAAAAATCTTTTAAAAGTCTAATTTTGTGAAAAAAAGCCTTATAAAGCATTATTTGCAAAAAAAAAACCACCAACCTAAATTTTTTTTTTGCACGATGAAATTTATTCCCATTTTCCTTTAACCCCCCTATTTCCTTTAATTCTCTTCAAAGTTTGCCTCTGTAATTTTCAACCTTGGCTAGGTGGGGGGAGCTGCGCGGGGTGGTTGCGGAGGAGGTTTATGGGTGGCGAGGCAGCGGGGGTAGGGACGAAGGGAGAGGAGGGAGGGTGGGGATTGTGCAGGGACGATCTACTAATGTGTGAGATTAGATTTTATACCATTACAAACTAATCATGAAACATAACACAGTTTGTTAGTTGCATTAGTGTAATAGATTAACTTGAACCAATTAGCCATATTCCATTACTAAGAAAAATAGCATCCTAATTTTACCAGACAATCACCAAATTAAAACCTTTTATTTATTTACTTTTTGTTAAAGCCAAACTAAAACCTTTCGACAACAAAAACATGACTATAAGTCAATTTGACACACACTTGTAACATTGTAGTTGGAAAGCACATGTAGCTTAGACTGTTTTTATATATTGAAACTAATCTAGCAAACACAATTAAAATTTTAATTAAACATAAGATTACTAGTTATTTGAGAAGAACAATATTCATGCAAGAGATTGAAGGAGTCATCATACTTTTAAAAAAAGATTCATCATAAAATTATTTTATTCAAATTATTAGGTTTTGTGTTTTAAGATATGAAATTGTCATTTTAGGATGATGAGATGTAATTGTGAGTTTTCTATTTGTTTATTAGTTATTGAATATTCAATAATTATGAGTTGTATGTTATCTTATCTTTAAATATATTTTTTTCTCGCAAAGATTAATATGAGATTGTAGATTAGTTGGTTAGTTTCTTTGTATTTCGGATGAGAGGTTATGGGTTCGAGTGTTTCCACACACATTTTTATTGTTTACTTTGTGTTATTTGTTTTGGAGGCAGGGAATATATGTGGCAGCATGACAATTTTTTGCCTTAAATTTTAGATATACATATAGATATGATTAAACAAAAACAAAAAAAGGAAGATTTTGGATTAAGCATTTCATTTCATTCGCTAAATAGTTACTTCTTTCACATTAGTTCATTGAGCACAATAATCTTTTTGCCTCAATATCTTTTTTTCGATAATATATATCCATAATTCCATTTATCCTCTCTCTTTCTCTCTTAAGCTACTCTTGCTAACATAGTAACATCTCCTCACAATAATTACAATAAAATATAAATAGTTCTAAAAATCTTTATTTTATTTTTTTAAAAGAAAAAAAGAAAAGCATGGGAGAGGTTACATTAACGGCCCGTTTGGTAGTTTGTTATAAATGGTGGTAATGATAATGAATTTTTATGTAAATTTATGAAGAAAATCATTGTTTATTCTCATGGTAATGCTAAATTATTCTAAAGTGTCTAATTTTCTTATTAAATATTCGTTCTCATCCAATACCACCTGGTAGGTCTAGGATTTCAAGTGTCTAATTTTCTTTTTAAATTCTCATGGTAATTTTAGTTTGCTTGGAAAATTAACTTATTGGATTGTTCATCTGGCGAGGAATGAAAATCTAGGATTTCATAATCTCTGTAAGTATCTAGAGGACCAAATAAGTATTTTCACCGAAATGACTATGCATCAGTGGACAGTGGATCTTAAGCCGAATTAGTGCTAACTCACATATTGTATTGCTTCAGATGAAGTTTTTTATTAAGGCTATTGTTGATCGAAATTCCTATGTAATTAGTTCTAAGGTGTTATGTATCTATGTTGGAATTTCAGATTCCTTATGAAATATTTTGAAGTGCCATCTGGCATCTATTATCAATGAAATCATATTTCTGTCAAAAAAAAAATTTGCTTCCCCTTCGAAAAAAAAAATACAAGTTTCGGAGTTGAAATTGTCTCTCCATAGAGATTTTAAAGGTGTTTCCATTGTGATTAAACTTAAAATTTATTTTCATTACCACCATTATTAACGAATACCCAATGAGCTAGCTGTAATCTAAAAAAATACCCAAATCTCTTCAATTTTTTCCAGACGGACTAGACTTTATCACCTCTATCATTCAGAGGTCGACAGTCAATACTCAATACTCAATACTTGTGTTGTGCCTAGGGCTGATTAACAGATCAGGTCGGATCAGGTGAGTTCTTCGTTCCGTCGTCGACCCTATCTATGGTGTTCAGGTTCGGGTTGATAATAAACGGGTTGAACATATCACAACCCAACCATAACCCGTTTATTAAACGGGTTGAAAAACTCAACCTTGACACGAGCTGTTTATTAAACGGGTTACCGATATAACCCGTTTAACTCATTTACATATTTATTACTATTAATTTTTTTATTAAAATTTATTAGTTTTCAACAATAGATGCACATAAAGTATGCATGATTAGATTTTCTTTTCAGTATTTGTGTTCAACAATTAGTATTTTTAAAATTTTCACCAACTTTAACATAACTTTTTAGGAGATTTTATATTTTAATGAGTAAAACAGGTCAAAGCATGTTATTTTCGGGTTGAAAATGTCAAGCTTAATCTGACCCATTTAATTAAATGGATAAGTCGTGTCAACCCATTTACTTAAATGGGTCATAAATCTCAACCCAAACCCGCTTATTTCAGGTTGGGTTCGGGTTCGGTAAACGGGTTAGGTCAATTTTTCACAGCCCTAGTTGTGCCACTTGTATATTAGTTATATACTACTAACTTACAAGTTACCGCTAAGCCTATTGATCCTTCTTTGTCAATAAATGCCTAATGGATCGTGGCCTAATGTTGGTAAATTACTCTCTAACGAGTATAGGACCAGCAATGGGCTATTTAGCTTACTACACATATATATACATAATCTGTATGGTGGGTTCCGCGACTTAGAAGCTGTCAAGCTGATACAACAATATCATCGATGGGCGGCCCACTTTGTTGATCCATTTAGAGTTGGAGTGAGACTAACAATTTTGGAGATATAAAGTAAAACTGACAACAATATATAAGATCACCCGCTCCATTGTATGACCAACGAATTTCTCATTTGCTCCATGTAAGTTCACACAAAAACCTATGCTAATAAAGCTTTATCAGGGAAATACAGGTAATTAGAACAGAATTCAATCATGTAAAGTTGCACCATATATTTGAAATTAGATTTTGTCCTCTAGCAATGTTGCAAATTGTGGGATGAACAACCATTATGACCTTATGGACATACCACATACAGATTAAGTGATAAACTAACATTGTGAATATATTTGTATTGTGAGGGAAACTACAAGATTATACTGGATTAGTGGTTGAGTCATTGATGTTCATACTTGTTTTTCAATTAGAAACCTAGAGTATTTATCACAATGGCATACACGTAATTGAGGAAGTAGATGGATGCCTAAAATAAGTGAAAGCTTCTATATACTCAAGAATATTAGTGCTTCGAGTTAGCTGGACAAAATCTCCTATTTTATCTTCTCCAATATCCCCTTTCTTGTGCGTTGTTTTCAGGCAAACAATTCCCTCGATGTTTTATAGTTCACTAACACTTAATGAATCCCAAGAGCAAGTGACTCTTTTACTTCCTAACAAACACTTATATCAGCTGCATTAGAGTCTAACCAACGTCCCATCAACCAACTAAATTGACATACGTTCCCCTATAATGAACACAAACGTTCTTCACAATTTTAACTGGAAAGAGCTCTAACTTTAACTATCTAAAGTCCGTAATTGGACCAATAGTATTTGACTTTGTCATGTCCATATTAATTTGCAATCGGGCATTTGGAGATCAGGTTGGAGGGTGTAGGCTTGTAGCTTTCTAAAGTTAAAATAGTGGTACAAGGTATCTTTAATGGTAAAGCCAATTCCCATTTAGCTAAGAGTGACACCTAAGCTTTTTTTCGCCAACCCCCTTCCAAACAACAAACCCCACATGGCTACATTATTAATACGCTAATACTATTTCTTGCTTGGGTAGGTCCATCACTCCCCTTTTTCCTCACACATGTCCTTGTGTAGCCCCGCACTTCTTTGCTTAGTAAATTAGCTCTATAGAGCAAATTGACTTGGCAAAGCCGAACTCACACAAACACTTTTAACGGTTTAGCTAGTTGCTAAGAATTCCTTTTGGACAACCACTGGAGTTGCTCTACTGCAACTTAAAAATATTTTATGAGATTCACTTTAATCAATAACACTTTTTTTCCCCTTTTGCAAGGACTTTCCAGAAAGTAGAACAAATGAAACTGATAGGCTTAGTCTAAAGACCTCTTCAATGTTCTATCTCCTTTTAATTGCAAAAACAATCATGATTCTAGCTACTTTCCCCTTGGTAGTGAGAAACCCTTTACAATGAGAAGAAAGAAACATAACATCAAGTCATCATAACACGTTATAAGGTAAACAATAAACTCCACTTAGTACGAGTACATAATGTTCATTACAAGTTTACAACCCTCCAAATAATGTACATTATAAGATTAAATAGTAATTAATAGAGGAAATGTTAATACTTCCATAGCATTAACAAATTACACTCTTAAAAGCATTTTGATAAGATCTCTTAACAAGAAACTAAATCAAAATAGCTTTGAGAATAAACTATTTTGACCTCTAAATGCAATATACTATATGTCTATATCTAAATAAGACTCACCGAGAGTCCGAGACACCGTGAGACATCTCCTACTATAAATTTGACACGTAACAAGCGTATGTACCAAACACGCGACACGTGTAAAAAAAACTAGTCTTTTCATATGCCTCTGAACACCTAAGAATTTGAAAACATGTAACTGCGTAAGTGCATCTAGTTGTATTAGAGAAACAAAATTAACCCATGTTGTAACTTGTAAGCCATCATCCATCACTCCGCAATTAGAGGAGAAAAAAAGGGAATATTCCTAATTCCCACTCTTTCAAAAGAGTTTCAAATCTTCAAAAATTAGTACTCCCTTCGTCCCATAATAATATAGTGCTTACATTCCATTTTGGGTGTCCCAAAATATTATGCCTATTTCATTTTTTATCAATTTATTTGGATTAAATTATGCTCAACTTTTACACAAACTTCCAAAATATTCATACATTCTTTTCAAAATGCGTGCTCCTATTTATTGTTTTGTATCATTCCAAAGAAAATTTATTGCTTTTTGAGTTTTTTTAAAGGAAAATGAAAATAAAGAAGTAGTTTCAAGATAAAAAGTACTTCATTAATTTTTTTTTTTATTAGAATCATACTACTCCTTCAATTCTCCTTAATTCCCGTGAATAAAAGGAAGTAAGCGCTATATTATGGGACGGAGGGAGTAATAGTAATAAATGTAACAAAAAAAAAGGAAAACAGAAAATTAAGTAAATGTCGAAGTTACCCCTTAAGTCCTCAACCAGAAGTCCAAACCAGCAAAAACCCAACACGTGCTCAACAACCAAACGTCGTCGTATCGGCGCTGAAATCCGTTTGACTTCCCTCTATAACCGGTCAAACACAGTTCCTCAAATAAAAACGTCGTCGTTTCCAAAACACAGAAAATATAAAAAATTCTTAGAAATTACAGCCGCAAAAGAGGAAGAAGAATCCAAGCATAGAAACCAAAACGATAGACTCCAGCGCCATTACGACAGACCATAAAAGATCATCGACAATTGAGAAACTTCCCGACCACCGGATTAGGCTCTGTGGGTCCCACGACCACCTGAGGTACGAGGATGCCGTGAAATTGGCCGACCAAGTTGTCGGAGTTAAGTACGAGATTCTGTGAGATAACCACCTTGCTGTCGCCGACGCCGACCACCACTCGAACGCCATATACAAAATGATTGGTTTTGTGTTTGATGTGAGTATTGGGAGGTGTGAAGAGGAAGTAGGGTGGAGAGTGAGACAGTGAAGGGAAGTGGGAATTTTCCTGTCTTTGTTTTTTTTTGGGTTTAAGTAATAAGTTGGGGTTGGGGAAGGGTTTTATGATGTGTGGGGAGTTTTGGTAATATTTTAAAAACCTTAACAAAAAAAAAAAAAAAAAAAAAAAAAAATAATTTTTTTTATTTTTTTTTTTTTTTTTTTTGGATGGAAATTTTTTTATTTTTTTTTTTTTTTTTTTTTTTTTTTTTTTTTTTTTTTTTTTTTTTTTTTTTTTTTTTTTTTTTTTTTTTTTTTTTTTTTTTTTTTTTTTTTCCATATTTTTTCTTTTTTTTTTTTAAAAAATTTTTTTTTTTTTTTTTTTTTTTTTTTTTATTATTTTTTTTTTTTTTTTTTAAAAAAAAAATAATAATTTTTTAATTTTTTTTTTTTTTTTTTAGGGGAGAGGAATTAAATAATAAATATAAAAATTTGTTTTTTCCTTTTTTTAAAATTAATTTAATTTTTTTTTTTCTAAAAAAAAGGTTCTTTAGAAATAGATTGACCCGCAAATCTTAACCTAATTCACAAATCATTAATCATCTACCACCTAAAATTTTTTTTTTTATTAATAAATTTAAATTAAATTAAAATTTAATTTAAATTTAAATTATAAAATAAAAAAAAAAAAAACCCAAATATTTTTTATTTTTAAATTAAAAAAAAAAAAAAAAAAAAAAAAAAAAAAAAAAATAAAAAAAAAAAAAAATAATAATATTTATTATTTTTTTAGGGTTTTTTTTTTTTTTTTTTATTTTTGTTTTTATTTTTTTTTTGTTGTTTTTTTTTGTGATTCTTGCTGTTGTTGTTGTTGTTACCACCATTTATGATCAGATGATATTTAAGATATTTTGTTATTGAGTTTCCCCGCCACCCTTTTAACCTTGCTTTAATGCTCTTGCTACCCTTTTTATGCAAATTCCGATTTTTTACTCCTCAAATTAGTGGATTGCTCAATTTAGCATCATTAGTTTCCTCAACATGACAAAATTATTTATTCTAGTTCAACATTTGAAATTGGAAAATGAAATTAAATCAAACTAAAAGGGATGAAAAACAACTAACAAAAGTAGAAAAAAAAAGAGTACCTTCTATAAAGGTACCTTAATGCTAATCTTGCATCCTCAACCTCTAAATTCTAAGTGACGTTAAAAAGAATAACGATTAGTGTCCAATTATCTATATTATATAAGTTGAAACTTTTGGAGAAGAAAGTACCTTGATGTTATGTACTTACCACTTAGTTTGGTAAGTTATTTTTACTTGGGTTCAACAAAAACCCACCAATCAAAGAACTCATCCAACAAAAAATAAAATTGAAAAATGCCCAAATTTTAAAGTAGGAGAAATTCCCTAACTTGGAGAAAATGGGATTTTCGGGAAAATTATAAAAAGATTAACACATAGTTCAATGCTCACCTTCAAAAAAATTAAACAAAATTGTTGGAAGAAGAAAACATTTTGATTGAAATATTTTTACAAACTTTTTTTTTTTTTTTTTTAAAAAATTCCCCTTTTTTCCGTTTTGTGTTTTTAATATTTTTTCTAAAACACTTCATAAAATATAGAGATTTTATTAGATGTAATTTGGTTAATTTGTTGGGGGTAAAATAGGCATTTTTATATTTTGGTGTCCTACCCCTCTTGACATATATAATAGAGATACACGTGATTTGTGATTCTTGCTTTTGTTTTCTTGTTACCCCTCTTGATCGATGATTATAAGATATTTTTTATGAGTTTACAACTTTGTAATCTTCTCCTTTTTGGATTTTTTAATAATAGTAGTTGTTGATCTTTTTTAAACTCACTAATTTTTTATGCACGCATTCAATTTGGGAATAACTGTTACTCAGACAAACCAAAAATGAAAGTTCGTATTTAAGTTTACCTTCATTTTGTGAATAAGAAATATTGAAATACTTACAAATAATATTTAAAAACACTTCATGATTTTATGTAATATTGTTGTTTCACTTATAACCGAATTGACCTAATATTAGTTGTTTGTTAATAGTCAAAAAAATTATGTAGCCCAAAGCCACGAAGCCACCTGTATGCAAGTAACAAACCCACATGATTTTTCCCACCTATCCATATGACTATCAATCCTACCTACCGGCCCATATAACTATCCATCCCACATACTCATATGAATGATGAATTTCTCGTATTTTTTCATGTAATCCTCCACATTTTCATTTTCCCACCTACAACATTACATTTTCCCTTCCCTCAAAAAATAAGAACGACTCATCTCCTTATCTTCACTATCTTTCATATTCACTTAAAAAGATTGGGATTTAATCAAATCTAATGGTTATTTTCACAGTAAACACACATTAATAAGCTAATCCATGTGTCAAAATTAACCCCATCAACGCTCCATTAAATTTTTAGGGTAATTTTGGTCTCTGTTCTTGTGGGTCTTTTTGTGTTTTCATTTCGATGTGGGTGGTAATGTTGAAGAGCGTTCGTCGGAATGGGGTTAAAATTGGGGTTTATTTGGTTCACGAATTAAATGGGGGGCCTCAAATTTGAAGGTAATTCTTTACATTTTATGTTCCTGATTTTTTCCCAAAAAATTTAAATATCAACTATAATTCTCAAAGACCTGGTTACATTATGTTTGAACTTTTATTTGTGAAGATGGGTTTCTAAAAAATTCATGGTTGAAGTTCAGAATTTGGAATTTGCAAAAATCTAGTTACAATCCTAGTCGGTTCTTGAATCATCCAGTTTTCAAGACTTCTTCTACTGCTTTGGCAAATTTTGTTTGCAAAGTAATTAAATTTAAGCATAATTTATTGGGTAAAAGACCTTTTGTTTCTGGGTTTTTAATTATTCATATGAAATGTCAGTTTTGTACTAATGGTTTATAAGATTACATCTATTTTTCGAAAAATTACTTTCGAAAAGTTGTTTTTATACACTTTTTTTAATTATGAAATATTTTTTTTTTAAAATTCAGATCCGGTTTTTTATATTTCATTCCACGAACTACTAAAAGAAAATACAATCGTTTTCATTGGTTTTCAATTTCACTATTTCTTTTGGCAAATTAATGTAATTACTTTTTTAGTTTGATTTTCGTGTCATTGTTATTGTATTCGAAATTGATTTGTATTTTATATTGCTTTTTTTTTGTTAAAAACATATGCTGATTTTTTAATAATTATTTTGAAATTTATATCATACAATACAAACTTAAATTATTCATGTATCATTTTTATTGTATTTTATTTTCTAAAACATGTAATTATCGATACTACAATTGAACATGCATTCAAACATAAGAGTTGCTAGTTTTTTTTCAACTAATTTGAAATAACTTGCAAGATTAAAAAGAATTATGTACCTTTTTTTAGAAGTTCGCAAATCGCCAATGGACAAATACGTGCTCTCCCCCTCGGAATCGTATGTTTTTCTTAGTTTGTAATTTGTATCGACGTTGTAGTGTATTGGTAATTTTTCTGAGGATGTAATTGTAAATGATTCTTGAGAACGAAGTATGTAATTGCTAATGGGTTATAGTTTGTAATTGAATTTTTTTGTTTTTGTAAAGTTTCCTCATCTGAGTGATTTGTATAACGTGAATTATGCAATTCTATTGATTTCAGTTGACTTGTGATTGATTGTTATAATTGTATTTCCAGCAGTAGTTTTTTTGAAGCCCCGCTTTGGTTGAAATCGATTTTGTAATTTAGAAAGGGAAGGGGATAAAACCGTCTCTTCAAAAGAGGACACCATAGCTCCCCCTTCCCTTATATAATAGAGATAATTTGTTTTTTGAGGTTGTATACCCCTCCATACGTTTAACGAGCCAAGAACAACTTGTTATTTATCTTACAGTAATCTTCATATGTCAACGAACATGATTCTTTCAATAGCTCCTAGCATATGTAACCGATTCATGCAAGTGTGTTGTTAGGGTTTGATTCTTAAATCAAAAGTAACATAGTTTACAGCTCCATATTTGTGAATAATATACTTTTTATTTAGAATAATTATTATCTTGTCTTCAAATAATTTGCTTTTCCACAAAGACCAACATGTGATTGTAGATTAGTTGGTTAGTGCATTTATACTTTAAATAAAATGTTGTGGGTTTGAATATAAACACACGCATTTTGATCGTTTAATTGTGTCATTTGATTTGGGGAGGGTGACGGGGGAAGTACGTGAGGCAAGATAACAACTTTGCCTTGGGTTTAATTTTAGAATATATATAGATGTTAAAGGTATGTTCGGCCATAGATTTTAAATGGCCAAACTACCAGATTGGTATGCAAAACACGAGTCTTTGCCAAATTGGTAGAACAAAAAGTTACTAACATTATATTGGTGTAAATAATAAAGATACTTGGACCAGAACACTTGTTGAAATACATAGTTTAAGATGAAAGGTTGTGGTGTGGTTATCAAATGTTATTTTATTAAAACATGGATATAATAGAAGTTGGCGGGGTATTTTCTTATTGAAGGATAGATAAAGTAGGGTATCTTTTGTATTGATATAGAGATGAAGTATGAGCCAAAGGGGTGTAAAAAGAATTATATAATAATAGTGGGACCTGTCAAATGTGGAATGTTCAAACTAATTTGGGACCAACAAACAAAAAAGAAAGTGTTCTGATTATACTAGGATGGAGAGATTATAAAAAAAAAAACTTAGGTGACTTACAAGCCCAATTTACTGAATTTAACTTTGTTTCATCCAAATCAAACATAAACTCAAAATGTAATATTAATACATTACAATAAACATCGTTTTTTTCACACTTTTGACACCTTTAACCCCTTATGTTGAGACTTTCATGGAAAAGGAGAATGAGCTTCATGGGGTAGAGAATGAAAGTTATTGCCCAAAAAAGAGAGAGAGAAAGAAGTTGGTCATTATATACTGCTGTCTTTTTTACATATGGGGTAGATAAATATTCTCTTCATTTCATATTATAATAATACTCCTTCCGTTTTTTTAGATGTAACATTGGACTTTTCACATTTGTCGAGGCACAACTTTGACCAATAATATCTCTAATTGTATACAATTAAAAATTATAAAAAATATATATTTGGAAAGTGTATACCGTGACGAACCAAACAAGATCCCACATGACTATATTTTTTCTAATGTATAAATAACAATCAATGGTGAAAGTGTATTGGATGAATAGTGCCCAAAGTCAATATGTTACATCTAAAAAAACGGAGGGAGTAATTGTTTATCATTTTTTTAATGGAGATGAAGGTAAGTAGAATATGAAATGATAAACAATAATGTTGTGGACAAAAACTTATTATACGAGAGATATTGAAAAATAATAGGTGAAAGAGCATAAAAATGTATGATTCATTTCAACCCTTAGGTTGAATAAACAAAGAAAAAAAACATAATTCCAATGAGCAAATAAATGACGGTGGCACAGTTTTTTCCAGTAAATCAAGGAATATTATGGAATTTATAACAAAAAAAAACAAGAAAAATATTTTGGGGATCCCAGTAAATGATACAACCACTACATTATAGGACGAAAGGAGTAAAATATACAGATGAAAATTAAATATGATCCTCTCTATTTTAGGAACACTCTCACATAATAATAATATGAAAATATAAAACCCTCAATTTGAACAAATGAGTTTTATCTATAGCAATTAGTAACATCAATAATACTATAATATACTACTTCCTCCATTTTGAAATAAGTGAAATACTTCTCTCTTTTATGTGAGAACTTTTTGAGAGGAGTGTTTCGCTTATTTCAGAAAGGATAAAGTATATATTTAGCATTTTTACTTATTTATTAAAAAAAATCATTTTTTTTTGGGCCTAGCCCCCCATTCGCGCCGATAAAACCTGATCTTTCATTGATATTAGAAATTTTGGTCGTTGGACAAAACCCCTAAATCAAACAACCTAACTAACCACTAACCCAAGTATAATGGCAAATAAGGCCCTGTTCTTTTGGACTTATTTTCAGCAAAAATAAGTAAAAATAAGTTCAATTCAGCAAAAATAAGTTTAGTTCAGCAAAAATAAGTTCAGTCTTGTCTAATGTTGTAATTATTATTTTTGTTTTCAATATTACTATTAATATTGTTATTATTATTAATATTATAATTATAATAACGATGAATTTGTATTTTTTTTTATTATTATTTTTGTATTTTTTGTATTTTTTTGTATTTTTTTGTATTTTTATTATTTAGTATTTAGTATTTAGTAATTATTATTTAGTAATTATTATTTAGTAATTATTATTTAGTAATTATTATTTAGTAATTATTATTTAGTAATTATTATTTATTATTTATTATTTATTATTTATTATTTATTATTTATTATTTATTATTTATTATTTATTATTTATTATTTATTATTTATTATTTATTATTTATTATTTATTATTTATTATTTATTATTTATTATTTATTATTTATTATTTATTATTTATTATTTATTATTTATTATTTATTATTTATTATTTATTATTTATTATTTATTATTTATTATTTATTATTTATTATTTATTATTTATTATTTATTATTTATTATTTATTATTTATTATTTATTATTTATTATTTATTATTTATTATTTATTATTTATTATTTATTATTTATTATTTATTATTTATTATTTATCTATACCCCCCCCCCCCCCCCCTCCTTCTCCCCCTCTTTTTCCTCCCCCCCCCCTCCTCTTTTCCTCCCCCCCCCCCCCTCCCCCCCTCCCCCTCCCTCCTCCCCTCCCCACTTCCCCCCCCCCCCCCCCCCTCCCTCTCTCTCCCCCCCCTTCCCCCCCCCCCCTCCCCCCCCCCCCCCCCCCCCCCCCCCCCCCCCCCCCTCCCCCCCCCCCCCCCCCCCCCCCCCCCCTCCCCCCCCCACCATCTCCACCATTCGAACCACCATCTCCACCATTGAACAAAACGCCAAATCGAGCCACCCTAATTTCTTTTTTTTTTTTTTTTTTTTGTGGGTTTTTGTTTTTTATTTTTTTGTTTTTTTTGTTTTTTTTGTTTTGGTGGTTTGTTGGGGTTTAAGGGTTTGGTAATTTTGAAGGGGGGGGGTGGGGGGAGGGAGGGGGGGGGGGGGGGGGGGGGGGGGGGGGGGGGGGGGGGGGGGGGGGGGGGGGGGGGGGGGGGGGGGGGGGGGGGGGGGGGGGGGGGGGGGGGGGGGGGGGGGGGGGGGGGGGGGGGGGGGGGGGGGGGGGGGGGGGGGGGGGGGGGGGGGGGGGGGGGGGGGGGGGGGGGGGGGGGGGGGGGGGGGGGGGGGGGGGGGGGGGGGGGGGGGGGGGGGGGGGGGGGGGGGGGGGGGGGGGGGGGGGGGGGGGGGGGGGGGGGGGGGGGGGGGGGGGGGGGGGGGGGGGGGGGGGGGGGGGGGGGGGGGGGGGGGGGGGGGGGGGGGGGGGAAAGGGGGGGGGGGGGGGGGGGGGGGTGGTGGTGGGGTTTGGTTAAGATAGATGGGGGGGGGGAAGTAAGAAGGGGGGGGGGGAAAAAAAAAAAAAAAGGAAAAAGGGGGGGGGAATTTTGAAGGGGGGGTTTGGGGTAATTTTTAATTTGGGGAAAAAGATTATTTATTATTTATTATTTATTATTTATTATTTATTATTTATTATTTATTATTTATTATTTATTATTTATTATTTATTATTTATTATTTATTATTTATTATTTATTATTTATTATTTATTATTTATTATTTATTATTTATTATTTATTATTTATTATTTATTATTTATTATTTATTATTTATTATTTATTATTTATTATTTATTATTTATTATTTATTATTTATTACTTATTACTTATTACTTATTACTTATTACTTATTACTTATTACTTATTACTTATTACTTATTTTTTATTACTTATTTTTTATTACTTGTTTTTTATTACTTATTCATTATTCATTATTCATTATTCATTATTCATTATTCATTATTCATTATTCATTATTCATTATTCATTATTTATTATTTATTACTTATTATTTATTACTCATTACTTATTACTCATTACTTATTACTCATTATTTATTACTCATTATTTATTACTCATTATTTATTATTCATTATTTATTATTCATTATTTATTATTTATTATTTATTATTTATTATTATAAAATAATAAAATAATAATAATAAGTATTGATAATATTATGTTAATACAGTTTAGTTCAGCAAAAATAAGTTCAGTTCAGCAAAAATAAGTAAAAATTAGTTCAGTTTAGCAAAAATAAGTAAAAATAAGTTCAGTTCAGCAAAAATAAAATAAGTTCAGTTCAGTTCAGCCAAAATAAGTTCAAAAGAACAGGGCCTAGTGTCATTCTTCCACAAGGACTAAGGGTAATCACCGAAAATGTTTAATATAATAAGCTACGTTAAGACATAGTTAAGAGATTTGTCAATTATCAACTAAAAACTATTAAATAAAAGGAAATAGGGTAGGGGAATTCACCAATTATTTCAATCATGAAAACAGTTAGGCAAATAAGGGGGTAGTCTAAAGAGAATGAATCAAAGGGATCATCTAACAAATCCCTAATTACTCTTTCAAGCTAAAGAGGGTTACTCAAATTAGAGATTATGTTCTATTTTCATGCAACAAACTCCCAACTAAAGAGCATGAATAACAAGATGGCTAAATATATCCCTTAACTAAAACCCCTATTTTCATGTAAGTTTAGTTAAGTGAGCAAATAGGGAGTCAACTCTTCAATTTCATCTTTCAATCCTTCATTGAAGTGACTAATAATTAAGTTTTCATGGAGGCCAATCACAAAAATCAACAATAAAATCCTTATTGCTCATTTGATTTCATTTTTCAAAATAGCCCCAAATATATGACCCAAAGGCTCATGATATCATTAATGGCTTCATCCCCTCCCAAGCAAAATAACTACTCACAAATCATAATAAATTATTAAATGAAATAAATAACAAACTAAAAACATGAAATCAGACACTAATCTAGGATAAACAAGTAAATAGAGTGAAAATTATATGAAAATAAGTAGATAAAACAACAAAATATGAGAGAAAGTAAGAAATTCTCATTAAAGTTGCAAGGAGTCTCCAAATCTTCAAGTTTCCTTCTTAGATTCTTCAAATTCCAATATTTCAACAAGTTTGTCTCACTTCTCTCTCTAGAAGATGAGAGTTTATCCCTCTAAAAACCCTAAGTAAAACCTCTCCTTAAGCTTATGGAGGCTAGCCCTCCTTTCTAGTTCCTCCCCTTCCAAAAGTTAGGGTCCGTGTCTTTTAAAGGATTAAATATTACTCCCCCCCGCTTCTTTTTGTTCAACCTGTTTAGAATTTTGACACTATTCACAATTGGAGAGAATTTTTTAAATATTTTCAACATATGATAAAAAAATATAGTCATGTAGGGTCTTGTTTGATTCGTCTCAATGAGTACTTTATTAATATTTAATCATTATAATTTTTACTAATACACATTGAAAGATATTCAAGGTCAAAGACGTGCATTGGCAAACGTAAAAGTCAAAATAGGAAGAACAAAAAGAAACAGAGGGAGTACATCAGTAAACGGGTCGAAAAATAGGGATTTCCGCATAATTCAAGTGGAGCGGGCGCTCCATATAGTTTGGAGCGGGCTCTCCATACAATTTCACGCAGGCAGAAAATTTATGGGCTTCTGGCGCGGGCCCTCCAGACAATACGGAGCGGGCGCTCTGTTCTGGCAGACGAGCCTGACTTCGAAGAGCCATATCTCTTTCATTTTTCAGCGGAATTGGGATTGTAACCATTCGTTGGAAAGCTATTGAGCCAAAATTTCATCTCCAACTAGAAGCACTAAAAAAAAATTTTGTGATATAAAAGTTATGGCCATTTGAATATAACCCTTGTGCACAAATCCTTCCAAAAGCTCTTACTTTGCCAAAATTGCTCCACTCTATGCTTGGTGTGTGGTATGGAGGCCTCTAAGGTTGATCCTACATCATCAAACACAAATAATCATTACCAAACCCTATATAAATAGCCAAAATAACTCATATTCTCAAATAAGCTACAAAAAACTCAATTACTTTAATTAAGCAAAATGAGCTAGAAAATGATAAATGAATAGGAAGATTGACTCTAAACATAAGGAAAATAGAGTATTTGAGTGATATAAATATCACTTATCATTCGCACACAAAAAAAGAACAATTTTAAGCTTAAGTGGAAACGTATTAGTATTTGAGCTAAGTCATCTCACCAAAGTTAGTATATTACAATCTTTTCCAATACTTTTCTAATATAGTCGATCGCACCAACGAGTATTGAAGGGTCTTGCAGTTAGATTATGAGATCAAACCAACTAGAAGTACTTTAGAGATCTGGAGATTTCGTTGTCTTTTCCCCTCCTAACTCCCAATGGGCCTTCACCCAACTTTTTTACTACTGGTGATAAAAAAATGGGCTCGACCCACTCACACATGACCAACCCCATTCAACCCATTTCGGCTCACAAATCCTGAAGGGGTTTCACATTGTGGCCTGCAGCACGATCAAGTTTAGCCCGAATTTATCTTTCATATTCAAAGGTGCAACTTTAGGTCTTGAACTCACTTAGCTAGCTATTTAGTCTGCTTTATTTTTTATTAGCAAAAAATATCGTTAAAACAATTTTTTATATTTTCCATATCTTATAAAAAGCGTGATATACTCATTTTAATGAGAGACAAATGCGACTTAAAGATAAAAAATTCCTCATCAAAATCCCCAATCATCAAAACATAAGAAAGAAGAAAAGTAGTTTGTATAATTGCTACCTGGCTACCAAGTTCCAAAAACTACATAAGGGAATTGAAGAATTGAATCGGATTTCAAGAATGACCAATCTTGAAACGAAAAAAGGAACTTCATGCGCCGAAGGCTTATTGTCGCACTGTTTCATAAGTAAATTATCGATTTCCCTTTTCAATTTAATTTGATGTTATTATTTGTCATATTGTCAATGAATCTAAACTTTAGAGAAAACCATTAATCAAAAGATAATTGTTGAAGAAAGAATTCTTGTTACTATGAAATATGGAGTTAATTACAATAAGTAATTCAGTATATATGATAGAATTGAGCATCTTGAGAAAGAAGTGGATGCACTAAAAGTTTTGTGGAAAAATGTTGATGGGGCCACAAGTATAGTATGGATCGATTTGTACTTCCAAACAAGCTTTAAAACAAACAGCATATAATGAGATTATATTCTATAAATCCAATCCATACAACACTCTCATCCTAATGAAGTACAAATACCCATGTTTCTACCTCATATTTCCCACATAGATATTTCAAAAGGCTTATTCTTTCCCTTAATTCTTTTAAAGTTCTCTCTCTTTCCTTTCTCATTCGATTCTCATTCTCTCCCTTTACATTAAAAATTTTCCCGTCTTTATCACTACCATCCGAAACGCGTCACCTCTTCCTCCTCCTTGTTTGATTTTCTAGTAGACGTATAAAATAAACTTCTCTTGTACTCATTTATGTTTTGAAGTTTAAGTTTGAACGTTCGTTATAAGTTCATACTACATTTGAAATTATAGTATTTGAAAAATTAAATTATACATTTTTTCCCTTTTCCTTGTCTAATCAAACATGTAGATGGTTAGGAGTTTCCTGTTCCTTTTCTTACCTAACCCTTTATAGATTTCTTTCCCTTCCCTAATCCTGGCCAAACAATCCCTTAGTATCACTCAATTTATGGCAGGCATTTCCTCAAGCAACAACATTTGATTGAGTCATATGTATCTTCCATAGGAATCCCCAAAGTCGATCTAAGGAGCAAAAAATATTGTGGGTGAGGTGCAGGGGAAAAGTGGCCAGTCAACTAAGCCATGTCTTATTCGAGATAGATAGCCAATCTAAGCCTTATGTGTACTCATATCTATATATAATATTCATACACTAACATGATATTCCCTTATAAAATGATAAAAAATATGTATAAAAGGTTTTAAACCTATAATCTCTTACTTTATAATATCATGATCTTACCACTAAACTACTACTTATGCGGTTATGCCTATAAGAAAATGTCAACTCAAAAGTATACATCATTATTATCTTATTAAATTACTCGTTGCATCACCTAGGTCCAACAACGTGTTGTTTTAGAAAAAACGTAGGCGTTTCCTCAAAAGAAAATTATTGTAGCCGTGGAGCTTGGGTAATCAAATTTCATGATTGGGCCCCAAATTGAATAACTTAAGCAACATCATCAAGTAAAATTAAAATCAACAGTCTAGACACATCCCCCCTCGCAAAAAATTAAACCCAAACCCGCCCAATTTCCATTTACATTTCCATTTCCATTTCCAACAACAAATAAATAACCCAACTATCCAACTCACTCCCTCCCCACTTCCCACCTTTTCACAATCTCTCTCTCCTCTTCTCCCGTCTCCCCCATTCTCATAACTTCTGCAAATTTCTCACATTTCTCTCTGAAACATTTCGTCGAACACTTAACACGCAATCTTCTCAGAAGTATTTAAGAGCAAGAAATCAACAATGTCGCTTAGACCCAATTCCAGAACTGAGGTAAGGAAGAAGTCCTACAAAATTGGGGTCGATGCCGACGAAGCTCGTCGTCGTAGAGAGGATAATTTGGTGGAGATCAGGAAAAATAAGAGAGAAGATAATCTTTTGAAGAAGCGTCGAGAGGGTATGGTTAATCAATCTCAACCTCAACCTCTTGTTAACGACGCTTCTCAGAATCTCGAGAAGAAGGTATAATTATTTTTTTTATTGTACTTTTAGTTTCTGTTTCTCTCTCCTTTTTTGGAAGTTATTACAATTCGTTTGTGGCGCCGATCTTTTGTTTTGTGGGTTGTTTAGTATTTATTATGGTTAATCTATGTTGTTAGGTTTAGGTTATGGGTTGGGGTTTTTTTGTTGTTGTTGTAATTGGATTTGTTTACTTGGGGAAGTGTAGTTTTAGGGTTGATTAGTTTATGTGGATTGTTTTTGTTTGAACTTAGATTTGATGGGTTTTAAGTGTGATTGGTTGATGAGGGTAGAGAACTGAATTGTGAATTGTGAATTGTTTGATGAATGTTTTGTTTTTTTATTTGATTGTGAATTTTGAAGTCATTGAGTTATGTTACATGGATTTTGGGAGAAGGATCGGATACGAGGCATAAACATCGATTTTCGAGGCGATTTGTCTGCTTTTGTTTAGATTTGAAGCGTTTGGGTGTGAGATCATGCCTTCCTTTTTCTTATCTGAGTTCAAAGGGTCTGTGTGACATAGTGTTTGGGTGTGAGGGGGTTGTTTCTGGCTTAAGTGTTTTATATTATCTTCACCTGCTTGACGCACCATGTTTTATTTGTATTTTTTATACCTAAGGATATCCTTTGATTTTGCTTCTGAAGATAATTGAGTTAGATTTATTTGGGAGACTCAAACCTTAGAAGATTTGGGATATTCAAAATTGGAACTTGGAAGAAGCCTACTTTGTTGGGTGGTGGATGCAACGTTGCAATATATTTAGAACCAAATTAAGTGTACTTTTCTGTTTCGTTGTTGCATGGTTGGCCTCTTCATGCATCCAACTTGTAGATACCAAAGAAGATTAAGGATACCGTCTTGGACATCTTACACACTATTAGTTATGTTATGCCTTTCCTTCTTGTTTATCCCACTGATTTTCAGTGAATACAGCACAGATTGCTTCTATGCCATATACAACTATTGGAAAATATTTGTTTTCCATTAATCACTATATTGGGTGGTATATGAGACGGCATACTTGTAACTCATATCTTAGCCTCACAGCGATAGGTAGGAGTTCTTACGAGAGGTACTAGGGCAATAAAAGAGTGGCTTTTTAAAATTGATGTTTAATCTGATGTACAATGACCTTCAGCTATCTTGCTATGAATTAGAAGCACAGGCATTTGAACGAATTATTTTGATTTAGTTCATCATAATCTAAAAGCAAATTAGGGCCTTATAGTGAGCCTGTAAATTCATTTAAGGGTCTATTTATGTCTGTTACTTATAGTAAAGAAGTGCCTCATGTCTAGTTTGCTTTTCAAACTCATATACGAGTAATTTTAAGAGGACTCTATTATTGTTATAGGATGAAAGTATTACAACTATTTAGATGGATGCGACTATTGGCAATATTGAATACAAAGGATCTGGGTGCTAATCACATTCACTTCTATGTCGATAAATGTTATAGGCAGTAAAAAAAGACCAATGATTAGAGTTGCAATACAATGTTTACATAGGGATGCAGCCTCCATCCATTTCCAAGCATAGTTCTTTAGTTAGCTAGCAATGAATGGGAAATTGCACAGAAGAAGTTCCTAAAGGAGGAATTGTGCTTTTCGAGCATGTCACATCCTCTGCCAACAAGATGGGTAATTAAATTATCACCTCTTACTATCCTGCCCTTGGGTGAGTGGTATTCAAGATTTCCCATATCTTGTGTCTTTTGGGTTTAGCCACCCTTGGCCAAAATGTGTCTTGTGTCGTGGATAGAAAGGTTAATGAATAAAGGGATTACTGAAGTTAGTAATTTGATCGCCTTAGTTGTTTGGTGGCCTACAAAGAAAGAAAAGAAAAACACACATATTCTGTTCATATCAAGCTTTATTAGTTATCTTTCTCGATGTGGTAGGAGCTAAACTCTTTATTTGGAACACCGATTGCCATTCCTTGAATTTTTGTAAATAAGATGATAGGAAAGCTTGTAGCTTGAGGGCATTTTACTTGTATTTATTGCTTCCCCTTATGCCTAGTGTTCAGTTGGGTTTGACTGACTGCGAAATTGCTGTTTTCATCCCTTCCACTTCTTATGTTAATTGATGACACCCCCTTAGTATCTTTCTTTTATGTTTCCTTCTTATTGAAGAAAACTAGGATGTCATTGGAATTAATAATATTAGTCTATAAGAGGGGGGAGGGAGGGGGCAGATGGGGAGGGGAAGGGTTGTTGAGTGGCATAAATTTAGATGATAAATTTTTAAGAGAAGTTGTCCTTGACTTTTCAATAATTTTGAAGTTCCCAGTAATTTGGGAGGAGTCTATAGTTTAATAACTGATGCCATCGTGAAATTTAACCTCTTCAGAGCAATTTGAAAATCTTTTGCGGTTGTGCCTATTGCCTATATCGAAAACAAAGATAGGAGCATGGAGAGAACTTAAAACTTCGGAAGGTGCTTAAGATGTTATTCTCACCTTTAGATTTATATGAGAGATCTGTGAGTCTTTGTGAAATGGTGATTTGTTGCATGTCAATATGTTTTATAGGATGGGAAAGTAATAAAATATGGATGAGGACAATGAAAGGTTTGTATGTGCTTTGTTTGTTCTTCATTTAGTGGGAGATGTAGGCCGTCTCCTTTTTATTTAAATCAAGTAAGTACCCGGAATAATAAATTCACTTAAGGGCCTATAAGCTTAATATAAGTTCAGTTCACAACTACAATTAAGCTTAGGTGGAAAGGAAAAAGTCATAGAATACCAATGATATTAGATTATGTTTGTTTTGGCACCTCACCACACTCTAGATTTCTAAATTTTACTGAATTTTTTACTTTGTCAAATAGTTTTAAATATTGTCTACAAGTTTTAGATATCCCCCCCCCTTCCCCTTGAGTTGGTTGTATCTGTGAAGTGGAAGGATGCTTGGATTTAAATACTAGGCCATTAGGACATAAATCATTTTGTAACTTGTGCTGTAAACTCTTATCATATATATTATCATCACCGACTCTCACTTTAGGACCATGTGTTAGTCGCTACACATGTTTAGAATGACTCATCTCTTTTCAAATTAACAACATAGGTTATTGAAAGTAACTTATATCTTAGAAACACTTTAACTCTTTAATAGGTACTCAAGTTCAATAATTTTTAATGAAAAAAACATTTAATAATATTGATTTAAATGTTGGATATCATTTTTTAGGATAATTTTATCAATCTTACGATCCTACGACTTGATTTTACTATTCGTTCCTACTTCTGTCATTGATTCAAAGTAGGAACTTGATCCTGATAACATACACCTATATGGCTATACATGTTAAGCACTTCATAGTTTTATCACTTAATGTTGTCAGCATACGTGTTTTAGATAGTTTTGATTTGCTTGAAAATAGTTATTATTGGTACAACTGCTTAATTTCATGTAGTCTTGTGGAATTTTTGTATAATATAGAAAGAACATGATTTACCTGAACTTTCTGCAATCTGATATTCTGATTTAACTTTAAAGAGTGACAGTACTAACAAGATTGAAAATTGTATCTTTTAGGCTTTATTCAATTGTCGACTACCTTTATTCTTGATATATGGCTTTTGTGGCTTTTTTCATCAGAACTGATGGCATAACTCTGCAAACTAAAAAGAAATTTAGGACTTCCAAGAGTTGAAAAACATTACACATTTACATGGCCAAGGAAGTATTTGGAGTATTATCTAGGCAAGGTTATAAAAAAGGGATTTCTTGGAATATAAGCTAGTGGTGGCACATCATTGTATACCAACTTTTTCATATTGCTGTTGTGTAACAGTTGGAAAGTATCCCTTTAATGGTGCAAGGAGTGGCATCTGCTGATCCTGGCATTCAATTGGAGGCGACCACTCAATTTAGGAAGCTCCTGTCAATTGGTATGTATGAACGCACCACTCTGGTGTATTCTTCTTGTCTTGTAACACTTTTTTGATTTTGATTGCATTCCTGTGTAGAACGCTGTCCTCCAATTGATGAAGTTATTAGTGCTGGTGTGGTTCCGAAGTTTGTTGAATTCCTTGACAGGCATGATGTTCCTCAACTTCAGGTGGGAAATTCTAGTCAATAGATTTGTCATGATAAAGATACTCGTTACATTCATCTTTTAGAAAGCTACTCTTTGTCTTATCCTCAGTTTGAGGCAGCTTGGGCTCTGACCAATGTGGCATCTGGGACTTCTGAGCACACAAGAGTTGTGATTGACCATGGTGCTGTCCCAAAGTTTGTCCAACTTTTAGCATCTGCCAGTGATGATGTCCGGGAGCAGGTGCTTTTTTTTGCATTATTGTTTACTTCTTTCATGTTATGCACTTTATTTTGGCAACTTCTTGAATATTTCCCAATTATATGCAGAAATTATGTTAGTTGTAGATTTGTATCCTTGTATATGTGAAAATCACAATATTTCTGGACTAATGTCTTTTTACCCACTGTTTTTTCCTGCTCTGATATGCCTATATTCATCTTTTCTTCTTCGATTCTCTTATGTGGAAATGAGATGTTTGACGTGGTTTCTTAAATGATTTGTGGTTTCTTAGATACCTGTTTGATAAACTACTTGTTTTTGTGGCCTTTTGAGTTTGATTTATTCTGTGTATTCTCTACATATCATACTTGTGCCTTTTTTTTCTTGACAAATGTGTTATGAGATGTAAGAATTCACACACTCTTTATTTTCATTTGACGTGCAGGCAGTGTGGGCTTTGGGAAATGTTGCTGGTGACTCTCCAAGCTGTAGGGATCTCGTACTGAGTCATGGCGCTCTAGTGCCGTTACTATCGCAGTTAAATGAAAACTCCAAACTGTCAATGCTAAGGAACGCTACTTGGACACTGTCCAACTTTTGTCGTGGCAAACCACCGGCACCCTTTGAACAGGTTTTCATTTAGTTAGGATGCCTTTTTTGGACAGAAAGTATGAGTGAAAGACCATTTCATCTAATTTCTTTTATTTGGTATATCAGGTTAAACCTGCACTACCAGTCCTTCGCCACCTTATCCATCTAAATGATGAAGAAGTTTTAACAGATGCCTGCTGGGCCCTTTCCTATCTGTCTGATGGACCTAACGACAAAATTCAGGCAGTCATTGAGTCTGGAGTTTGCCCACGGCTCATGCAGCTCCTTCTGTATGTTATTGTACATGTGCTGTCATCATTTTTAGTGCATCTTTATACATGTTTGCAGTTGTTATTATTGTATGGTGTCCTAGTTGGTTGCTTGTGTTCTAAAACATACTCAATGCTGGATGTTGTGACTGATTTGAATATTCTTTAATCGTAGTCATCCTTCGCCAACAGTTCTCATTCCCGCTCTTCGAACAGTTGGAAATATTGTCACAGGAGATGATAGCCAGACCCAGGTACTGATGTTATGCACTTAGCCGCTTATGGTTGCTTTTGTAATTTTTATGTTTTGTTGTCTATGCCATGAATTTAGTCATAGTTTAGAGTGCCCTTCCTGTGTTTGTTCTTGTTCTGGAGGTTGCTTAATTAAATGGGATTAAGAAACGCTAACCTGCTAGGACTTATATTTTCAATTTGCTTTTGGGATTACATTGTTGAAAACTGAAACATTTATCTTAAGAGTCTGGTGTTCTGCAAGTATTAATGTTAGACCATCTCCCCTGGAGGGAAATTTGGAATATAAAATGCACGAGGGAAATCCGGATCCCAAATGGTCAAGGGTAAGCCTAGTTTAAGCAGATGTTACCACTTTAATGGATGATATGTTTTTAACATTAATATTTTGAATCTACTAATTTATGGACTTTACAGTATGTATTAGACAACAACGTTCTTCCTTGTCTTCACCAACTTCTCACTCAAAATCACAAGAAGAGCATCAAGAAGGAAGCATGTTGGACAATATCGAATATTACTGCTGGAAACAAGACTCAAATTCAGGTATTGGTTTGATGTTGTGAACTAGTATTTTGGCCCGGGCGATGCCCCGGGTTAGTTACAATTATCAAATATATTATTTTTTATAAATTTCATAATTGATTTTATTAGCTTTCGATAGTATGCTGTCTAGTGCAAAATTGGAAAAAATGGACCTTATGGCATAAAAAAGCTTCTAAGGTATTAGGGATAAAAATAACAATTTCAATGGAATAAGGGTAAGTGAGTGTCATTACTTAATAAAAGTGTTAGAGATCAAAAAGCTTGTCTATATCTTTATAATTGCATATAATTATAATACTTTATTATGTTTTACTTTGAAATATTAAGCATTGAAATTATAGTGGCTTAGTGGTTAAACTCTCACATTTCATTTCAAAGGTCATGTGTTCAAATCCTAGTAACTACACATTGTTAATATTTTTAAATGACAATATAAACATGTGTATTAGAAGGTTGAGCAGCGTGGCACCGTTCCTTTGATAGGAACGCTTTAATATATTTGTATAGATATTTGTGAATATTTAGGCTTTCTTTCCTTCGTGATGTTCTCTTTCCGCCCCTTTTCCCAATATGAAGTTTTTGTTATGTATTAGCCATAGGGCATTGTTACTTTCTTATACGAATGTTTGCAAAATCTTGTTGGCTGATGTTGTTCTGGGGTAGGTGCTGCCATGCTGCAGTCCTTATAACATTATTCTCCTCTTGAAGTCACTGTTTAGTTGGTTGTCTTTTCATGCTGCGTATATGCTGAGTCTGGAGAGTTTGGGAATCTGAACGTTGTGGGTTTTTTTAGAAACCCTTTTTAAGGATGTATAGACTATAATTGCTTTTTGTCGAGTGTCTTATGATATAATTGTTCTTGCAATACTGGGGTACTGTGAACTAGGCTGAAGGATGTTCCATACACTTGTGCTGTTGTGTTATTTCTGCTGATGTTTGGTTTTCCTGTTTTTCAGGCCGTTGTTGAGGCTGGTCTTGTGCAGCCACTTGTGCAACTACTCCAGAATGCAGAGTTTGACATTAAGAAGGAGGCTGCTTGGGCAATCTCAAATGCCACATCTGGGGGTGCTCCTGATCAGATCCGGTATGTCATGATTGTCATCCGTGATATATGCCTGTTCTATGTCTGGTTGTTTTTGTTCAGTAGTTTTTTTTTATAGTGGTGAAAACTGAAGATCCTGCATCTTTTTTGGTGTCCTATAGACATTTGTATTTATGATGACAGACCACAGACCAATCTTTCTGAACTTTGGAAGGAGGTCAATTTTGCCTGCCCACAAATGGGCCTGGAAACTGAGACTTGGGAATTTGGGATAGTAGTTAGTACAGCTTACGGGGGGTGGTGATGGTGGAATGCTCTTCTTTTGGGGGTGTGATATTCAGATCTCAGTCTCTTTTCATGATAGGGGAAGCTCTGCTTCCAGTCTATGACTGCCACTCCAGCACTTCTATCATAGCTGTTCCAAGGTCCTGCCCGTGATGGCTTAGGATTAAAAAAGTATGGTGGGTGATCTTGTCCTTGGCTGGAACCTTGTCCAATAAAAGCCTAGGGCCCTATACAGCATGTAAAAAACTTATATGGACCTGGTCCACACTAAATTACTGTGGACCGAATGCTAATTCATGTGATTTATGAGAAAAAGATCACTATATAAAAATATAAAAGATGAGTAGATATAAATTGTAAAGTTTGACTATGTGAAAAAACAAGGTTACTATGTCACAAAGTGAAAATTTCATTATGATAAACTAATGTAAGAAAGAGTGACTATATTAAAAAAAACGGTCACTATGGTAGATAATAATTGCATAGTGTAACTTAAGATTTTAAAAGGTTACTATATGAAAAAAGGGTCACTATGTTAAATAAATGGCTTTGGTCCACAATAATATTAGTGTGCACCAGGTCCACGCAAAACTAACTCGTACAACATAGAAAGTGACCATTCTTCTTTTATGATCTTTTCTTTACCTTTTTCTCATTTTCTTTTTAAATTAGGTTGCAGTGGGGTGATCAATGTATAGAATTCAGTGGTAAAGGGCATCACGAAGGCTATTGTGGATCTAGGATGGGTGATCTATAGAGGAGCATGTTTTCCCTTTTTATTTTTGGTGGGGGCCAAACAGATTATTGTCTGGCTTAGGGTCTGTTATCTTCACCTTATTTTTGCTTATTTTCAGGAGAGTAAGAAAAGTTTTAAAATATTCAGTAAAAATAAGAAAAGTTCAGAAAAAAGAAGAAGAAAAGTTCAGAAAAAATAAGAAAAATTCAGAACAAAAGTTGAGGAAAGCTGAGAAATGTTGAAAAAAAATAATAAAAGTTACAGAAAACATAAGAGAAGTTCAGAAAAAAGAAAATAAGATAAAATAAGTTAAGCAAAAATAAGGTGAAGAAAACAGACCCTTAGTGGTGGCTTTGGAGTATGGTAGTCGCTACTAGCCACTAGCCACTAGCTACTGCTGAGGTTGCCAGTTGCTGGTTTCATTTGGAGAAAGGAAGAAGGGGGAGGGGAGGAGAGAGGTTAAGGAGGTCCTTTGTTCTTTCTTTTTCCAGTGGAATGTGAGAGCCAAACTAAAGCCCCTTCTTCGGGCAAGCTCTCAAAATGGGGGTGCCTCAATTCTAAAATTATTTCAACATTATATGTTTTTCTACGATAGTATAGAAAGCTTGACAATTCTCTAAGTATAGGGATGCTTTTTTGGAACCTTTTCCTTGTTTTTTTTTTGGCTAAAGGACATGCAACCAAGGTTAACGAAACATTATTGTATAACAAAGCTGTTGCTTGTTAAGCTGGATAACAAATTTTTTTTACTTTTACCTTGTATGTGAACCTAAGTCAAGGCAAGGGCATACAAGTTGCTTCAGCTTTCATCTGCTGATTGGGCTGCAAATTTGACTTATTTACTTAGTACGGATTCAATACCTATTGTCTTCTGGAACTTGGCAGATTTTGGTTCCTTTGGACATCAGGTGAAAAATTAACAAAACTGCAAGTTCAGAAAGACTATATGAGGTTTCACAAGAAGGTTTAAAGCTACAAGAGGTGAACACTTTCTCTAGTAAGGATTAAATTACAATCCTAATGAAAGCAACTTCCCCGCTTAACTATGATCTAGGCTTTTAGTAACACCCTTCCTCAAAATTAAATTCAAGGGAAAACGTCTTAGAACAGCGTTCGTAACAGCCACTCATCAATTTGGTAGGCACAGGATTTTGTGACCTCATTGTTTAGGTAAACAGCTCGTGTATATTGATTTTGCTTAAAGGCGTAATTCCTCTCTTTAAACTACTAACTTCAGTTATCAGTATTGAATATTTCCTTTTTTGATCGAATCCATCTGCATCTCATAATCTTCTTCCTCATATAACTGGTTTAACTTACGTCACTTTGACTCTTTTATTTTACCTTTACTACTAATGCTGGATACTTGACTCTTCTGAAATCTGATGTTAGAATTCAGCATAATTTTATTTATGTAGATTTGGCTGTTTACTCTGCTCATTTGTGCTATTTCTAGCTTTCTGTAGTTCATGCTATTGGGTAACCAGTGGTTTAAAGAACTCAAATGTTGTGTAATACTTCCTCTGTTCCCTAGTAATTGTTTTGGGCACTAGTTTTAAGAAGAGGAGAGAGATAGAGAGAAATAAAAGGAGGGACCCATGTGATGAAGAGAGAGAGACAATTCAATGCCAAATAAAGTAATGTAACACTTGTTGTGAAGAACTCAAATAGTAACTCTGTAACTGTAACACTTGTAAGGGAACAGAGGAAGTAGAAAGTTTTGACCTTGTTACAGGATTTCCTAGCGCTATATTGTTATTCTACTACATTGAAGTGCGCTAATTTGCCAATTCCATAGTAGTAGTAGGTTTGCTACAGTATCTACTCGTGTGGATGCGATATGTTTGTATAGGAATGAGACTTAGTATGTGCTGCTTAGATGCAGTCCAAAACCCCTTGTGTGGATGCATATGTTGTGGAACTGAATAACAAGCAATGCTGCTTGAATCTATTATACATCTGCAATTTATGTAATATGGTACCAAATTTTATCTCTCTGAACTTTTGTTTCTGCAGATTCTTGGTCAGTCAAGGTTGTATCAAACCTCTATGTGATCTTCTAATATGCCCAGACCCTCGAATCGTTACGGTTTGCCTTGAGGGGCTCGAGAACTTACTGAAGGTGGGAGAGACTGACAAAGAAATGGGGATGAATGGCGGAGTTAATATATATGCTCAAATGATTGATGAATGTGAAGGATTGGACAAAATTGAGAACTTGCAGACTCATGATAATAATGACATTTATGAGAAAGCTGTGAAAGTTTTGGAGAAATACTGGGCTGAGGAAGAAGAGGAGCAGAATGCTCAAGATGGTGCAGCTATGAACCAACAGGGCTTTAACTTTGGTGCTACTCAACCCAACATCCCAGCTGGCGGTTTCAAGTTTGTCTAAAGTGGGAGCTTTTGGTGTTTGTAGTTCCATGTCTTTAGGCCTCTTCCCGACGCCCCCTCGCCCCTGCCCCCTCCCCCCTCGACTGAATTTTGGAAGCTGTGTTTGCTATTTTAGTCCCCCCTAGAGCCAGTGTTTTGGTCTCGCTTTAGGGCATCATTGTTCTATGAATTATGGGTCTCCTTTGTTTGTGTTTCTGCTTCTCACAGGAAAAATTATGTTATACTCAGAAATTTGTATTTAGCTGCACAAGTGTAGTCACAAGTTTTTCTTGCCATGTTTGGCATCTTGAAGTCTTTTAAAACTCCAGTTTCCGATTGGTGGCTCAGCAAGGAGAATTATCTTGCTGTTTAGCATGTTACAACTTCTACTTTACGGCTGTATTTGTTCATTTCTTTTTTGATTATTTCTCTTTTCTGATATGAGTAAAGGTTTAAAATTGAATTTCGGACTTTTTCACCCGATACCCCGAATTTTCAAAAATTCACCCAGTGCCTCCATGTTTTCAAAATTCACTGCGTGCTCTCGAGTTTTGTTGTAATACACTCAAATACTCTTAATGACTAACGGCGGTTAACGTCGTTAATCATTAACCCCTAATCCTAATCCTAACTCTAACCCTAACCCCTAATCCTAACCCTAATCCTAAACCCTAACCCTAAACCCTAACCTTTCCCACCACCCCCTCCCACACCCTCCCACCACCCCTGCTGCGGCCACCCTAGCAGCAGCCCAGATTCCCCACCCCCCACGGCCCCGTCGCGAGCCCCGAACCACCCCCTCCCCCACCCTCCCACCACCCCCGCGCGGCCCACCCTAGCAAGGCGGCGCAACCCCCACCCCCTGCGGCCCCGTCGCGAGCCCGGAACCACCTCCCCCCCCCACCCTCCCACCACTCCTGCGGCGGCCCACCCTAGCACAGCCCACCCAAAACCCACCCCGCGCCCCCACAACACCACCCGCTTCCATTTTCGCACCCCTCCCCCACCCCCGTAGCACCACCCTCCTCCATTTTCGCGAAACACAAAGTACCCCCACAGCGAAAAAACGAGAGGGAAGAAGAAGGGGTTGCGGGCGCGGCGCGGGGTGGTGTTGTGGGGGGCGCGGGGGGGGGGGGCCGGGGGCGCGATGGTGAGGAGGGGGTGGGGGACTACCGAACCGAACTGTGGGGGGGGGGCGGGCGGGGGGGGGGGCGCGGGGGGGGGAGGGCTGGGGGGTGGGGGGAGTGGGCCGGGGTGGTGGGAGGGTGGGGGGAGTGGGTGGTGGGGTGGTGGGTTAGGGTTAGGGTTAGGGTTAGGGTTAAGGGTAGGGGTTAGGATTAGGGTTAAGATTAGGGGGTTAATTAGGGTTTAAAGCAGGAAATTAGGGTTAATGACTAACGGTGGTTAACGCCGTTAGTCATTAAGGGTATCTGAGTGTATAAGTTCGAAACTGAGGGGTACCTGGTGAATTTTGAAAACATGGAGGATACTAGGTGAATTTTTTGAAAACTCGGGGGTATCAGGTGGAAAAACCGATTGAATTTCCATGTGTTGTTCAATTTTCAGTTTACATTAGTAAAAGATAATTATGTCCTGCAGAATAGAAGTTTTGTATTAATACTGATGGATCAACTTCAATTTTTTTTTGACATCAATAAAATTTGCATTAATTAAAACCCGAATTACGAACTAGGTGATAGAGCAACTACATTTTATGTCCAACTTCTACGCTGCAAAAATTGTTGTATATCTTCCTATTCCTCTATTACTACATTTTATGTACTTAACTGTTTTATTCTTAGAAAATAGGCCACTAAACTGTTGTTCCAATTTTATCACATCTTAGATTTAAAAAGTCAATATTGGAACTTATTTCATATTATCCTTAACGATACGCTTTTGGCTTTTACAATAGCAACCGTAATAAGAAACTATGGATTGATATGAGATATAATATATGTAGCCCTAAGAGTATGGCCAATAGATGATCAATTATCAGATCATGAGGAGAGAGAGTGTAAAAGAATTATTAAAAAATGAGGAGAGAGAAAAAAATGGAGAGAGAAATGGATGATCCGAGCAAAGCAAAGTTCATCAATTAAAAGTCTGCACCATGTACACATGTCAGCTGGAGGTTGGTTGAAATTTTGACAGTGGGCCCCATGCGTCATATGTTGTAGTCATCCAAAGGCCACCATTGAAGAGATCCAACGGCCAAAAACTTGTCTGAATTTTATAATGTTATAATTTTTGCAACTATAAAATTGATGTGTTAAATAATTTATTTTGAAAAAATAAATACACCAAAGGCTATAATTCTTTTCCCTCTACAAATAGAGACCAATATTGAGTCACTTCCACATTTTTCACATTTTTAAATTAATTTTCTTATTGAAAATTACACTTGTTTACTTTCAACATTTATCCCACCCCAAAAATTATTATAATACCATATTTATTAGTTAAGTACGATATTAACGAAATTAATTTTCGAATATTATTTAATCACAAAGATATAAATTACTTAACCTCAATAATTATTAATCGATTTTTAAATAATCCATAATAAATAAATAAAAGGGATATAGAGGAAATTGAGGAGAGTGGATATATGGTGGGGTATGGTAAAAAGTAGGAAAGAGAATGTGAAAATCCAAAATTGTAGATCATCGAATGGGGGTGAAAAAATCATTAAAAAGTAATAGTAAATATGAGTAAGGTGGAAGAGAGATAAAGTATTAAAATAATTGATGATCCAAAATTTTGGATTATCCAATGACCATGCTCTAAGGACTAAGGTTGACAATAATAAGAAGTTAAAAGTTAGCTAAAGTATTTTTCCGAAACAAAGCTTAGATGGTACACACGCTAGTACATAGATCATGATGCGCATATGTACATGGATAACAAGTCAAATGAACATATGTACATGGACAATAAGCTAAATGAACATATATACATCTCTATTAATATATATTAATTGGTATTAATCTTTGTGTTTATAATCTAGTCTTTCAGGCTCATCGTGCGTATGATTCTCATCCTACGGACGTTTACACACCTACATAAGACTCCAACGTTTCATGACTGGGCTCCTCAGTCCACCCTAACTTACGGCGTTAGTGCGTTATTCTTTTATTCAACATTCGGCGAACTCGTCAATGGCGACCGCCATTGCTGAGCTCTACACAGAGGAGAGAGAAACTAAGATCACTACTTCAATGTCTGAAAGTGCAGAAGCCGAAAAAAACGGAGTTTTATTATACTACAAGTACACCTCTTCTCCCATCGAAGACCTAAACCAACTCTTCACCTTCTACGAGTCAAATTGTTCCTCACTCGGTCTACTCGGCCGAGTTCGTCTCGCTCCTCAAGGCGTTAATGTCACAATCGGCGGCAAAGTCTCTCTCCTCCATAACCATATCACTTCACTTCTCGACGACTATGGCGGATTCTTCGAAGGTACTGATTTCAAGCTTGCTTCGTGCGATGAACCGTTGAGTATGGAGGTTGCCAAAGAATGCGGTTTCACTTCATTATCTATTCGAATTGTTAAGGAATTGGTCACTCTTTCTTCTAATCCAATGGTGAAGACTCCGTCGATTTCGAATGCTGGAAGACATCTTTCTGCACTTGAATTTCATTCCGTTCTTCAGAATTCTGGTATAGATTTACATCTTTTTTGATCTTTTGTTAATGAAGGAATTCTTCAGTTTTTTGATGCTTAGTTTGTTGTGAATTGTTTTTTGCTTGTTGAATTATTCATAGTTTTGTTTGTTGTTGTGTGATTACTTTTTTTTAGTTAATTATGTGTCTTTTGGTTTACAATTTAACAATAGAAAGTGAAGCTTGAGAATTGATTTTTGTTGAATTATGTATTATAGAGAAAGTATATGTTTCGTTTGGGAGATTTGGATGTAAATTTTCAAATTTTAGAGTTCGAAGAGTTGATGATATAAAGTTAATGTTACCGCTTTACCGGTTGAAGATTCTTATAAATCGCATTAGACTTGCAGTTTCTTTTAGTTGGAAAGAATTAGCTTATCTTGCGATTTTGCTGTGTCATTTCTGTTGGAGGTGTTTGGCGATTGTTTTGATTGTTACTTGATTGCTAGTGTATAATAAATTCTGTTGTGGTTGGAAGGAGAACTTTTGAAAGAGGAGTCACCGATCGACTTTAAAAGACTTGTTCTTCTGGATGCAAGGAACTTGTATGAGACAAGAATTGGGAAGTTTGAATCTCCGGAAGTTGAGACTTTGGATCCAGCTACAAGGCAGTACAGTGATCTGCCTGCTTGGATAGACAGCAATGCTGAGAAGCTGCGTGGCAAATGCGTCCTCATGTAAGTTTGAATGAAAACTTCATGTTTTTGTATATTCTTTGGGGATTTCCGTTTGCACTGTAGAACAATACTTATTAAAGCTATTGAAGTCAGGAAGGGGGCCGGGTGTCCTTATGTAGGGAAGGGACCCAGCTTTTGTCTGAAATGTTATCATTAGTCTCCTGAATACTCCTTTGGTAACTGACGCTTCTTTACGCCGGTGTCGTTGAACAATAATTTCTGATTTTCCAAGCTTGTTCACCATATTTGTGCTTTTTCAATAGAGCGGAAATTTTTTCCATTTCTTGGCTTGACTACAAGAAGTTAAAAGTTGAAAGATTAAGCAATAATGATGCATCAAGAACACCAATGGAGACAGATTATGTCATTAAGCCCTAAACCAATACCATATTTAGGAATGATAGATAATGCTTATTGTTAGCCTTTAGGGTTGCATATATGAAAACTGAATTAATAATGACGGTTCTTGCATTTCAAATTAAGGCTCTAATGGAAATAACCTTTTTGTTATTGCAAGGGTTATGTTTAGTACGTCTGACCTGCCTACTTTATTCTTAGCCGGAGCCTTTCTAGAGATATTGTCAGTATGATTGAAACAACTTTCATCGCACATGGATGGTGGGATGGAAATTTCTTGAAAGGAAGTTGGGGCAGCATCCTATGATGAAAGTCGCAGAAGTAGCAGCCTCTGGTGTCATGCAACCAACATGTCGAATCATGACCTTTATTTTCATCTCGAACAATGTAAATATTGCTTCCTCTCTTCTGTATCTTTCAGAAATATAATGAATGTTAAGGCCCTTTTGGTTTCCCTTCCAGTCATGGACCATATATTCTTTCAGGAGGGCCATCTTAAAAGATTTGAAGTTGAACCTTTGAAGGTTGATCCCTCATCATATTGCATGCGAAAGCCCCTTCAGATCCATGCTTCAGCTTTCACCCTAGGCCTAAATTTTATCAAAGACTTGAGTGCTGTAAAGCTGTTAAAGAATAGGAAATTCTACATTGATACTGTTATGGTGCTCAGGTTCCTTGAGTTACTGGCGTATGCTACTGGGTTCTTGGAGGATCGCATGTTACACGTCAGGCATATATCTAGCCTGTTACAGTCTTGGTTGATATCTTTGCATATAGGCTATTTGTTTATAAATGTTCCCGTCCTTTTTTCGATTTTACGCTAACCCGTTGATTTATGTTGCTGCAGGTATTGTACAGGAGGAATAAGGTGTGAAATGGCATCTGCTTACATAAGGTCCAAAGGGGCTGGCTTTGAGAATGTATTTCAGGTGAGGGTCTATATGAATTGCTTTTGGTAAATGAACTTAATTTTGAAAAATGAACATATAGATTATAGATGACAGTCGTTCTTATTTTATTTCAATTTTCTTTTTATGAGAAGGTGCCTTTGATAAACTCATAAACATATGCTCTGCACTCTTAAGAATTTCTCCATCAATTATTATCAGCATTTGTTGGCAACAAGCTGTTGCTATAAATGCAAGATATAGCAGAGGCTAGAATAGAATCATTTATACTCTGTAGAAAGTCACAATGAATAACATTGAGCAAGATGTAGTCTGATTTTTGGAGAATTACAATTATGTCAATGGAAGTTTTTTTTGGCATGATTCTATCTGGATTGAGGAAGAGAGTAGAGGAACTCAACCACTGATATGTTTTAGGTTTCTAAACAGTACTATATTCTGTTTGGCTCCGTAAATGCCTTCATTTTCCAGCGCCATTATATATGCTGTCATGTTTAAGTAGATACCTTGCTGCTTTTCTATCCTGCTCTTTCTGGCTTAGGTATTCATGATGCCACATGGAAAGAGATTGGTTATCTTTTTTTCTCTTCAGGTGGTGGGTGGGTGTTGCCATTTTTGTAATTTCTGACCACTGGTTATTACTTGCTCTGGCAACCAATATTAGTGCTTGAGATTGGTTTTAGTTTGATAAATTCAGTGGTAGTTTAATGAGATGTAGGCTGCAGTTTTTCTTAATATGTGCGACCTTTTAGTTTTTGGAAATGCTTCAGATTAAGTAAGCTGTCTCTATTTTCCTGCCCTGCAGTGGCTGCACCATTTATGTAAATAACATTGCCCACATGCCAGTTAATCTGCTAATCTTTATTATGGTGCTCTGACAAGGCTGATGTGCACCTGCTGCATTATAACACATGCCTTTTTGAAGTGAGGCTAGGTTCAGTTTTGCAGTACAAGGTCTAGATGCTGTCGTTTCTTAGGTGTACGGAAAATGTGTATACTCAAAATCAGTGGTTGTGATATTGAAACTCTCTCTATCTATGCCTTCATCAAATCGTACTATTTATTGTTTACGCTTGTTGCTGCTGTCTTGTTCTCTTTGAGTTTCCTTTTGCTAATCCATCCTGTGTACTAGCTATTAACCTAATGTGGTTTAACTGCAGTTGTATGGTGGGATACAGCGTTACTTAGAGCAATTTCCAGATGGTGGGTTTTTTAAAGGAAAAAATTTTGTTTATGACCACCGGTAAGCTTTTCTTGGTCTGAAACATCTTCGACATTTAATTTTATGAGCCCTTAGAATTAGATTCACAATTGCCAGCTGTCTCGTTCTTAAGTTTTATTTTACCACCTTTAGAGTATATGCATTGCATTATCTTTCTGCACTCATGTTAAGTTTAACTCTTTGTCTGTGTCTGTTGAAATGACCCGTTCACAAATTATATGTTAAAGGTTGCCATACTGGTGTTGAAGCAAAATTATTAACCAGAAGGAAAGTCATAGGATTTGCAATCTCGAAAACGTCTTGTATCATAGAAGACGAGAAGAAGTCAAAGTCAGGAACTTAGACTGCTTTATTATGCATACCTGTCTTACATAAAGAATTCTCCTGTATTGATGCTTGAAATTTTAATTAATCATTGTTTACAACATACTGCAAATATATAATCTTATTATTTTTCGCTGATTAATCCTTTTGCTTCTGGTAGGATTTCAGTTGGGAGTTCAAACACACATATTATGGGTAAATGTCTTCTTTGTGGCACCACTTTTGATGATTATTCATCACGTTGTCGTTGTGCCTTTTGCCGGATGCTTGTTTTGGTCTGCAATGATTGTCAGGTGAGGATTATGAACATTACCAGTGTAACATTGCATTAGAATTTAACCTCCTACTCTTTTGACACCCATTTCAAGAGAAAACTTCGTTAAATAATGCCACAATGGTTTTTGATACTTTGGGGTTTATAGTTCTCATACTCATTTTCGAGCCATTCTTGTATTATGTAATGTCCCGAGGTTAGGATGACTCTTATGGGATATTGGGTGACTTTTACACAAGTCACAATAATATCTTCATAATTTGGTCCACCGCCCAAGAAATCTTCTGTACCCAGTACCTGGAGTTTTTGTTGGCTGCTCTAGAACCCCCAGGGGATGGTAAGAATTGCATTAGTATTTCCTATGTTGTCGGATTTAAGTACTTCGATAACCCGGGATGTGGATCCTTGTATATGTAGGCGTTGTTTAGGAGCTCCGTTGCCCTAACAGCTGTGACCGTGTGTCTGGCTAACAATTACTCATGTAAGGAGTCTTACCATGACATGTAGAATACATTTTTGAGTTGTGCTAAACTTGAGCTGGTGCCTGGTAAAAATCTTGGACAATTGATGCTTGAATGGATAATCATTATATCCACCTTCCTTCACATTCAGTCATTATTATCGATTTCTGGAATTATCATGTTTTGCTTTTGTATTTCTAGTGTTTGAGTTTTGTGTCTTGTGTCCACAGAATGAGAGTGGCCAATATGTTTGTGAACTGTGTGAGAACCATGGAAAAGCTGCCCAGACTGCTCAATCGGTTGACAATGATAACTCAGAAATGATTCTGGAATGCAATGCTGGAATAACTCCCACTGAGTCCCCATCCCATCATAGCACAAACCACTTTCATTTTCCACGCAGTCCTGGTAAGGTTTGCATCTTTGGACTTTCTTCTTCACTTTGTATCGCTACAGTTGGACCGGATTGACCCTTTCAGTTTTGGTTACCTAAAGAAACTGTTCCCTTCTAATTCAATATTTACTTACGGCTTGTTATGATGATGGTTTCTCCAGATCAATGTGCTGAATAATTGATGAAACAATTGATTCAGCATGAAACGAGTTAAAGTTGTTCTTGTCTTTGGATAGGAAAGTAAATGATATGAATGTCCAAATATCAATGAATTCCCTTATGCCTTTTTTCCTCTCCGTCTGTTGAAGTATAGGGCCTTTGAGGAAACTCAGGATATTGTGCCTTCATGGATTTCGTCAGAATGCTTCCAGTTTCAAAGGAAGGACTGCCGCATTAACAAAGAAACTTAAGAGCTTGGCGGAACTTGTTTTTGTGAATGCTCCACATGAGTTACCTTTTATATACCAACCTCGAACACTAGAAAAGGAGTGCATATCTAGTCCACCTCATCATAATCCTCCACCTACTAATTGCAGCAAAAAATATGCATGGTTGGTTGCTCCTCATTTCTACAAAAAGGAAGCGACTGATTGGGAAAAGAGTGATATGCCTTTTAGTCCTCTTCAGTATCAGCAGCAGACTGAGGGATTTGCCGAGTCTCTGTCGTATATGAAATCTGTAGTCTCCAAAGAGGGGCCCTTCGATGGCATTTTGGGGTTTTTCACAGGGAGCTGCTATGGCAGCTCTTTTGTGTGCTGAGAGAGGCAGATTAAACCTAGAGTCAGGTTTCAGATTTGTGATATTGTGTTCTGGATTTGCCGTGAATCTAGCAGGACATGAAAAAGGATCAATTACTTGCCCGTCCCTTCATGTTTTTGGAAATGAGGGAGGAGGTGATCGGCAGATATCATCTGGTTTTAGCAGAGACCTTGCATCATATTTCGAAGATGGATGCCGAACGATTATTGAGCATGATTCTGGTCATATAATTCCTACAAGACCTCCTTATATCGATGAGGTCAGAGAGTTCCTTCGCCAATTTATTTAAGAGTTGGGCTTTCCCTTTAGTTGTTCTATGGAGAACAAAAGGCAAAAGTACACTATTTTCTAGCGAAGGGTTACTAGATATCTTGTATTTTTCTTTATATTATAATGTATTGAAGTCTGTACTTGTGCGGGTTATCTTTCTCGTGCTTTCTGAACTGATCTTATTCTTATATACTGATTCTCTGATCATTTGACTCATAGAGCAAGGATTAGAAGAGGCTTTACTCTTATTTGGTTAGCTACCAGTACCTTAGAGGGCCTCCCAAGTTGATACTAATTTCTAAATAAGCTTTTTTGAAACTTTTCTGGGTACATTGTCATCGACAATATCAAGAATCAATATGAATCTGGATAATTAAGGTCGTTTCTGTTGATGAGTCTTTCCTGTAATTTTATCCATTTTGGACAATGAACACCTAAGTTTCCCTAAATGAACAACAAGTCTTGGGTTGATTGAGTTCACAATAATTTATTGTGAACCCAAATTGAATATATCACCCAAAAACTTATTATAACATAGGCAAATTGGCTATATCATATAAAAACCGACTATAACAAAGGTGATTATATCATACAAACACTTGGTATATAAAATGAAACCGATTATATCATACGATATCGATATACAATAAATTATTGTGCACCGGTTCAATTCGAATTTTTTTACTTAATGAAATGGAAGAAAGGAAGAGAGAAGGGAAATTAGTCATGACATTTTGGTAAATTTGGCTACTTATTTTAATCTTATTCCCTACTCAAGTACTCATACCAAATTAGGGAAAAAGACTTATTCTTACTTTATCCCACCTATCTATTTATATCTTTATCCCAGTCTCTTTATCCTCGTCATCTCTATCCCCTCGTCACACTCCCAGTAACTTATAAAGTCTACGAATTTATATTAGCTTATAAAAGTTGAGTTTAGTAAAAATCTTTTTCTAGCTAATAAAACCGGGTCCCTTAGCGAGAAAGTGTTGGTAGTAGTTTGTCGGAGTCTCCAAATTAATAAGGACACATTGGTAATTTCACACCCTGCAAATTAAGTGATGCTTAAAATAAAGTCGAGTTGGTTCCGAATAGAGTTAAGGTACCAACTTGACTATATTTGGAATCAAATTCTAACTTGATGCCAACTAGGCGTATTTTGGTATCAGCTTTACATTTCGGGACGTCGAATTAACTATATTTTGGAATCAACTTTCTTTTCGGGACGTGAAATTACCAAGCATGTCCTTTTTAGTCTCCAAGCATAACCTCCCCCCCCTTAGCTTATGTGTCACGTGTGCCCAAAATTTCCCCATATAGAGTGGAAACTTTGTCCTTTTGCATACCACCATATCACTAAAATTGCACCCAAAAATAATCATCTCAAGAAAGGAAAAAGAAAAAGAAGTCTTAAACCCTAAAGATTCTTAAAAAGGGTTTTAGAAACATACATTTCATCACTATAGTTATTAAAATTCCTAAAGTAGTAGTAGTTACGAGGTATCTCCAATCAAAACCAAAATCCAGTGATCCGACACTCCCGTTTCTGTGCACCATTTCCATGAACGATGCAGTCCCTGACAAGAAGATTGTTGCAGAGAATCATGAACACAAAAGTTTGTATCTTTTTTTTTTTCCTTTCCTTTTCTTTTTTAATCAAAATGCCGAATTAACAAATTTCTTAGTTTAGTATTGGTTCATTTCTAAATTCTCTTTAGTGTCATTATTTCATTTGATACCATCATACTAATTTTTCTGGATTAATGTATGTTCGTGCTCTATCGATTCGATTTTCTTTCTGAATCCAAATGTCTACTGAAAATTTGCTTGCTAGGAGTATTTTCTGTTCATTCATATTCATTTTAAATTATTTTTGTATTGTATTTTTTTGGGTGAAAGAGAAGCATGAAATTAAAAATATATTGGTAATAGTTTGCACCACTTTATTCAGCAGTTTGGAGAACCAGTTTCTAATGAGCTTAGTTATGTCAAAATGCCTATATGCTAATTTGATCAGCTTTTTCTGCCTTTTGTAAGGATTTGTTTGTGTTCAATTAATTGCGAGCTTTACTTAGGGTGCGTTCTCTTCACCTTAAAAAATTAAGTTTCGGGTCCAATAAGTTCGAGTTCGGTTCGGATAAGTTCGTTTCGGTTCGAGATAAGTTTCATCGGTAGTTTCAATCGGGCAATAAGTTCCAATCAGTGCAATAAGTTCCAATCGGTCTAATAAGGTCCAATAAGTTCTAATCAGGTGCAATAAGTTTCAATCAGGTCTAATCAGGTCCAATAAGTTTCAATAAGGTCCAAATAATCAATGATCAATAAATATTTGTATTATTGTCCATTATTTTATTATTCATATCACAATTAGATGATTATGTTATTATTAGAATTTTAATTAAAGTACTACAATGATTATATCGTATTATACTTGTATTATTGTCTATTATTTTATTATTCATATTACTATTAGCTGATTATATTATTATTAAAAAATATTATAATCATGGTTAAATAAGGTTAACAATAATAATATCATAATTACAATATTTTGCAATTCGTCTTTAAATAACTAGAGATAATAACATGTTTTCGTTACTAATAACAATGAGTTCTACTACTTTAGTCATAAAACTAAGTGGAGTGAGAGATAAATTTTTCCATATGTGGCAATTTCTCACTTGTTAGCAATAAATGTTAATCAACTTTTGATTTTCTACTAGTGCTTTATGAAATCAAAACAAGACTATTAGATATATTAGTGGTGAAAGTTATGTATAGGCAAGTATATAAATAGTATTTTTTTTTTTGTTAAATTGTTTATCATAAGAGATAATTAATAATAATTATTTTTTAAAGGGCGAATTTTAATAATTATTACTTCATAATAAATTTTGAGGGGTAGTATTTACGTTAGGGGTAATATTTATGTTATTACTCATTAATTTTTTTGTCTAATAAGGTCAAATAAGTTCCAATTAGGTCCAATAAGGTCTAATAAGTTTCAATCAGGTCTAATAAGGTCTAATAAGTTTCAATCAGGGCCAATAAAGTCTAATAAGTTCCAATCAGGTCAATAAGTTTCAATCAGGTCCAATAAGTTCCAATCAGGTTCAATCGGGTCCAATAAGTTGAATCAGGTCCAATCAGGTTTAATAAGTTCCAATCAGTTCAGTTCAGGTCCAATAAGTTCAGTTCAGATAAGTTCAGTTCAGTTCAGGTCCAATAAGTTGAAGAGAACTCACCCTTAGAAATGGCAGATTTCTACCTCAGAATTCACGTATTCATTTGGAAAAGATGCAATCTTTAAAGTTGAGGAGTGGGTTGTTATATACTCCCTCCATCCCTAAATAGAGTGCCCATTTCTTTTGGGCACAAGTATTAAGAAGAAATCATGTGTAGGACCTTAGTTGTATTAAATCATAATTAAATATAGAAGTTGGTACACTTTTTATAAATTGTTTATTAAGGAGAGAGAATGTGGGTCATATGGGAAGGTGGGTGATATTATAAAAGTTGAAAGCAAAATAATATTTTAATTGGTGGACCCATACCAAATAAGGAAATGGGAAATCTATTTGGGACAAACATAAATAGAAAAATGGGCACTCTATTTAGGGACGGAGGGAGTAATACAGATTAATAAGTTCGTCTGATTACTGCCCCTTTATTTGAAACATGCTATGGGGTATTTATTTTTCTAGGAAATCGGATGCCGGACATATTGTTCAACTAAGATCTTTGATGCTGGCCAGCCAACTGCTGCTTCTCATCCTGAGGTATTGCTGGCTTGAGATAAATTATTTTCTGTTGATTCCTAATTGTTTTTGTTTAAGGTAAAAATCAAATGTTAATTATTTTGTTGTTGTTCTAGTTACTTAAAGAAGGGGAGATGACTCCTGGTTTAACTTGTGATGAATACATCTCGAGACGAAAGAGATTGTTAGAGCTTCTCCCTGAGAAGAGTATTGCCATCATTGCAGCTTCCCCAGTGAAGATGATGACTGATGTCGTGCCTTACCCATATCGGCAAGACGCTGATTATTTGTATATCACGGGCTGTCAGCAACCAGGTGGTATTGCTGTTTTAGGTCATGAAATTGGTTTGTGTATGTTCATGCCGGAGCCAACACTTCATGTATGTACAACAGAATCCAACATGTATAACATCTAATCTAGTATTATCTGCAACCCCAATCAAAAGAAACGGGGAGTGAAGGTTCTAAAAGTTGATTTGCTTTGGTATTATGCTCGTATGTACTTCCACGACATCAACTCTATTTCCTCACCAAGAAATTATTCAATTTAATCTTAGGATGTCTCTTGGGAAGGGAATACCGCTGGGGTAAAGGAGGCACTGGAGATATTTAAGGCTGATCAGGCATTACCTATAAGCAAGCTTCGTCAGGTAATTTTTCAAAAATTATCCTTGGCACTTACCTGAATTGTATTTGTCTCATCGCTCTTAGCAGAGATGTTGCTCAAATATTCCTGCCCACCCTCTCCTGAATTGTCTGACTTTGGAGATGTTGGAAGGGGACACTGGGATAGCATTATTGTTTGTTTGAAATGATTCTTTACAAATTAAACTAATATGAAATCAAGAGTTATAGACTTTGAAGGTGAATGCATGCAGCATAAGAGAAGTTTCAACATTTGTTCCTCATTGTGATAGTTTCTCTGGTGAAAATTTCATGCATTGACGCGCTTTGCTCATGACCACTGATGCGTGCAGATGCTATCAGGCGTTTTAGGAGGATCGTCTGAAGTATTTCATAATTTCAAGACTGCGACTAGAACCTATGTGGACCTGGAATCCTTTCAAAAGCTTTTAAATAATGGCAAAGTGAAAGATCTTTCTGCATATACTCATGAGTTGCGTTGGGTCAAATCACCAGCTGAGATTAAGTTGATGAGAGAGGCTGCTTCCATCGCTTGTCAGGTAACCTCACTATTTACTGGCATGATTTTTGTACCTATTCAAGGGTGACCTATTCATTTGAAGAGGTGGCACATTCGTGTCGATGATGATGATGCTTGTGAAACTACATGGTTTCTCTTTGGTTTAGCTACCATGTCTTCTTTAGATCATAAGGCTTGCTCCGCTTTCTCAACATTTGAATTGCTTGTATCTTCTGACAAGCTGGAAAGAAGTTTCGTATTGAGGCCTAGCTTCTCTTACTCATTTTATATAGATATGTATAATTTATTGGAAAATTTGTGAGAATCTACCTTTTATAACAACTTTTTTGTCACAAACCAACTTTTTCAAAAAATTGGGCACACAACTTTTTTTGTTCTTTTTTTTTGGAAGCCACCACTTGCCGGAATCCGGTGGTTGACTTCATTTTTCCAAGCATTGATCATCACGTGCAACGCACATGAGGTCATTAAACCCCCCATTTCTTCCTCCTTCACTCCTCAATTTTTCCTCTCTTCTTCATCCATTAACTCTGGCCCCTCCACACCACCACCGCCATTGTCGTCCTTCTTTTTCTCTCCTTCTCTTGGTCCTTCGTTTTTCTTACCTTGCAGATATTGAAGGAAATTATCGCCATTAACAACAATGTAGTGACAGAAAAGGAGAGGAGCGAAAATGAGAGGAGAGAGAGAAGGGACCGTAGTAGACAGTAGTAATGATGGTGGAGGGTTTTGCAATTTGGTGGAGTAATGATGGTGGAGGCTAGAGGAGTGACTGCTCGCTGCCATTAATGGAGGAAAGAGAGGAGAGATAGGAACGCAATAGTGAAGATTGAAGGGTACTGGGTGTTGACACTTGCTATGTGTTGCATATGGTGGATGCATTTGTGTAGGGGTGGTCGATGGTGGTGGCGTGCAGCGGCAGCAAGGGAGTGGCAGTGGAGGTGTTGGGACGCCAAAAATGGAGTGAGGAAGAAATGAGGAAGAAGAGATGAAGAAAGGAGGAAGAAATGGAGTTGGAAATGGGGTCAACACCGGAGAATTGAAGTCAACCACCGGGTTCCGGCAACCGGTGGCTTCCAAAAAAAAAAAGAACCAAAAAGGTAGCGGAGTGCCCAATTTTTTTAAAAGGTGGTTTCTCACAAAAAGAGTGGTTATAAAAGGCGGTTTTTGACAAATTTTCTGTAATTTATTATAAATTGTCGTTGAGACTGTCTCATAGTTTCTTTTATCCTTCTACAACTACAATCTCATTTTGTAATAGAAGGATATGACTTTCTATGTTCAATGACCAAAATCAATTGCCTTTATGTTTCCATAAATAGGCTCAGTTGCAGACCCTGTTCCACTCGAAGACATATCCACATGAAGGTATGATGGCAGCAAAGGTGGAATACGAGTGCAAAATGAGAGGTGCCCAAAGAATGGCGTAAGCTTTTCTGCCCCCCTCTTGGAAACGGTGGCTGGCATTTTGGGGTTTGGGATTCTCATATTGTCATTTCTAATATGAATAGTTTCGATTTTCCTCCCCTCTCCGATAGAAAATAAAAAGGAGATCTGAATAAAAGAAAAGGTAGAAATAATATTAATACTTCCTCCGTTTCTTTTTACTTGTAACGGTTTGACTTTTACACTATTCACCAACTCTACTTAGTTTATCTTTGGTGATTTATAGTTAAGGGAAAACATATTCATGTGGGATATTGTTAGATTTGTCTCAAGGTATATTTTGTGAATATCTACTTTTATAATTTTTAATTGTCGATAATTAAAGATATTAATGGTTGAAGTTAAGCATTGGCAAACGTGAAAGTCAAATGATTGCAAGTAAAAAGAAACAGAAGAAGTATTTCTTACTTTCTTGAAAAATAGAAAAGGAGACCCTTGATAATTCATGATCGAATCTAGACACTGATTATTCTTTCCATAAAATTTTTGGACTTAATGCACCAAAAGGAGCATGTACATTTTCTAAGGGATAGAATTTTACCCTAATCAATCAACTATGTCCAGAAAAAATACTTAAAGCCGAAGAAATTAACAGCTTGAATGAAGTTATATGTTTTATGGTTTATCTTAATATGGATAATACCAAGGTTTTGTATGTATGTGTCTATAAAGTCTCCTAGCTAAAACCTGGAATAGCTATTTATGTTACCATGGAATCTGTGCAACCAGAAAGATATACATAGTTTCATATAAATACTATAAAAGAGGTTGGTGGCTGATACACCTCAATTCTTACATTTTAAAGCATAAAATTTTGGCCATAAGTTGTGCACTGAAAGATTATTGGGAGTGACACATCTTTGTTTACTGTCACTAGATTCAACCCTGTGGTGGGTGGTGGTCCTAATGGCAGTGTGATACATTATTCTCGAAATGATCGTAAAGTGAGTTCATCTTATCAATTGTCCTTTTGTTACCAAACATTTGTGCATTCTGTGAAACAATATTATTTTTTGCAGGTTAATGATGGGGAGCTTGTTCTGATGGATATTGGATGTGAGTTTCATGGCTATGTTAGTGATATGACTCGTACATGGCCTCCCTCTGGTAGATTTTCACCCGCTCACGTATGTAAGCTGTTTCACCTTGATTTCTCAGAAGCTTTGTTTATGAATGTCTTCTACTTCCCATTTATAAGCAACCAGTTCGGATCCTTGCCCCCTATCATATTGAGACTAGGCATTAAGCAAAAATTGTTCCCCAAGCAGGGAGGCAGTAAACAATATTTGTTATGATGATGCCTTCTCATTTCCTAATTTTTGGTTTATCATTGTGGTTCAGAGCATGATATTTTACTTTAGGCCCTCCTATTGTACACGAGTTACATCCCCTTACCCCTTTGCACTTTGTCAGAGAAACTTAACTCACTTCATCTTTTGTTTCTTTTAATACTTGTATATCTGTTACTATGGAAAATTAAAGGTTTTCTTTGTGCTTCTCCGGAGATTGGATTACACTTGGCCACTAGGCACTTGTAAACACAGACTAGAAGGGGAACTGATTTTACAGAAAGAGAATATAAGAGGATGTGTATTTTTTTCCTGTAAAAACCATGCAGTTTTGACTCTTTTACTTATGCATTTACTGTAACATCTGGGTGATTGACTCTGCTAATGTTTGTCTCTTGAAAGATTTTTTATAAGATATTTACTAGTAGTTACTATTTGTCCTCTAAATCTTGCTAGGTGTACATCCTTCTGCTCATCTTTTCTTACTTGTCTTGTTTCTGTTTTCACCATGGTAACTTTTAGCTTTACTTTCATAAGTCTTCAGTATAACTCTAGTGTCAATGTTTTCTCAAGTGCATTGCTGTAATCTAAAACGGTGTTCTCTCCTTGCATAATTGCAGGTTGACCTTTATGATCTTATTTTGGAGACAAACAAAGAATGTATTAAGCTCTGCAAACCTGGCATAAGCATACGGCAAATACATGAGCAATCGGTATGATGCCTTGTGATGTTCATTACTCTATTTGCCTGCCTTGCTAAGCTTAAAAGTGTGCATTAGTAATCTTGGCATTCTTGGCTATGGTTTTTGGTGTAATATACTCACAACTCACTAGCAAGGACAACACTAATATCAGAGCATCTCCAATAGTAAGCTAAATACCTATCTAGCTTGCCATGCCACATTAGTTCTTACCTTGAACACAATATTCAAATACACACAGAGAAATGAAGGTTGTCAATTTCAGCAAGTATACCCACACAACATTACTAACAAACATCTCCAAGCAAGCAATTCTATGTCTACACATATTTGTTTTACTTGAGTTGTGCTCCACGAAAGGCACAAGAAAGGGTCAGCTTGTTCTCACCTGTTTTACCAAGCTATACAAGCTTTGTTGAGCAACTTTGCTTTGTCAAGCTAACTACAATTCTCCCCCAATGGTTGAGGTAGTAGCTCAAAGTTTTAACAAATTGCAAGCAAATCCTCCAACTCAACCATTGGAGATGCTCTTAACCTCTTTCCGGAAGGTGATATTCATTTTACATTATTATCTATTTGCTAATTACTTTTTTACGACAAATTATCAAATATCTTGGCCCAAGATTGGTCCATGTTCATTCTCAAGTCACAAGCTAGCAGTTCAAGAGCACATGTGGAGCAATTATGCATAAGATTGTTTTGTTGTGCTGCCTTACACCCATGCTTTTTATCATGTTACTTTGAGAGTCTGAGGCAGCAATAATTATGTTTCTTAATTTTGTGTTCATTCACATGGTTATCAAGTAAAATTTGAAAACCGTAGCCTCACACTTACAAATTAGAGTTTCGGTTTTCATGTTGGGGTGCTGAAAACTAATTGTCCACTTTTCTCCAAAAGAAGCATATTATGTAGAGTTCTGTCTCGCTATTTTTATTTTTTTTGGAAATGCTTGTTCAAATCCACCACAACAAGACGTGGTAAATATATTTCCAAGAGAAAGGAGCATTTCTTTGCATAAATACTTTCATGTTATTCGATTTTTAAGAAATCATTTCAGGACTTCCTTTTGCACATGTAAAGGCCAATTGTATACCTATTTATTGACAAGCATTTACTTATCTCTTTGATCTCTTCTCAAGTAGATAGTATGATTGTTAGCTTTTACACTGGTTTGGTGTATATTAAATATTTCTATGCGCAAAATAATTGTAGGTTCAGAAGCTCTACAAAGGACTGACAGAAATTGGAGTACTGAAAGATAGGGCAAGCAGTTACCGAACATACCATCAGCTAAATCCAACTAATATAGGTATTTCCGTTTTCTTTTATTAGATGTAGTTGATTGTGAATTATGCATATGGCTAGGGCCTCTTGGAACATAAATTATGTATTAGCAAGTGTTGCCATGTATCCACATGTGAACTCTCAATCTGACTTCTTATCGCTTGCTTCTGATGTGTAGGTCACTATTTAGGGATGGATGTTCATGATTGTTCTACAGTCAGCACTGATCGCCCTCTTCAGTCAGGGGCGGTACGTTGTCACCCTTCTCTCGCCACTTTGACTTCTTTTGTTTCTTTGTTATTTTCTGTACCCCGAGGATTTTACTAGAAAGAAACTCGTTCAGTGCTTTAGTTCAGAGCTTTTTTTACTATCATGTTTCTAAATATGTTGAATGGCACATTTTGTCCTTATGTTATGAGATGGGGCTTGAGTTTGTTGAATGGGAATGCACTGGAGTACTCTTGGTTTTGTTCACGACATTTTACAGATTACTATTCTCCCCAGGTGATAACGATTGAGCCAGGTGTATATATACCATCCTCCTTCAATGTTCCAGAAAGGTAAGCCCTCCATACTTATCTACTCATCATTATTCCATACTACTACCTCTGTTTTTTTAGATGCGACAGTTGATTATCCACTCACTAAAAAGGCAAATGTTGCATTTAAAATAAAATAGAGGAAGTATCTGCGAAACTAAATTAGCAGTGTATTACTCCCTCCGGTCTTTATTAGTTTACCCGTTTCTTTTGCACAGAGTTTTAGGAGAAATAATGTTGTGGAACATAGAAAAAAAGAGAAACTATTATTTTATATTAAAGTTGAATGTATGTGTAATGGAAAGTTAGTGGTCCCATTCCAAAAATAGAAACAAAAGAAATGGGTAAACTAATAAGGGACATCCCAAAAAGGAATACGGGTAAACTAATAAAGACCGGAGGAAGTATTTACCAATTTAAAATAATACCAATATAATATTATTAGTTACTCTTGGCTAGTAATGCAATAACTAATGTATCCTTGATCAGTGTGCATAACCATAAATGACAATTAAGAAATGAATGGGATATCGTCTTGCATCTGTTTCTGTTATGATTTTGTTTACGTCCATTCTTGTAAATGTAAGTGACAGACGACGCAGTCAGCCACATGGTTGTCGATGGAGTCTGGATTTACTTTGTTACTTACAGAGTACAAATTACTGTAGTTGTGAAAACATAGTATATACGAAGTCTGAAGTAAGAGAAAAGCTATTGTAGTGGTCCAATATAGGCTTCTCTTCTTATAGATGCAGTAAATGTCATGAACTTTCTCTAGCAACAGGCTCGATGTCTGTTTTTGGCAGTGGTATATGGCACCTGATTATGTACTCCATGGTCATGTCTCAATGAAGTCTGATATCTTTAGCTTTGGTATACTAGTTCTTGAGATTGTTAGTGGTCAAAGGATTTGCTCGTTCCAAATTGGAGAATATTTTGAAAATCTACTTATTCTATATATTCAAAAGACATTGCGTTTCACAGAACTCCCCCACATGGAACCTCTACTTTGGCAATGACATGTCACTGAGATGATGACATGTCCGAGCAGTAGTAATTTTGCTTGTGAGTCTAAGTCCTTGTTTTTTCTTTCTTTGTTCTCTTGTTATTTATGTGTCGGTGATATTTGCTTGCTAAAGTGTTTGAGTACTCCTCTTGAGCCTTGTGGTCTTGTATGCCAAGAAGCAATCGTGTCTTGCCTCTTATTCTATTTGATACGGAACTAGAGAGAACCTTAAAAGCTATAAGAAGAGGGTTGAAAGCCGGGAGAGTGCAAGAACAATCGCATTCTCCTATCTTTTAAAGTCCTCAAAGCTCTACAAGTTCCTCTAGCTTTGAAGAATTGGAGCAAGGAATAGGGGAAGTAAACAACCGGAGCTTGAGGGACTATGGTGTCCCTACCACAACAATTGCCATAGTCACCCACATCACACAAGTCAGCGATTTTGAGTTCAAGCCAACCTTCATACAACTTATTTCGAACAATCAATTCGGATTTCGGGGGTGGTAGCCATGAATGCCCTCGAGAACATTTGAGGAGGATTATTGAGTTTTGCTTTCAATGGTGAAACACAATGGAGGTACACAAGATTTCATTTGTTTGAGCATGTTCAAGTTCTCCCTAAGAGATGAAGGATCTTGTTGGCTCACCGATTTGCCTCCTAACTCTCTCACTACATGGGAGGATGTTACAAAAGCTTTCTTAAGCCAATTCTATTCTTTTGTAAAAAAAAAACGGCGGACATGAAAGCTAAGATAGTCTATGCAAGTCTCATTGAAGCATGGGAAAGATAGAAGAGTCTTTTAAGAGAATGCCCACATCACAATATAGGGAAGGAAATGAAACTTCATTTCTTCTACAATGGACTCTCTTTTCAAAACAAGATGAGCTTAAATGCGGGAGCAGGTGGACCAATAATGATGAAAGGAGCGGATGTTGCTCTCCAAACAATTGAGCATGTGGTTCAAAATGATCGAGATTGGAATAAAGGAGAACGTGCTTCATGCTCCAAGAGAGATGGGAGGTATAAGGTTGATAGCATTGATTTGATTGCTTCTAAATTAGATGATTTAGTTGATTAAATTGAAATCTTCCATGTCCCCCTCCTCGTCTAATGTTTCTATGATTGGTCAATCCCAAAGTCGCAATTCATGTCCCCCTCCTAACATGTCTCACATGAGTATTTATGGGAATTTTCCTCATTCCGGTCATTCTAATATGTGTATGCATATCTTGTTTTGTTATACTTGTGGAGCATATGATCAACTTTGTGCACTAACAAGTCTCCTCCCCATCTTAAGGAGCAAGTGCATGCCTTGAATCAAAAGTTTGACCCCTATTCTAACGCCTTCAATCTGGGTTGGAATCATAACCCGAATTGTAGTTGGAGAAATCAAGGTCAAAGTTCAAATCAAGGTAGTTTTCAAAATAACGGTCAAAATGCAAATCACGGTCCTAATCAAGGCCAACATAGATACAACCAAGGTCAATACCGTGGTTCGTACCCTAATCAAGGCAAATATTCTAATGGTTGGCCCCCTCACAGTTTTCAAGGAAACTCCTCCAGTTTCCAAGGAAACCAAAGATCTAACTACAATTCCCCCCGAACAAGCACCTCTTCATCTTGGACCATCCACCACCACTATTAACCTTGAGAGTAGGAAACAAACATTTATAACTAATCAAGCTAAAGAGACTAGTAAGCTAAGAGAGAGTTATAAATAAATGAAAGCCCATAACAAAATGCTTGAAAATCAACTAGCTCAAGTAGCATGTTCAATAAAAGGTGTTTCCCCTACCCAACTCCCTAGTCAAGGTCTTAATCCTAATGAACAAGTTCATGCTGTAACAACTAGGATTGGTAGACATTTGGGTGATGTAAGTCCTAAAGGGGGTAAAGCGAAAAAAGAAAGATGAACAATTGGCCAATGACTCGATTGACAATGATGGTTCATCTCTCTTTTTTCGTTTTATTTCATTAGCGGATTAATTGTTAAATTTATATTATAAAATATTAATTTCCCATACCCGTACCCGGTGTCCAAATTTCGGACAGAGTCCCCGTGTCCAGATTTTTTGGAAGTGTCGTACCAGACACTCGGATCCGTACCCATACCCGACACTCCTTGCCGAGTCCAGGTAACATAGGTGTCTACATCACCCCTATAACTAGCCCTTCACCTATTTTTAATCTCTTGTTTCTTCATCGCTGCTATCTCCATTGTAACATTGTCCAGCCTCTAATATTTCATCTATCATAAGCTTCAGTTCTGTAATAATAGCCTACCTTTCTTCACTTCTTATTTCTTTATTACACCTAGACATGATCAACCTTTCGTGCGAGATCAAACACTAGTTTTGCTTGTAAGCTGACGGATAAGAATCCATATATATTTGTTCTTGTGATATGTTGCTGTCTTAACCTACTGCAAATATGGAGCTGCTGGCTGTTAGGGCAATATGTACTGATGAATTTGAGAGGATTTGACAAGAAGGAAAAGGGAGGGGGGATGATGGATCCTTTTTTATTTTTTTGATTGTAGATTGAGAGAGAAGTGAAGGGAAGGGCAACAAGGGATTCAATTTCCTTCTCCTGTTAATGAAATCCTTCTAAACTTGGAGGAATAATGCAAGCCACTTTTTCCTTTTCCCTTCCTCCTCCTCTCCCCTGCCTTGACCATTTTTCCAGAAATGCTATTAATGTGTCATTACTGTCATGGTCTTTATATCGCAGAAATGGTGAATGGCTTTACGTGTCTGCTGTGTGATTTCTTGACTTCTATATAATTTTTTGAGTCCTCTGTTGAGTTGCAGTTTATATCGGAAAAGTTAATCGGAAATCTAAGCTGGAGAAATGTAAGACAAATTTTAAGAACAATTAGACGACTTGATGGTGCCTTGTAAGGGTGATATGTTCAGTTTCACTCGAAACCCTTGGGGAAATGTTTTCAACAGTCAACTTAAAAGAGATGAAAAATTGAGCTTCTTAAAGATCTGTTTACAAGTCATCACTTCAGCTGTATGAACCTTGATCCAAATACACGAAAACTGGCAGTGTTCTCAATGACCCAAATTTTCCAAAAGCTATTCTTGTTCTTGACTGAACTTGTGTCCTCATGCATATGTTCCAGTCAAGGCCTGTTTTGACTAACTAATTGTATATTTTGCAGGTATCAAGGTGTTGGGATAAGGATTGAAGATGAAGTTCTTATAACAGACAGTGGTTATGAGGTAAAACTTTAATTAATTACAAGATTCTGTCATTCAACTTTAATGCGTAGAAATAGGTCGACTGTTAAGTGTCATTAGAAGAACTATTTTCCTCCTAGGGAAGAACACAAATTTTAGGAAACAAAGAAGATGAACCACAGAATATGATGTGCACAACATATCAACCTTTTCAAGTCTGAACTTAAACATGGATATGCAGTTATACGAGGAAATGGACTTGTGATCTACAGCCTCACTAATAGTTTGTGACTACTAGGGGTAAGGTTGCATACATGTGAACCTCCATAGACCATGCCACAGGCAGGATTAAATTTATTTGTTGTTCTTGTTGTGACTTTCTATCTATACATCGACCTGACCTATTCTGCTGTAGATTCCTACTGTGCAGTAGGATGCTATCAGATTTAACTTCAGCTTTAAGCATCCTTTATTTTGCTTGGTATTCCAGAGCTTTTTTACTTGAGCATCATTTAAAGTATCTTGTGGTCCTGGATACAGGTCCTCACTGGGTCAATGCCTAAAGAAAGAAATCACTTCGAGTCCTTGCTAAACGACTACTTCCCACCAACAGAATCAGACTGCACAAGAACTGCAGCGTCAAGTTAAGAGTGATGAAGGCTTCAATTCCAATAGATTTATTTTCAAATTATAAGGAAGTATTGGTGACTCTTATTGATGAAAACACATTACAAATATATTTTGGAATTGGGTTCGGTTTTTTTGTATGTCGTGTAATAATACTAAAATTGGCTTGTGAAGCTGTAAACGTAGATGGTCCATGTGGAACTGAAATGTACTAATCAAATTTTGTAATTGTAATCCATCGTGTGTTGTGTGTGTTCTTGTGCGTGCGTATGTGTGTCATTGATACCTATCTATTTCAAGCTACATTACTTCGTTGCATTTGATTACTTGAGCAAAGGGGGTATTCCATGATGCTAAATCAGGTTGAGGATTCGATTTTTATCCCGCCCCGTATATTGCTCATAAGCTAAATCATGTATATTGCTCATAAACCAATTCATAAATGATTCAGTTAGAATCTATGACTATTTGCAGGACTTTCTTAGTTGAAGCCTTTTAAGATCTGAAAAAGAGCAGAGCCTTGGATGAAGATCACAATGATGTATAGTACACTTACACCATATATGGATTCTCATTTCTCTGTGCTGCTAAGTAAATGTGAGGTGACAGCATGGTTGGATGGTCCTCATGTTTTTTGGCCAATCTTTTCATAATTCTCCGACTCGTTAATGCTCTGTCACTCTATCTTCCTTTTTATTGTCTACTAAGTCTGTCTTAGTTTACTAGACTAATAGGTGGGCAAGTATTGTTCAATAACTTTGGGGTATTTCATTGATATCCAACGTGCTTATTGTATACACGGGTGTAATTTTAATCTCATTTCACATTCATTACATGCTCTGATGCTCTACTCATTATGGTTGGAGAAGTATTTTTTTTTTTTTTTTTTTGAATTAGAATTGTCATACTCTTTATTTGTTAAATAGGCTACTTTGTTTCTTCTTTTTTTTTTCAATGAAATTTGACTACTTTGTTTTAGTTCACCTTCATTAGAATCAGTTGATCCGATGAAATTGTTATATACAAATTCACTACAGATTACTCCTAAGAGATTATAAAAATGGATCAAAATTTTTAAGCTTGATCCAAAAATAAACTTGGCCAAAACATAGGGGAGTTGTATTTATTTTGAAAGGGATGGACAAGGCGCTTAATTTTGCAATAACCCATCACTTTGGGCTTCTCAATAAATTCTCAACAGCTTCTATTTATGGAACGCGGAGAGACGATAATTGCTTGTTCTTAATACGTCTTTTACTTTTTCTGAAAAACCATTACACAATCTTTTACTTAAAAATACGAGTTAAGGTCACTTTTAGAGTTTTAGAACCAGAAGTTGCAAGTTTTGATTGTTTGGCATCAAATATTTTATTTTGCTTCCTTAAGGAGTTGTGACTTTTTTATATTAACTTTTCATCCAAAAATCAAGCAAGCTTTGTCTTAAGGATGCGTTTATCCCTCATACTCAACTCCAAATTGTACCACATCAGTTTATACTAAATTTACCTACTTTTTTAATCTTCAAACTCATTGGACAAGTCTTTAAATTTACCTACTTTATCACTCAGACCCACTCCATAATACTTTAAAATTAATTTGTTGAATATATTTCCTCTTTGGACAAATGTTGAGGAGAGTCTTAATTTTCAAGACTCATCCACTTTACAAACTATATTAAAAGCAAGTCTGATAGGAGTCTCGAGAGAGTCTGAAGCAAAGACTCATCTCCAAGACTATAGATAAACACAACCTAATGATAGCATGTTCTTTTTTTTCCACACAAGATCAGGGTTTGGGTAAGAAGACAATTTTAGTATGAGTTATAATATGGTTCCTTATATAACTTTGTCAGAGGTTAATTTTTTAACACTTATTTTTGTAACTTTTAGTAAATTTTGTTCAGCTAATACCTAGTCTGATTGTCAGATCGTTTGATACAATAATTTGCTATAATAGACGTATTGTATAATCTTCCCTATATAGTATGTCATGTCGATAATTGTTCATATACATGGAATTAGTGTTTATGAAATATTCTGACTCATGCACTCACACGCACTCACGCACGCTCGTTTGCGAGTGCACGCGCACACACACATATTATAAAAAAGTTAATGTCGTGTGGTTATAACATTAGATTTAGCATAATGATTAATGATACAAGTTTTTATGTGAAAATATTATATACAATCCTTTATTTATTCATTGCATGCACATCGATATTAGTAAATGCTCATCCTTTTTATTTTAAACATTTGTTCATTCATGTTGATAAATGTTCATCGTGTATTTACCATCTCTATATATATCTATGTTTCTTAATGTTCATCCTTCTTTTTATACATTTGTACATCCCTGGTGGTAAATGTTCATCCTACATTGAACTTTGTACATCCATGTATATGTTCATCCTTATAACATATGCACATCCATATCGGTCTTTGCTCATCCTTTATTAAACATCATTACATATTTACATCTATATTGATATATCTTCATCCTTTTTGTTTTTTTTTTCACTTGGACATCCATAACGTAATATATGCCATATTGCCAATATATTCCATTTTGTAAAACCGTAGATAGCATGACTCTATTTTTCCTTTTTTTATGAACTAAGGATGCAACTAATTTAGAATGTTTTGGCCAAAAGCCTATTACAATTAATCCGCAAGTAAAATGTCTTGACAATACTCCGTTTCCTAAAGATCCTCTCTCTTTCCGTTTAAGTGTGTTTCCAAAAGATCCTCCCTCATTTACTTTATTCCTTATTTGGCAAAATTTTCCCCTTTTTACCCTCTCATGTCCCTATCATATGGTCTACCATTACACTATTAGGGGGCGTTTGGTTACAGGGTTTTAGGAAAGGGTAAGGGAATCAAGTTAGTTGATTCTCTTACTTTTTGTTTTTGTTAATTAATGATTCCCTTTACCCTTCCCTTACCCCCAAACTCCCATCCATTCCCCACCCTACCCTCAAGGTTTCACTTACCCTTACCTTGAAACAACATTGACCACTTCGTTGACCACCAAAGACCACCCCACCTAACTACCAACCAACCTACCCAACCACCGTCACTCCCTTCACCAAGACCACCAAGACCAACCCAACCCAACCACCGTCACCCAACCACCGTGATCGCGAGCACCACCCCAATCCACCCGCCGAAATTGTTCACCACCCCCCAAAACCCATACCATCAACCATGAAAACCCACCCACACACATCACCACCGAAAAAACCACCAACTAGCACCGAATAAACCACCCACCGCCACCAAAAAAAACCACCCGCAAGACTAGATCTACAAGAGAAAGTAAGGAGAAGAGAGAAAATCAACCGCCCGCGTTCGAAGAGGAGAAGTGGCAGGCAGAGATCCTCTTCGTTCGCCGACGAAGTTTTCTCTCTTTCTCTGACACTCTCGCCACCAAACGCACCCCGGATCCGGGGCACACACACATTCAGGCGACGTCGGCGAAGGTGGGGGGGAAGGGGGGGGGGGGAGGGGGACGACGGGGAGAGGAAGGGGGGAAGAAGGGGGGGCAAGGAGGTGGTTGATATTAAAAGACAAAGGTGTGGTGAGGGTGGTTGAGGGAAAATATGTGGTGGTAAAAGTTTGTGGTGGTGGTTGTTTCCCTTAACATTTTAAACCAAACAACCTACTAACCCTGCCATTCACCTTTTTTCCCTTTCTTAAACCCTTTCCCTTTCCCCTGTGAACCAAACGCCCCTTAATTCAATTTTACTCCCTTTCTCTCTTCTACTTTACCCCTTTTTATTTGTTTATTATCCTTAACCCGCTTAACCCCCTTTCTCTCCTACTTTACCTACTTTACCCACCCTTGGCATCTTTCAAAGGAGGATCTTCTTGAAAGGAGGGAGATAGTTAGGAATAATAGGAATTAGCCTAACTACATTAAGGGTGTCATCCCTACTAGAGAAGTTCTTAACTATTACATCCGCAACTTGATTTTCCATTCGCCTAATGGCCGTGAGCTCGATCTTCAAGAAGTAATGCTTGAGTTCCCTGCATTTAAAGAGACATTTTACTTCAAGATCTTATTTATCGAGTTAATGTCGAGACGTATAACGCGCTTTTACTGACCTCTAAGTATATCAAGTTAAGTCATTCATCCGTATTGATGCCTGATATTGTGCATCGAGATGAGAAAGCCTCAAGTAACTTCTCCTTCACAGGATGATCAATTAAGGGATTATATACGTGACTTGTCAGAAAATGTTATAGCAACACGACATCATATTAATATGATGTTACCTACCAATCAAAATTTTCACCAACTTGCAAGTAAAAATTGTAATAGGTCTGTTCAAATCAAAAAAAAAAAAAATCCATCCCACTAAATTCAGGAAGAAACTTGCTCCAACCACCTAAGAAGGAGAATGCTAGACCTATTTCCTATAATTTTTTATTTTTTTTAATCGGGAAAGAAACATAGGTTTGCCCCTTGAATATGACCAATCTAAAACATCCTTGCGGATAATAGAGAGAAAATTAAGATCAGGAAGTTCAAACCAGTGGTGAAGAGAAAGACACGAATGACCTTTATGAACCAAGAAGTCCGCAGCCTGATTGGTCTCTCTGAAACAGTGGGAAAAACACATTCTCAAGATGATGCAAGTCAAGCCTCGGACATAGCAGTCACGATCAATGATGAAAAAATTTCCTATAATTTATCTATCACATATAGACGATTTTCAAAATATATATTTTCTTACTACGCATTAATATATATATCACTAATAGGTAATATATAAATCGAGTAGATTGATGTTTTTCCGCGTGGCTCTAGATTGTTAGTTGTCCAAAATATTTTCGTCAAGACCCTACCTAGTTAACTCAAGCCCTCGGTTTAGGGTGACGGATGAGGAATAAATGAAGTGGAGTACATAATTTTTAAACAATACTCCGTTTGATTTTTTAATTGTTACACTGTGTTTTGCACAAGAGTTTAGGCAATGTCATTTCAAACTTTTTGGAGGGTATTTTTTGACCCATTTGATGTAAAATAAGATGGAAAAGTAAAAAAAATACTACTTTCTGGTGGAAAAAGAGAAAACAAATATAATATAATTACTTTTTGGTGGGCAAGTACTCCAAATAAGGAAATTTTAAACAATATAGCAATTAAAAAGAAACAACCATTTAAGGAAAATGTAGCAATTTAAGAAAAACAAAGGGATTATAATAAGGTTGAGAATTATGACAGCATCATGCTAAATTGTTCAATATTTGAGACATTTATGAGTTTATCAACAACTTTTGGGACTGAACCGAGATTGGGCATTTTAGACATGACCCTTCTCCTGAATTGACCTTAACACAACAACCACTTCCATCTCTAATTGATTGTTTGATGAATCATTTAGAGTGATCACTCCTACGAGTATGTCTTATTATGAAATAGATGAGGACTTCTGACTTTAGACTTGTGACTTAGGAGTTAGTTAAACAAACTTCACCGACAAATCAATACTTAACAAAGAAGGCCAAAATTTTCGCAAAAAAATGGATGAATCCAACCTTACTCCTTTACATACGCACAAGCCACAAGAGAAGTGTGAGGTAATCTATATGGAAAGACATTAAATGATATCAGTTATTTCAATGGACCAACTACTCAAAAACCAACTGGCATGCCTAGTAAATATCCTCCAAATCCAAGGCCTAATTTATAATTCCTCACCTATATAAACAACCCTTTCCCTCCTCCCACCATTTCATACTTCCTTATTCAACTTCTTCATTATCCAAAAAAATAATACTCAAAAATTATGTCTTTGATAACAGACGACATAAGATCAAAGGCAACAGAGGTATACCATGGAAATGATGTATGTTTGGCCCAATCAAAGAGGCTTCTAAGAGAAGTGGGCCTGCCCAATGGGCTTCTCCCTCTACAAGATGTAGTGGAATGTGGATATGTAGAGGAAACAGGCTTTGTATGGCTTATACAAAAGAAAGAGATAAAACACAAGTTTGAGAAGATTGGCAAACTTGTAAGTTATGCATCTGAGATTACTGCCTATGTTGAACCTTGCAAGATTAAGAAGCTTACTGGAGTTAAGGCTAAGGAACTTTTTCTTTGGGTAACCATTTCTGAGATCACCATCGATAGCCCCGAGAGCCAAAAGATCGTCTTCAAGAACCCCACGGGTATCTCCAAGGTGTTCCCGACAAACGCTTTCGTTGTCGAGGAAGCAGAGTTGGCTATCAAGGTGGAGAGGAAAGATGAGAAGAAAGAGGTTAAGATTATTGATCATGGTGTTGCTGCTGCTAAGCCTGAGGCTGTAGGAGTTGCAAATGTGGTTAAGGAGGTGTAGTTATAATAATACTAGTAAGAACAAAATTAAATAGTCTTTTGCATAAGAATTGAAGTCATACCACTACTAAGAAATAGGTGATATCCTATGCAGTAATGAGTAATGTACTGAAGGGGCTGTTGCTCACTCTTTTTCTCTTGTCAACTTAATTCTATGTTTTGTTGCTATGGATTTTACCACATTAGTGATGTTTGATTTGTTGTTAAAATTTCTTGTATACCCTTTTTGAAATGCACAAATCTATGTCACATAAGGTCAATTCAGGAGAACATACATACATACATGAATGATGTGATTGATGAAGATGATCAAATATATAATAAAACTACAGAGAGCTTAGTGTTAACAGTAAGCTAAACAGGTACACAAGTGTTATTTGCTACTCAAATTTGTTAAAACAAACCAAAAGTGAACCATTGTGTCAATGTGTGCTTACAAATCAACACGTTTCAAATTGTAGTTTAAGGGTAATTAGCAAATTAGGTAACATTGAGAAAGATACACAAGTTTGTGGATATAATAAGTTGAAATCTAGTCAAATAAGAGGATGAATACAAAAGAACAATGATGTCAAAAAGGAGGAGGATGAACAAGTGGTAAACGGAAAATTAATTGCCAACAGACAACTGTCACAAAAAAAGCAAAAAAAAAAAAGAATTTCTCTATATCTGAAAAAACTCACTTCATAATTCATTGATAAATGCAAGAGTAGATCCAAGATTAAAACACTTTGCGTACGAAATGATAGTCCATTTAGTAGGGTTTATTCAGAAATGCAATTTCAATAAGAATTTTAAGAAGAAAGGCTAAAGGGAGAACAATTCATTGGTGAACATATAAAAGAGATTCATTTTGGTATATATTCATTCTTATCTTATGTTCACCTTTTCTTTATAATAATACCCATACAGACAATAGGAGTTGAAAGAATTAACTCCAAAATCTAGATGCTACGTCCAATGTGCAATACGTGTGGCGCACACATACCAGGTAACTTGGGTGTAATGTACGCACAAGTTTACACAGGTTTATAATAGAGATTGGGTAAAAGTGAGGCCTTATTGCGTTCAACTTATTTCAAAACTTGTAAGAAAAAATAAGTCAAGTCCAATTCAGTAAAAATAAGATTTGACACATTCACATAATAAAATCAAATAAATTTAGATAAGACTAATAAGTTCAGATAAGTTATAAGTCAAATAAGCAATGGCCTAAGTGTGTCAATTTGCTTCAACATATTATGTTCACAATTCATAAACATGCTCAAGTTGTATGAAAACTATAGTTTTTTGCTGTAAATTGCATGATAAACTGTAAAATTAATTAAGATAAGAAATGCAGATAGTATGCCCATTAAAAGTTATTGCTGCAAGTAGCCAACTACCACATGCAAATCAATTTAATTCAAAATTTTCTCATCTCCTTTTTCTTTTCTGCTTTCCCTTCAAGTTTCTGAACAATCATTAAAATGGTCCGGAATTTTCATGGATTGGACTGCACAAATCTAAATTATTATCCTGCTGGCCTGCCAGTGGCAAAATTCATGCTCTATTACTTAGTTCTTTGATTCACTTTGGCAAGTTACACGAGAATTATACTCTCTTTTTTTAATGAAAACTTCTCAAAAAGTCTTTAGGATTGTTTGGTTTCCACTTGTTCCACTTTCCCTAGAACTAGGGTATTGGCCTATTGGGGATAGGTAAATCCTTCTGCTTTGAAAGAAGCAAACATTTTTTTTTTACTTCAAATGACTACCTCCGATACCATACGAGTACACCACTTGTTTTTACAACGATGCTCAATACACATCTTTGACTATAAATCTTCAATTTTTGTTTTGGATAAAATTATAAAAATTTGATATATGATGAAAATACATGTTGAAACAAATCCAACAAGATTCGATACATACATGATACATCTATAACAAAATATGTCCAGAATTGTGAAGTTCAACCACAAGAGCACAATGTTGCAGTATGTAGATGGAGGAAGCACATGTTTTCTATGTTATTGTCGACCAAACAACTTTCCATATTGTTGTCAACCAAATTACTTTCCAATTCTGTCTTAGTGGGTATCTAAAAATTATGCTTAAGTTTCACAAGTCTTAAGCAAAAGCTAAATGAATTGACCTCTCACCTGACCATAGATCAAACAAGCAAGTAAATAACCAGGAATCCAGGATTGAATTGTCTGATAAAACTGAAATTCCGACATGTCATTGAGTATAAAACTCAACTTGTTCAACCAATTTTCCCTTCAACAAGATATTATTGCCCCACGCCAGCCGCATTGCTAACAGCCTCGGCATATCATCACAGATTCAACAAAGTTCTATCACACAAGTAAACACCTCTAGAACAAGGATTGCCAAATAAACATGGTTGTCGTCAATTTAGTATGAAAGAGAACTGCAACTACCAACTCAAAAGATGGATACACATCATGTACTTGATGAGAGGTTGTCCACAAAATCAACCCAACACTAATAAGAGTCGTTACCCAAGCGCAAAATATACATGTCATTATATTGAAATTTTGGACATGGAAACAAGTATGTAGAGCTGATCCAGTAGAGCCCGCCCGGCTAGGCCTCATTCAGCCATGTTCAGGCTCGGCATTTTCTGGACCAAGCAGTGGTCCAACCTGGCTTTGTCCATCATCAACTCTGTGTATGATGTACTTTCTCCGTTCTCTTTAAACACTTTCTTTTTCAGAAAGTTCCATAAAAATTGCAACATAACCTATTTTGCAAATAATGTCTCAATCTCTCTCTTCATCACATAGGTTCCTCCTTTTTCTCTCTCCTCACCTAAAGTAATGCACCTCCCTCCATGTCGCAATGGAGGAAATATACGATATAACCAGAACTTTCCTTGTTCACTAACCAGATCACCTGAGGGGCCTTACAATGTACAATCATTAGCAGCTTAGTTATATTAATTTTCAATCGACTGTAAAGTTGACAATATACACAACAGCATCACCTAGAAAGGCTACCACCAATTGGTTCATCATACCTGATACCACCACCAGAATCACCATTGGACAGAGATCAAACAGAGTGAGACATTACTAATCTACCTCCAGTAATACCGCCAAAATGATTAAGTTAGCATTGTGCTCAAGCACTATCGCAGCAAAATCTACCATTCTCATCCATCGACAAAACATAGCCTTGAACTGAAAGAAAATGATTATGAACTTATAGTTCTGTTATTATAATACACCAGTTACCTATTTCTGGATCAGTTCGGCAGATCTCTAGGCAGACCATCTCTTCAATCTGACAAGTCCAGAGTCTGCAATATGAGTTCGGTTAGGTTGAAGGAACACTTAATTGTAAATTGTACTTGTTTATAAAGCTATACGAGCAACAATGGTGGATGAACGTAAAAGGGTACACACTTGTGAAGAATGATGCGACTGTGAAACATATGAACTTTTTCATCCACGCCACAAAACAATAGAAATGAGCGCAAAAATATTAACTTGGGAAAAGACTTTGTCAGCAACTTCCACTGTTTTAGTACTATACCTTAGAAGCCATAACCCATTCCCCATTAATCCATTCGTGATGGAGCCTCAGTTCATCATCCTTAAACTCCAGTTCCTCATCTGTGCTCTTGAAGTACACTAAATATTTCGAGTCACCAAGGACTCTGGAAATGCAGCCCACCCACCACCCATCATTATAAAGAGCATCAACTTCTTCAAACTGCTTGAACTTATCGACTTTTCCTGCCTTTGGAGGATGTGGTCTGATGTGCAGGGCATCAACCTCTTCTCTTACAAACTCTTTATCATCTTCTGTTTTTAGATCCCTGTACTCGATAAGGAATTTGTCCTTCTCAATCACCTCAAGAACAGTTGCAGCAAACCAAGCACCCTCGAAACCATCTTCATCACTGCTCACTTCAACTAAGCTTCCTTTGCTAAAATTCTTCTCTTCTTTCTCCTTGTGAATCATTTCTTCTATTGGTTGCACTGCCTGCAGATTAAGTGCTAATTGTTACCTAAATAAGCATGAGAAGTAGGGGTGTGCACTTTTGGACGGGACCGGGGTTCGGACCGGAACCGGACCGGACCGACTGGACTGGAATGGACCGGTCCGGTCCCCGGTCCATGAAAATTTGGGATTCCGGGATTCCGGGATTCCGGTCCGGTCCAAACCCGGAATTTTCCTGTCCGGACCGGCGGACCGAAATTCCTTTTTTTTAAAAAAAATAAGTTTAAAGGTTAAAAAAAATTTAAAACGTAGAAAGTTAAAACCTCATATTTATTGCTTTTAGAATTATTATATTTTAATATATTGAATTTATAAATATGTTTAAACCTAATAAAAAGTTTTTTTTTTATAAAAAAATATAAATTCCGGTCTAACAGGTCCAAAACCGGACCGGACCGGAATTTTTCCGGTCCAAAAAAATTTCACATTCCGGTCCACCGGTCCAGTTTTGGACCGGTGAGAAGTAGGGGAAATTAAGTAATCTAAACTTGCAAGTTGTAGTAATTCTTCCTGAAATTATTTAGCCATCCAAAGAACCTAACTAAGCTTTTTTCTGTACTGATCAGTATCATATTCAATGCAATTAAAACACTCCTTTAAATGACAATGTAACATATTATCCAAGCACCAGCCAAATGGGAAAAACAGGGCTTTATTCATGGCATGTAGAGATGTCCCCTCATAGAAGACATTAGCATGTGAAATATTCCCAGGAAAAGAACCAATGCAACCCAAGTCTAATTATGATAAGATAGCCCTATCAAAGTCGAGTCCAACTACCTTATTGTACCTGAACCATGGTCCTGACTCCTGAGAACGCAATCACTAATTAGTTTTGCTAAACCAACTGAAAACCAAACCACTGTACCCATTCAGACATACCAATTAGCACATTACGGATCAACGTTTGTGGGGTAATTAGTGAATTATGCAACATTAGTCAACTCTTAAGGCCTTCCTCTATAGTTACGCAGAGCATAATTCACCATATAGAACCACTTAAAGGTCCAAGACTCAGACCTTTAAACCATCCAGTCATCCTTAAGATCAACAGTATTGATAATTTATGATTGACAGTTTCCTAGGTCTTAGTGTATCCTTCAATCCAGAAAGTCACCAAGATAAGGGTCGAGCATTCACCCTTTATCAATATTTGTGTTGCTCTTCCTGGGCTATTGCGTAAACCTCAGTCCCAAAAGCGACACCCAGGCCACTCCCCTCGAGATTTGTCACCTAGATTCTAGCCTCTGTAATGGGATTGTAAGCAGATCTAGGAACAACCTGAGATTGTGAAGCTGAATGAGACTCAATGACAACAATGGGAACCTCCAGGACACCGTCAATTCAGAATTTAATCATTGAGGTCCCTGGGAGCATCTGAAAGCATAAGCCTTAAGTTGCGTTCACATTGGGTTATGCAGTATTCTCTGTCTTTAATCAAAAGCCAGTGCAACCCATGTACACCGCCTTCAGTTGACTTTCTGACGGAATGCAAATGCGTGGACATATGCCTTTGTGTCAATTTTTGAATCCTTGGTGGGACAGACATGCAGCACACTTTTGCATATTAGTACCTAGAGCACAAGCCTTAAGCAAGATCTGGGACTTTGAGGCCCGAGAGCGTGTGGGTTTTTCACTAAGTTTCAAGTTCAATACATCATGGCAAAAACAGAAAGTTATGAACGTTAAATTTCGATAACAAGTGTCATTACTCATTACTCATAAGTACCCAAGAAACCTCCTCAAGAGGCCTGCAAACCATATTGGTTATGTGAACCATATATGATAATGCACCCGAAGCTATCCCCATCATACTTAAATTTATAGGGCATGAATCACGCACAAGAGATCTCTCTCTCTTGAGCCCTTTTCCAATTACTTTCCAGAGAATTAGGGAAGGAGCCTCCTAAACTTAGCCATTGTTCATACTCCATAGGTTTTGTGCACAGCACTAGAGACAACAAAGCAAAACTCATGCTGATAAGTGATAACACCCATTCGGAACATTATATAAACTCTATGACACAACAAAGAGGAATATATATCTTCAGAGAATAATCAATAAATTGTTCATTTTAGAGATAAAGGAGTAGTATACATATATTACATTTATGCTACAAAAAATAAAGTTCTTTTTCAAAGCAATCGCTCTCTTAAATGTAATTGGTTAATTAATAAACAACAATTCAAGCTTTTTGACATATTTTCCAATTCATGTTTGTCCTTAATCCTTATTAAGAAATATATATGTACAATCAAATAAGTTTGAGAAGTAGTTAAAGCATACGAACAGACTCAATCTCCCTTAAAAAGTTAAAAGTTAGTCCAATTGAAATTAAATGACCAATCATGACTAAACTTGGCTTGGTTGCATCCCAAAGTGATTGCCCTCCTTCTCTTTTGGTTTTAAGTAAAAAGCATCCATCATCTCATCATGCAATTGACAAAATACTATGTGCAATCATATTCATATCAATTTTTAATTCCACAATTTTTCATGACTAATCAACTAAGGGAAATCACATAAAGATGGGAATATCTTCTATATTTTTTCTTTACTTCATAAGAGGTGCAAAGACGGATTCAAGAGCATATATACAAATGAAGAAGGGGTATCCACACCTCTTCATCTGTTTCTCAATGGTTGCGACATTTTGACATTAGTATCTTTATTTTTCTATAAGTAAAAATGACAAGTTGATGGCTTCTAAATTACATTAAGACTTACTCAACACCATAAACATAGTTAAAGTTTGTATTTCATATAAATAGTGCAAAAATCAAAGTATTTAGACTACAAAGAAACAAAGGAAGTATAAGTATTTAGACTACAAAGAAACAAAGGAAGTATATATATATATATATCTTCAATTAGCAATGTTATAAGGAGAAAGTAATGATGTATACTCCACATGAATAGTATTTTTACTGGAGCATCAATCACAAAAGATAGTCAAAATGGATTATTTGGTGCCAAAGCCAAAATGTATCAACTAAAATGAAACGGTGAAAGTATATAAGTAGAACTTTGCTATGAAAGTATTGTTGGGATGAATTTAACAAAAAAAAGATTTTTCCTAATAGATCCATATATTCTTTGAGAGATCAATAGTCAACAATTACAAGTTATAATCCCAAAAGTTTGAAGATTTGATATCAATAATCCCAAGATGTGCGGAGGGAAATTAAAAAATAAGGGAAATGAAGAGAAAATAATTATATTTTCCATTGTTGGATTTTGATTGAAGGATTTGAAAGATATAAATGTTCAACTAGCTTTAATTAAGCAAACAAAGGAACAGGAAGAGAAAAGAAAGTTGTTGACAACTTTATAAATTCTCTTTCTTTCAAAATACCTCCAATTTTGGAAGGAGGGGGTAGTGGAAAATTTCATAAGTTTCTTTTCCTATCACTTTCTTCTCTTTTCTATGAAATCCTATATTCACAAGGGAAGGTCACTTAAAGCATGTTTTGTTCAAATCATGCAATTGAAAGAGAATAGAATCAAATAGAAAAGTAGAATGCTAACAAATTTTGTTACCTTTATTGCGCAATTGGTTAAGCCTTGGAATAGATTGGGAATAGTAACCATTACCACCAACAATTTTGTTACTTGAGTGGGAAGTGAATGTAACAACCCACGGGAACCCATCAATACCAATGGTAATGGATTGAGGAGGGGTTGAACCAAAAAAGAAGAAATGAAATAGATATTTGATTCTATTTCTTAGAGTTCCAAAATATTGAACTGAACATGCTCTTAATTGCTTTCCTTTCATTCAATCCAAAACCTTCAACCAAATAGGCTCTTAGTGAAATGTTATAGAATTGATGACTTTTCTTCAACCCATAAATATGTTAGTATAATACATAAAATAAATTTCTTTCATTTTTTTTAATTCTACCATTTTGAAATATTATTCACATATTCCACTTCAATCTACACAAATTATTGAAATAGGCGGTCTAATTTTAACATAAAATTAGACAAACCCAAGCCTACATTCTCCTAACAAGCCCATCCATCTCACTCTAACCCAGCACTATCCCTAAACATCTCACACCAACTTAATCGTCCCCTTCTCTTGTCCTTCCTTTGTTTTCTCTTTGAATCTCGAACTACAACGAACAATTTTATAAACTAAGCCGGCAGTCTTACCAAACGGATTAAACTAGTCACTAAATAGATTAAAGAATATGAAAACTAAATGGATTAAACTGGTCACTAAATAGATCAAACTAGTCACTATATTTTAGAAAGATGGTTTGTTTACTTCTTAATATGATTTTAAATTAAGAGTAGGCAGTCTCTTACCAATTGTTCAACCTATTTTGTATAGCTAGATACAATTTTATAACATTCGTCTCAATTCATACTTTCAAAATATCAAACATAAAGTAAGAACAAAATAGAAGAAGTAAAAATCAATACACAATAACATATTTCCTCATACCTCTTCTTCCAATGGAGGAACCCACTTTCCATGAACCCACTCTCTATGGAGCCGCAAATCAAAACCATTGAAGTCATTTTGATCTCTTGTAGGTCTAAAGTACACAGAGTATTGATTACCTTCAAGAACATGAGTGATTACACCTTCCCACCATCCATCATTGAAGAAAACATCAACTTCATCATCCAATTTATATTCCCTTTTGCTTTCTCTAGGTGGAATTGGCCTAATTTGTACCAAATCGACCTTCTCTCTTAAAGGGGTTGATTCATTCTCTGCCAACAATGTATCATATTCCACCATAACTTTTTTGTCATTTTTTGATGGTGGCTTAATAACCGTTCCAGGGAACCATACCCCACGAAAACCCTCTTCATCAATGCTTATTTCAACTTTTATGCCCTTTTTAAACTGGAAATCAGACATTTTTATGGATGCAAGGGAGTTTTTTAAAGTTGAAAGGAGAAAAGACAGAGGGACTGTGGGGATAAAGAAGTAGAAATTGGAAAAAGTTTCAGAGGGGAATTTGGGGGATAATAGGCATTAGAGGTAAAAGGTGAAGAGGATAGTAGATGACTAGAAGGGTTGACTTGAGAGAGGGAGATCAACAATGGGGTAATTGTGAAGAGGAGAAGGTGGAGGAGGAAGAGGAGAGAAGATTAGGGTTTTTCCCCAAGGTTTGGTTCATTTATACTACCTTCGTTTCATATTAATCTATCCCATCCGTTTTTTTAGATGTAACATATTGACTTTAGTCACTATTCATCCAATACACTTTGACCATTGATTGTTATTTATACATAAGAAAAACGGTTATTTCACCATATACCCCTGACAAATTTTTTTTTGCACCATATACCCTTTCAACTTTCCAAATTCACCATATACCCTCCACTTTTCAAAAAATACATCCACTTACCCTTTGATCGACGGTGTTAGGCATCGTTAGTCATTAGCCTAATCCCTCTCCTAACCCTAATTAACTAACCTAAATTAAACTCTAATCCTCACCCTAACCCTAATCTAATACACAACTAACCACCCTTCCCCCACCCCAATCACCCCCACCACCACCACCACCCACCACCACCACCCCTCACCACCACCCCCTCCCCTTCTCCGCCGACCCCCTCCCCTTCTCCCACGACCCCCCCCTTCAATTCAATCCGCCCGGAACGACTTCCGCTCAGCGGAAAGAGCTCAACCCGCATTTATGGTGGCAGATTTACCCCAGCCACCCTCCCCTTCCCCGCTATTCTTCTCTTTTCGCTCTCCAAATCGAACCTAGATTTTGCTATGATTTTCGAAACTTTTTTGGGGCTAGATTACTCAATATCAATTGGGTGTTGTTGCATCACACTTTTTGAAGTTTTCGCAAGGTTTTGGTCCAAAATGATCAGGGAAGGGAAGGGGGAGGGGGTCACGGGAGGGAAGGGGGCCGCATCGAAGGGGAAGGAAGGGGCGGGGGAGGGGTGGCGGGGCTTCAAACTAAGGGGGAAGGGGGGGGGCGCGGAGGAGGGTGGCGGGGGGCTGCGAAACTAAGGGGGAAGGGGGAGGGGCTGCGAGGGGAGGGTGGCGGGGGGCTGCGAAACTAAGAGGGAAGGGGAGTGGTGCGGGGAGGGTGGTAGGGGGGCTGCGGGGGAGGGTGGCGGGGGGGGCTGCGGGGAGGGGGAATGGGGATGGTGGGGAGGGGGGTTGTTGGGGTGGTGGTGCGGTGGGGGGAAAGGGTAAGGGGTGGGGGAGGGGTGGTTAGGGTTAGGGTTAGATATTAGATTAGGGGTTAGGGTTAGGGTTTAGGTTAGGGATAGATTTAGGTTAGTTAATTAGGGTTAGAGGAGGGTTTAGGGGTTAATGACTAACGGAGTTTAACACCGTTAGTCATTAAGGGTAAGTGAATGTATTTTTTCAAAAGTGGGGGGTATATGGTGAATTTCAAAAGTTGAAAGGGTATATGGTGCAAAAAAAAATTTGTCAGGGGTATATGGTGAAAAAACCGTAAGAAAAAATATAGGCATGTGGGATCTTGTTTGATTCGTTACGGTATACACTTTCCAAATATATATTTTTTATAATTTTTAATTTTATACAATTAGAGATATTATTGGTCAAAGTTGTGCCTCGACAAATGTAAAAAGTCAAATATTACATATAAAAAAACGGAGGGAATATCATTTATCACTATTAACCTACTTCACTTTGACTATGATTTGTGATTTATATCTAAGAAATAAGAAAAATTAATCAGAATAATCCGATCGTTCCACCAAAAATAACCTCACCTATGAGTTATTTTAGAATAATCTCAACTCTAGGAGGTCTTCCAAAAATACTCCCAATTGACTTGAAACCAGTTAATCAGGTCATTTTCTTATTTTCCTCTTCATTCTCTCTCCTTCACCCTCAACCTCCCCCCTTCGACCCACCAGCTCCACCCCATCCACCATCCACCTCCCCCACCTACTGCCACCAGCCCTTCTCCCCTTCCTTTTCCTCCCCGACCCTACTGCCACTTGCCTCCCTCATTCCCTTCTCTTCCTCCTCAACCACCGAAAACCCACATTCCTTAGCCCACAAGCCCTCGAAAAAACCCATCCCAATACTTGTCGTCTTTCTCCGTCATTGGACTCGCGTCAATACCCAACGAATCGAATGCCGAAGATGAAGTGGTTTGTTTTTGGTCGGTTAGTTCGAGGTGGGGGGTTGATCCGGGGTGGGGGAGGAAGGGGAGGGGTGGCGGAAGTGGAGGGTTTTTTTCGAGGATGGGATAGCAAAGGGGTGGGGGAATTTTTTCGAGGGTGGGGGTGGGGGAGGGGGAGCAGTAGTGTGAGGGAATTTTTTCGGGGGTGGGGAGGAAGGGGATAGGTGGCAGTAGGGTGGGGGAAAGGGTAAGGTGCGTTTTTTTCGGGGGTGGGGAGGAAGGGGAGGGGTGGCAGTAGGGTGGAGGGATTTTTAACCTGCTAAAATTAAGTTTAACACATCACATGGAGGGCAGATGTCAATTTACCGGTTAAGACAGGTTAAAGGAATATTTTGGAAAGCGTTTGCTAATGCGTAGGATTATTTTATAATAACATATAGATGAGATTATTTTTAGCGGATTGGCAATAGTATGGATTATTTAGGTCAGTTTTTCCGACAAAAAAAATCCTCCCAAGTCTTTCAATGTGAATTATTTACCCAAGGTGCGAATTAGGTTTGTTATTCCAACTTTATCATTCCCTGTAACCAACAAATCATCCACATACACTAACACCTTATCTTTCCCATTTTCTATCTTGGAGAAAAAGAGAATAATCTCCCTTACATTGATAAAAACCAAATTGAATCAAAATTTCGGTCAATTCAACATTCCACTGTCTTGATGATGCTTTGATCTGCGTGAAAAAAATGCTTTTTGGGACATGTTTTTCGCATGTCTTTTTTTGGGAACATATTTTTCGTCACGGCTTTTCGGCACCGTTTTCAACACGTCTTTTCAACACTTTCTTGACGAGTTTTCGACACAATTTTTAATCCTTTTTAAAACTAACTCTTTCACCAACTAACTGATATTCTTCCTTTAAAAACCAAATAAATTGAATCTCGCACAAGTTAACTTTAATTAACTCAACTGTTATTGAGTAATTATCATGAGAATATGAGTTACTTAACTTGACATAGTTCCGATTAGCTTGAGAAAGTGATTAGTTATTGTATATAGTGCGCTAGCATCGATCACATTTTTTTTTGAAAGAGAAATTTCATTAGTTGAAGGCCAAACGGCATCTACAATAGGTATTAAAGAAAAACAAGATACAATTAAACAAGGCTAAATCAAATTCGTCTTCGAAGAAACTACAATGAACCGTCCCGAGCAATACAAATAAGACCCCCCTTGTATTCTTTGAATCAAGCGGCTATTAATGAGGAAGTCTATCATTCTGATATAGTTTGGGAAGAACATTCTTGATCGAGTCATGTTGAACGCATCCGAGATTCCAATACCTTCATGTTGAGTCTCGAACTTCAACCAATGAGAATAATTTCTCATACCTAAAAACAAAAAAAACCATACTCACAACTCCCATATGGAAGAAGGAGATTTCCAAAACAGAAACTAAAAACCCCATAACAGGGTTTGAAAAAAACTCATAAAGAGAGACTAATTTATTTAACAAAACAAGAAAATGAACTAAAAATTGAAAATAAAAGGGGAAAAGGGGCTTACCATGGATGAAATCATCCATGGAAGCCCCTAACCGATGAAAAAGGGGTAGGGGAGGCTAGGGTTTGAGAGAGAAAGAGAGGGGGGGAGGGGCAGCGGTAGATCGACTTTGACAAAGGAGATATTTTGAGTTACATTAGCATCGATCACATTAATGCTCTCTTTCTAGTCAATATAACTTTCATAAACTTAGCATATACAGATACTTGTGTAATTAAATTAGTAAAAGGAACTATTACTTGCATATTCTTGCCTACTTCCAAGAATTTACCAATTTGTTTATCTAGCTTGTTCTTGAGTTGACAATTGGGATAATATAAAGTTTTCAAATACCAGCTTTTTTATAATTTTCATTTGTATGTAATCAAGGATAATATTTACATATAAGTGAAAATCATCACACATCCCCTCTCTCAAGTGCTTATATGGCGCCATTGTCATCTATGTAGTGGTAATTTTTTGCCGATTTATATCCTCTCTCATTGTATTTGATCCAAAAGTTGTGCAATAGGTTTCAATCTCTTGACCATTTATTTAAAATATCACCATTCTACCATCAAACTGCATCACATTATTGTGACTAAAGTCTAAATTCAGCTACTAAATTATTTTTCCTTCTTAAAGAAAAAGAAAAGGCGTAACCCAAACAAAGTCTTGGGCATCTCTCGAGCCCTTGGTAATCCCTAACGATGGTGGGTTGTAAGATGAACAATATTTTGAATAACAGCATCCCCGACAAGAGTATACGATATGACACATTTCAGTCCTCTTATATTAACAAAAAAAATACATTTTTAAAGGGGCTTGTCAGCATGGATTTCTCTTGAAAAATTGGCACAAACCCAACACGACTTGACTTTTCTTGGCTCGTGGTTAAAGATGCCTCATATATGTATGTCCAGACAACCTAACTATGTGTCTATCTCATTCATTAACATTTAGAAACTTTAGAGTGGAAGCTATGACAAACCATTACTCCCTCTTTTTTTTTATCCTTCTCACTTTTATGTGCGCGTCTCCCAATGCACGTCTTTTGAACTTAAATATCTTTCATTATATATTAATAAAAATTATAACGATTGAATATTAATAAAGTACTAATTGAGACGAATCAAACAAGACCCCACATGACTATATTTTTTCTTATAAATTGAAAAAAATTGAGAAGATTCTCTCTAATTATGAATAGTGTCAAGATTCCAAGTGAGAAAGATAAAAAAAACAGAGGGAGTATACGTTAAATTAAGTTTCGACAAATACAAATAAGTCAAAATTAGCTGAAAAAGATACGCAATAAATTAAAAAAATGAACAACTTCAAAAAGAGATATTTTATATTGCGAATTAAGTTAATTCTTAATTTACAAACCATCAGTTATTGGATTAAACAATTAAACTGAAACTTGTAAAAAATTGAGACACTTTTATTAATGAATATTTTTTTTGTGAAAATAAAGATAATTAAGCATTAATATAATTACTATTTGAATACAAATTTTTTAAAAATAAATTATAATAAAAAAATGTTGATTGAATAATGTATTGAGACGAGGGATAAATTGAATCGACAATGCTTGTAGTAGCATTTAGGATCGCAACCGATCTTGGATTAGATCCAGATCCATCTAATAGATCTGGATCCATAATGACCGTATCTAATCCGGCTTGTGGACCCGATATAGAAATATGTAAAGTTAAATGCTAGTCCACTTTCATTATGATTAAAATAAGTCTTATTAATGTTTTTGTGTTAAAAATGTAAAATCTATACAAATATATTAAAAGGTGTGCTTGACAACGTCTATGCGCCACGTGGCACCCTCCTCCTTCCACTAGAATTCCGCAATGTGTACAATTAACCAACAATTTGTTAGATGATTATTATTTAAAAAATATATATGGTTAAGTCCAAGCTCGAACCCCTGACCTCAGGTAAGAATTTCTAAAGACTCACCATCTGAGCTAACACCCTTTAATGATTCATATTTCCACAAAATAATGAATATGTTTGTAAAGAACTTAGTAATGTGGCAGTCAACGCCTATTTGCAGCCAAGTTTAGTTTTCTTATTTGTTTTTTCCTTGCAGTCATCCCCTTGCTCCATCTCCCCTTTCGAAATTCAACATGAATGTTACACTCCTCTACTCCGTAATTAATGGGCTAGCGGTACAAAATATACTTGACATTAATCGAACTTTAAAATTGTTGTTCAAGAATACTGATTAAGAGATGGAGTTCAAAGGTCAGACGACAATGCCCATAAAAGAAGGTCAGTGAAACTGTTAATCTTAGCACAAATCCGTTGATTGCATATATAATTTAATTCGCTAATCACTCCTAAATCCTGTTAATATTATCATTGCACATTAAAGTTCAATCATCAATTCAGTAATTGCATAAGTTTGTAACTGAAATCTACCCCTCTTTATATGTATATATAACTAATAGTTATGGTAATTGTATGTTCCCTAAACTTTTGTTCTTCTTCTTCAAGAAGGTATTAGCTAATCTGACATTTTTTTTTGGTTTTATTGGGATAGATGAAACTTTATTTTCCAATTATCTTTTGATTATTTAACTGATTCGTTTTCTCTTGGTTTTTTTTGTCAGAGGATTTCTCTAATTAATCAATTTTTCAAGGTAATATGTTCATCTTCTTCTCTTTTTTCTCTGGTATAAATTTAATAACAACACATGTTAGGCCCATGGAATTCGTTAAAAAAAAGAAAATACCTCGTCGGAATTTTGTGCTCGTCGGTGCTGATGGTCGGTGGGTTGGAGAGGTAGCGATTGGTGGTTAGTGATTTTAGGTGGTGGTGGCGAGAGAGTTGTAAAAGCAGCCAAGGGTATAATGGTACATTTACATGGTAGTTGGAGCGATTTTAAGTAATTTCAGGGCGATGAATAGAAGTTCAGTTTAAAAATCGATCAGTTGCAATCTTTATAGGTGGCAGTGTGGCACCTTGCAAGTTAAAGCGTTAAATTGGCGGGGCAGTTTTACCGCGACAATATTTTTGAATATCAGTTGGGTTAGTTTTCTTATTAGGAAACATCATAACGTCTCTCCGACCAAACACCCAAATTCTGAATAGCTGCAAAAAAAAACCTGAACATGGCGACTCAGAACTTGCATCATGCCATTAAATCTGCTCTAAAAACCACAATTAACTTCTCAATATTAGAAACCCATCTCGCAAAGTGCCAAACTTTGTGCCAATTCAATGAACTTCTCTGCCAAACAATCTTCACCGGCTTAATTAAAGACGCGTACGCAGCGAGCATAATCCTTCAATTTTGCACCAGTGGGTCATTCGTTAATCTCGATTACTCGCGTCGAATATTTGATCAACTTGAGAACTCAAATGGGTTCATTTGGAATACAATGATGAAAGCTTATTTGGTCAGGGATATGCATCAGAATGTGATATGTCTGTATAAAAATATGCGATATTGTAATATTAGTCCTGACAATTACACTTATCCCATTCTGATTCAAAGTTGTGCTCTTCAATTATCAGAATTACAAGGGAGAGAGATTCATGGTCATGCATTGAAGATGGGTTTTGGTTCCGCTGTCCATGTGACGAACACATTGATCAACATGTATGCGGTCTGTGATTGTATTGAAGATGCCCGTCAGGTGTTCGATGAAAGTCCTGTGTTGGATTCAGTTTCATGGAATTCAATTTTGACAGGGTATGTGCAGAGTGGAAATTTAGCGGCAGCCAAAGAGATATATAAACTAATGCCTGAAAGGAATATAGTTGCCACAAATTCTTTGATTGTTTTGTTTGGTAGGTTGGGACATGTGTTCGAGGCACGCCAGCTGTTTTATGAAATGAGGGAGAGGGATAAGTTTTCATGGGGTGCTTTGATCTCATGTTATGAGCAAAACGAGTTTCACCAAGAGGCGTTATCTCTGTTAGAGGAGATGATGGCTGCTGGAGTTCTCTTAGATGAAGTTGTGCTATTAAGCGTTATTTCTGCTTGTACCCACTTGTCTGCTATTCAGGAAGGAAGGTTAAATCATGGCTTGGCTGTCAAAATAGGGGTTGATTCTTATATTAATCTACAGAATGCTTGCATTCACCTGTATGCTCAATGTGGGGATATAATGGCTGCTGAGAAACTATTTCATAGCAGCCGTAAGTTGGACCAAATATCCTGGAACTCGATGATATCTGGGTACATGAAGTGTGGTTTTGTGAATAAGGCTAAGTCATTGTTTGACACCTTTCCTGATAGGGATGTAGTGACTTGGAGTGCAATGATTTCCGGCTATGCTCAACATAACCATTTTTTTAAGGCCTTGAAGCTGTTCCAAGAGATGCAACAAGAAGGTATTAATCCCGATGAAGCCGTGCTAGCAAGTGTCGTTTCAGCCTGCACCAATTTAGCTGCACTGGATCAAGGCAAGTGGGTGCATTCATACATAAGAGAAAATGGGTTAAAAGTTGATGGAATTCTTGGGACAACTCTGATAGACATGTATATGAAATGTGGATGTGTAGAAATTGCAATAGAGGTGTTCCATGAAATGGAAGAAAAGAGGGTTTCTGCATGGAATGCTATCATTTTTGGTTTTGCCATGAACGGGTTTGCTGAGAGGGGGCTTGAGATGTTCTCGGAGATGAAAAGACGTGGAGTTATTCCCAATGAAATGACTTTTATTGGAGTACTCGGAGCTTGTCGTCACATGGGATTAGTAGATGAGGGTCAACACCACTTCCATTCCATGGTGAGAGAGCACAACATAAAACCAAATGTAAAGCACTATGGATGCATGGTTGATCTTCTTGGACGCGCAGGTTTTCTTAAAGAAGCGGAGCAACTCATCGAGAGTATGCCAATGGAACCTGAAGTCACCACTTGGGGTGCGCTGCTGGGTGCTTGCAAAAAACACGGTGACTACATTATGGGAGAACGGGTTGGACGGAAGCTCATTGCGCTGCATCCTGAGAATGAGGGGTTTCGCATGATGTTGTCCAATATATGCGCCTCCAAAGGTGATTGGAATGATGTACTTGAGATCTGGCAGAAAATGGGACAATTTGGAACGGAAAAGACTCCAGGATGGAGTTTAATTGAAGGCAATAATAGCTATTCTTGAATTTGAAGCAGGAGATTGGACATATCTTGTGTGACTAGCAAGATCAGAGTATATGCTGAACATGAAGAGAGTAAGAAACTAGAAAGCTATGCTATAAAACAGGACAATAGGAGGGATTACTTTCAAAATGTGAACTGGAAAGCCATGACTTACAGAAACTTTGATCGACAGACAACAGCATAAGAAAGTAAGAGACTGCTTTCTGCTGACATCATGAGAAGCCTGGAAATAAGGCTGCTGTGGAGATCGAGGCTAGGCTCTTGGTGAAGCAGAGAAAACTGTTAGGATAACAAACTTGAAACCGCCTGAGCAGCCGGTTGAGAATCATAGAAAGTATGCGCTATACATACCATTTGGTAATCAATTATACTTTGTATAAGAATGAAACAAATCAAAACTTGAGAAATTATTCAAGTTAGTCTGCATAAGCAGATAATCAAATACAAAATAATTGCAGAATTAAAAATCAATACAAACAACAGAGGCCTCAATTAGGCATAATTAGTATACAAAGAAAGATAATGCAACTTTGTATGTATTTCTAAGTTAAAGGTGATGATCTTATAAGCTTAGGATGTAAAATATTTGCTTAGAAACAAGGTTCTTCAACTTTCTCGAAAGACTCGATGTTCTGCTTCCAACTTCTATATTCTTTAACTCTCGATCATATTACTTCAATCATCTTGCAGCAATTTGCCAGGAGACTGATATTTCAAATTTTCTCCAACAAAAAATAATATACATAGCTTCCCCCAGCACATCAACTGCGACACCAACCCGCTTTTTTTGCAACTTCTGCGACTTCTGGCAGCTAAAAAAGAGTCAAAGAGACGGGCCAAAATTTCACCATATGCCCATAAAACTAACTGAAAGATAAAAGGTATACAATGGATGTCAACAAGGAATTGTTCCAAATCTCTTTGAAACAAAGCTTCATGGTTGTTAAGCACTCACTCATCCAATCCAACCAAGTTTCATCAAGTCAAGTATGCTACGAAACCTACTCTTAGGGACTGAACATATGATCAATATACACCTTTGATTCACGTCCCATCTTCCGGGTCATGTAAACAAGGGTCTATATCAGGAATATAAGCAGCTGCTTCCATATGCAGAACCATCGTGCTTAAAACCTCATAGACCCTCTCCATTTGAGGCCCTACCTTATCTCCAACCACAAAGCTATAGACATCATTCTTCAACTCAATCCAACTGCAACCAGGCTCTTTCCTGCCTCCTAATCCTTTCATTAATTTCCTCATTCTCGCAAATTCTCTCCAGTCCCCTTCTGATGCATACAGATTTGATAACATCAGATAAGTCCTAGCCATATCCGGCCTTGCCTCTAATATAATTTGGGCAGTCAACTGACCCAGATTTGGAAGCTTATGGGCCTTACAAGACCCAACAAGTGCCCCCCAAACAGAGTCATTGGGATCCACTGGCATATTCTTGATCAGTTCATAAGCTGCTTCAACTTTTCCGGCACGCCCCAGCAAATCCACAACACATCCATATATATCCTGATCTGGAGTTATACTATACTCTGACAACATGGAGTTGAAATAACTTAGACCTTCATTTACAAGGCCAGCATGGCTGCAAGCACTTAATACTGCCATGAACACGACTCTATCAGGCTGTATGCCAGATCTGACCATTTCATTGTATAATTCGACAGCTTCCTTTCCATAACCATGAACTCCATAAGCAATCATCATAGAAGTCCATGAGACCAAGTCTTTAGAAGAAAGCAATTCAAAAATCTTCCTCGAATCACTAATGCTTCCACATTTTGCATACATGTCTATGAGGGAATTCGCTAGTGCCATGTTCCTATCAAGACCTCTTTGGAGAATATTCGCATGAATTTGTTGGCCACAAGTTATAAGTGATAAATCAGCACAAGCTGCTACAACACTCGTGAATGTGAAGCAATTTGGAGTAAAACCTTGTTGTAACTCCATAGAGGTAAATACAGAGAGGCACTTGCTAGAATTTGATCTTTTGTAGCCAGCAATTAAAGTGTTCCAAGTGATTAAATCCTTCCGCGGCATCTCATTGAAGCATTGACTAGCTTCAGATAGACACTGACACCAACAATACATATCTACAACGGAATTCATGACGGGTAGACTGGAGTTAAGTCCATATTTAACAATGGTAGCATGTAATTGATCACCATGAGAACTTGCTCCAGTTAAAGCACAAGCTTTTACAGCAATGGAGAAACTGAATGCGCTTTGCTCAGCTTCCTCCTGTTAGAAGCTAAAAGAGCATGAGGATATAGCACAAGCCTCTTCTATATTAGGAACTAGGAAAACATTCACATATTATTTGATTCCATTATTTTGGTATTTTGCTATACAATTTACCAGAACATCTCAAACACATTCAAGTTGGTTATGATAGACTTAGTTATAGCTTCTGGGTTCACCAGTCAATGAAGACTTCAGTAATCAACTCAACTCGAAATCAACTGCTTCATTCATGTTATGCCAGTTGTTAGAGACACCTTCACTCCCTCCTATATACTAGGTGACAATTATATGCTTGATCTCTAATATTTATATTAATTAACAATGGTCAATCGAACTTTTAGCCAGTTATATATATATACAAATGATCAGACTATTGAACTGACATTAGTCACATTACTAATCAATCCAGAACAAAAGCATTGCACACTAGGAGCTTTTAAATACTTACAAATAACATTTGCTTAAAAGCTCGTAGTCCACCATATCCATCACCACGATGAGTGTATCCTGCAATCAAAGTTGTCCATGAAACACCAGTTTTCGGATTAACATCACGAAAAACCAAACACGCTTCATCCATAGTACTACAACACGTAGCATAAACATCCATCAAAGAATTATCCACATAAATGGAACCCACCAAACCATGCTTAATAGCAAGTCCATGAACTAAACACCCATAAGAATAACACTTCATCCCTTTACAAGCCTTCAACACACTAGAGACGGTAAAAGCATTTGGCTTAACTTCTTTACTCAACATCTCATAAAAAATAGTCCAAGCAAGAGAGTCATGGTTGCAGGATGTATAACCAGCAATCATGGTTGTCCAGGCAACAACATCTCTCTCAGGCATTTCGTCGAACAGTTTGCGTGCTTCCTCGATTAAGCCCTTCTCAAAGAATGATTTAATGAGGTTAGTTGCTAATATTGATGGGTTTCTGGGTGAGTATGATGGGTTAGGTTGCGTCCATTGAAGTGCTTTGAGAATAGTTGATGGGATTGGACGAATGTAAGGGGTAGATAGTTTGATAGCGTTCATCTCTATTCTCTTGTGTGCAACATTAAACACAACTACCCAGATAGCAAATAATAGTGAACACATTTGTGAAGCTTATATGGTGAATTTGTGATATCTAGAGTTTCTTTTTTTGGTTTTGTGGAGATCATTTTGTGAAAACTTTGCAGCAACAAGTTTGAAATTAGAGGGAGCCAACAGCCAAGCCATGTCAATATGTCATAGTATCATGGAAAAATGGATCTGAATATCCCCAACTTAGGCCCGTCTGCTTTTAATACCCCAACATTGAGTTATTTTTAAATACCCCCAACTATTAGGGAGGTCCGCCAAAAATACACCCCTGACCTAAAAAAACCGGTTTAACAGGTTAAAATGTCACGTGTCATGCTCTTATTGGTTTTACTTAATTTTTTGGGAAATTCTATATGGTGACCCTCAACTTTTTTAAATTCTATTTGGTAGACAATTTGTATCTTTCCTCTATTTGGTAACCCTCTACTCTATTTTTTATATTTTCTTTAACCTTATTGTATTCTAAAATCATTTTTTAATAAAAAACTGATTTTTCAATTACAAAAAACTGATTTTGAAATTAAATAAAAACCCAAACCCTCCCCCACCATAACCACCCAATACCCATCCCACCCTCCTTCCCCTTTTCGTTTCCGGCCACCCCTCCCGTTCCCGATTTCAGCCCCCCCATCCCCGTTGCCGATTTCGGCCACCACGACAGCAACAATAGCACGGCGACGAGAACCACCAACAGTAGCACCGCAACGGAGGAGAGAGACAGAGCACACGATAACTACCACCACCAGCACAGAAGAAAGACAGGAGCAGGGGAGGGAAATTCGGGGCAGCAACACCACACAAATCCAACCACTAACAGAGGAGAGAGAACATGAAGCTCCGGCGAAACAAGGGCGCATCACCGGCGAGACTCAGGCGGCACACCACCGGCAAGACAGCAACGCTGGCGGGGAGAGATGCGAGAAAGGAGAGAGAAGGAAGTTTAAGGGAGAGATGCGGGGGCGCCGGAAATGGGGACGGGAAGGGGGGCAGGGTGTGGGGGTTTGTCGAATGGTTGGGGGGGGGAGGAGTTGCCTGGTGAGTCAGGGGTTAGGCTAGGGGAGGAGAGGGGGTGGTAGGATGGGTGGTTATGGTGGGGGGGAGGGTTTGAGTTTTTTTTTCATTTTAAAATCAGCTTTTTGTAATTAAAAAAATAATTTTTATTTAAAAAATAATTTTAAAATGTAATAAGGTCAAAGAAAATACAAAAAATAAAGTAGAGGGCTACCAAATAGAGGAAAGATAAAAATTGTCTACCAAATAGAATTAAAAAAAGTTGAGGGTCACCATATAGAATTTCCCTAATTTTTTTTGTTTTTCTTTTTTATCACCCCACCCTTACCATTTTCTACTCCCACCCTATTGCCACCCCTCCCCTTCCCCCTCCTCAACCACCGGTACCAATTGATTGAACCGTCTGATCATGAATTGATTGAACGAAGTAGGCGCAGGAATGCGGAAGATCAACGTCGGAGAATGAAGGATAACGACGTACGCTAAAGTCATGGCGACGCAAGCAATCGATGCCGTTGATTTCGAAATACTTTGAGTTGATAACATTTGTTCTTCTGCCTCCATTATTGTTGTCACAATAAGAATGCGAGGAATTTAAGCAATTGATTGAGATGGAGAATTTGAAGAAATCGATTGATTGATTGATTGGAGAAATTGAAATTTGTGAGTTTGTGCTTCACTCGAATTTTCAAGTCAAGTTTTACTTACTAGTTTATCTTCCTCTTTCTCCCTCCTCCCTCACCAATCTAAAATGGTCAGAATATTTTTTTCCCAAACAAGTAAGAAATATTCACACCAATCTAAATCCTTCTGATACTTTCTCACTCCAGAAGTTGCAGCAGCAAACTTCTTACTTCTTAGATATTCTTCATCCATAATTTTGGGGGAAAATCGAGGAACTTTTTTTGCTGAACGAAAATGTCGGCGATTTGTAATCGAAGTAAATTGAGTTCTTGTTTGATCAAACGATTGAAGTATCAAATTGCGATGGTTTGGAATCGTAGATCATTCACTACTTTTGAAGATCATCGTCCTGCTATCGTTAACAAGCGTAGCAACGATATTCTTCATGATCCTTGATTATGTTTGCTTTAACGAATTAATAATTCAGTTTGAAGTATGATTATTGAGAAATTTTGCGATATTTTTATGCTGATTTATTGAGGTATGCGAATTTCTGGATTTTTCGATAAAATTCAAAATTATTTGTGAAGGGGGGTTTTGACGGGGTTAGGGGAGGGGGCGCTGGGGTGTGGGAAGGGTGGTAGTGGGTTGAGGGAAGGTGGCAGTGGGTGGTTGTGGGTGGGGGTGGGGGGTGGGGAGGTGGGGGTGGTGAGATGAGCAGAGGAGGGGGTGGGGGGTTGGGAATTTTAGTTTACAAAAGCTAATAGAGAAAATAAAAGAGAAATGAAAAATAAAAAAAATCACCTTGTTAACAGGTTACAGGTCATTTGGGTGTATTTTTGGCGGACCTCCCCAATAGTTGGGGGTATTTAAAAATAAGTCAAAGTTGGGGGTATTAAAAGCGAACTGGCCAAAGTTGGGGGTATTCTGATTCATTTTTCCTAGTATCATACTCAAGGAGTTTGAAAGTATCAATTTTTGTTCAACTTTCTTGTGCCTAATTTTTGTTCAACTTTAAAGACATGTAAAAGAGTTTGGGAGGTTACTTGGGGAGGGATTAAATTAATTTATTTTTAATAGTAAATCAGTGTGTTTTTCTTGGATAACTCTCATATTTGTACTTATTCCTGATATAACCCCAACTTATAAATATTAACATAACAGTTTTACGAACGTTGATTGTTAGGTATATTATCCTTATCTAAACACTCTTGCACCCACATTATATTTCGATTTTTTTTCTATATAACCCTGTGGAGTTTGGCGGGAAGTTTTCAAAATCAAGTGTGGTAAAGAAGACAAAATTCTCACAAGTACATAAAAATTTCATAAAGAAACATCGAGTGTTTAATGAGTTACCAAAGTAATGTCATCGTAACATTCGTTATCGTTAAGGTTTATGACAATTTACATGTCTTAAAAAGAGGTGCAAATGAGGGAGTCATTGGAAATAAACACTTGCAATATGGAGTGATATGGTAAAGAAAGAGAGAAGCAAATTTAGGGGTGGCAATGAGACGAGACAACTCGTGAGCTAATCGAGATCGACTCGGTCAAAACTCGGTCAAAACTCGACTCGAGTAAACTCGAATCGAATTCGAGCTCGACTCGAGATGTTGGTGAGTTGAGTTGAGCAACTCGATACTCGACTCGAAAACTAGTGAGAAGCTCGAATACCCAATTATCAATGGCAAAATACCTAAATTCAACATTTTTCTACCTTATTGTTGCTTTTAATATGACACACTTGCAAGCTACTCGAAATCTACTCGGTCAAAGCTCGACTTGGTCAATGCTCGGACAATGCTCGGCTCGAGTGAGCTCGACTAAACTCGACTCGAAATGCTAACGAGTCGAGTCGAGCTAGCTCAAACTCGAACTCGAATCGCATCATTGCCACCCCTAGAAGCAATTATCGTGGCCTGATTTCATCATTTGTGCAAAAAAAAAATTTTGTATAAAGAATGACATCCTCAATTATAGATAATCTTCTTTCCCGGAAACAATGACAGCTGTGAAAAGAAATAACACGACTTGTTTAAGTTTATACACATTATTTATATTCCCAAATTACAAACAATATCACTTTTGACAAACAAATGCTTGCTACAAGAAGTCAAGAATCCAATATTGGAAGAATAACTGAACTGTATGGAATGGTATACCTCAGGGACATCAATGTCGTCCTACGTATCGCTGTAGTTCATTCTAAATGTATAAGTAAACATCTGTTACAGTATATACAAACAGGTTGCCAGAGCTTCCTAAATTCTCTAAGTAGCTAATAATGCAAACTTCTCTTACCAACTAAGTAATAATTAGGAGAAGTAACTGATTAACAGCTTGCAGTGAGGGACAAAAAAAAACCCTCATTCTAGCTAAGAAATATATACTGTACAAGCTCTGTTTTTAAAGGCATCTGCCTCAAAGAAATCCTAAATAAGAATATGGGACTTTGCAGCCCCACGAGAGCACTTCGTGCGGCCGCTTTTGGCCAGTGCACAAACACAAATCTCCAGAAGATCATAATCTTCATCCCAATACAACAAGGATGCCATATGCGGATCTTGAAGCAGCATTTTGGAAGTAAGGAACCCAGCAATTGTCCAAGTTTGGTAAAGCCGTGCTTGCTTCCCCACAAACTTGCCATAGCGGGTATCATAATATTCAGGCCACCTATCTGCACGAAGCTGTTTCTCTGCCATCTCAACCGCCTTCTCTGCTAGATCAGTCCGACCCATTTTGATACATGCCAATGTGAACTGAAATAAGATAGCAAAAGCTTAGAGTTTTCCTGCATGGGCAAGTGGAAAGAAAACAAACTCTCACCAAGAAAACGATTCAGTCGAAAAGCCACATATATGGCTGTACATCTGCAGACTAATTAACTTCAAATTTTTGCAATTGGATAAAAAAAAGATAGTCATAGCAACAAAGGGTTTCTTGCTGTTGCTGGCATATCTGGTTTGGTCTCTGAAAGTGTAGTGAATTTCTATCCCAAGAGATGAGATAGAAGAATTTTGATGGCCTTTGGGTTAAAAGGTAGTCTTGATGGTGTAATAATCTTCAGCTAAGTACTCAGCAAAACCAAAAAAAAATTCTGTTGATATTGCAGCATTTGATCTTGATAATATCTCAGATATCACGAGGAGGCGGCGAAGAAAATTCTGATATTGGAAGTTCTGAAGCATTAAAATAGAAGACGTACAGGAGGCCTTGGCTTGTAAGAGAAAAATTAGTGAGTACTGACTGCAGAATTCTGAGTTCTGACCTAGACCCTTTCAGTGGAATTGATATCGTTACAGTCATAACTTAAAATTTACCGAAGGAGACCCATTTACCACAAATAAAACTGTCAGTGCACTCTCTATGAAATTAGGAGGCTACAGGTTAAAGAAAACAGTCATAGCAACAAAGGCCTTCACTCAAGATGCAGCAACCTATTTGATCCAAACAAAACCATGTTCAATCTTATGATATTATGCTAGCAACAAAGGGGATCTTAAATCATTTAACCATTGGGTCAATCCAAATCCAAATAATCTAGGTCTTGAACAAGTACTGTTCGACCTAAACCATAAATAACCGGAACCTGTTTTTATCTTACCACTCGACCCAACCAACTTGTTGACAGGTCTACCCAACACCTTCACAATCATAATGCAAGTCAATAACCAGGTTAAATACCAGAAGTAATTTCAACAACAGATCGTTGTTTATATACTTAAAATTTTCAAGACAGATACCAAGTTATATAATTCAAGGCTGACACACACACTTTACTCATTTCGAGAATGTTTAAATTCTGAAGAAGACCTCAAGGAAAAAACAACAGTAACAATAGGTAAAGCAAGCAACAAATACACCTGCTAGCTACCATGTTCACATGACCTAGAGGATCCACGAGAATAGCAACACCAAAAGCTGCAATATCCATTGCTAAAGAGTTTGCTTTCTATATAAATGAAAATCAAATTCAAGCATACCTGCCATAGAAGTGTTGGCCAAGATCCACCATTGTGATATGACCAAGGGCTGGGAGAACAAAAAATCAATTCATGTCACCACGTAATCTAGATTCATTGAGCTCTAGATCTTAAATAGAGATTGTCCAGAAAACTCACGTGTTCTTAGGGTCACTGCCAGTAATTATACGCCATTCTTCATTCTCGACAGCAGGATAGCAAATCTTCAAAGGCATATGGCCAATAAGATCATCCCATTTGACTTCAATCAGATTCAAAACTGCCTGATTTTGCTTTGGAGTACCCAAGGAAGAAATAATACTCCAAAGATTCCCAAGTGTAAAAAAACGAAAATCCATGTGAGCTGGCTGAAGGTTACCAAGCATATATCCACCTTCACTAGGAATCCAATCCATCAGCCAATGAGGAATTTGTTCAGGATATATGTTGAATTTGTTAGTAGCGTCTGTGGAATACTCTTCTGTTTTGTACCGGTAGATTTCATTGATCTTTTTCATGTCTACCCAATAATATTCTCGGATATGAAAAGACAGTGCACTCAGTCTATTATTAATGGCCCTGATGAGATTCTTAGAGCCTTCATCTTCAGCTAGCATCTCACGGGAACAGCGCAGAGCCGAGTAAAATAATGCCTAAGGAAACAAAATTATGGATCATAAACATAGAAATGACTTCATCCTTGCAAATCCAACACTGTGATGACAAAAATGATGATGCTCGTTGCAGGAAAAAAAAAAACCTCGTATTAATAGTAAAAGTGCAGGTCGTTAAAAAAAAAAGAACACATTAGGGAGAGAAGGGAGTCAAAAGGTGGAGCTTCTGCTTCTCCGTAATACAAACCTCCAACCAGTCCAAGGGTCATGTAACCCCACTTTCATAGTTGGAAAAGTACTACATGACTAGGCCTTAGTGCATAGTTCCCCTTTTCTAGGAATTACCCTTGAGACCTTGACATATGCAGAATAATCGGTTCAGGTAAGGGCCAAACTTTACCCTTCTAAAGTAAAAGGAAAAACAAGGCCAATACAGGGCATTAATACATAAAGTCATATATAACGCAAGTCTATGAACTAAACAGATTAACAGAATTTATGTCAAGGATATTCCAGAGACTATTGACTTACATATCAAGGCTACTTCTGCACAAAAAGTTCCTCCTCAAAGTTTAGCTTAGGAAACTATAAGAGCTACAAGCTGATCAATGAATAAAATGTGCTAGCTTATCTTACATATACCAGCAGAAATACCAAATGTGGCTAAGGTTATGAACATATCAACTAAAAAAATTGGAATAGAACAAAGGTTCTCAAGATCTTCATTGCAACCAAAAGATACTTACTTGAATCTCAAGGGGATGCCCATGGATACCCATCCGCCGATCTATCATGCAAGATCCATCAGTGACCAAAAGAGTGGGAAACATATCAAACCCATCGCTTAAACACAAATTCAAGACCAATCTAATTCCAGTCTGGACATCCACCCTCTCTTGCAGTGTAAAATCCCCAGTGAGCTTTCCATAAGCCCTTAATAATATAATCCACCATAACCCTACCAAAGAAGTTAACATTACAGAGAACAAAAAGTTAAATCCAGAATGGGCTAGCTTCACACAAGTTTATAGCAAGACCTGATATGATCAAGTTTAACAGGAGTGCTAGACAAGAAAATAAGATTGCTCATGAGTGACAAATAATATAACACTTGCTGTTTATAAATAGATTTGAAATAAGTTCTTACCAGAATCAACTGGTGCAACACGGCCAATAGCAGATTCACCAAAATCAGGATCTAAAACCTCTTCAAATTTCCCACTATCTCCATCAAGAGGCAGAGTCTTAACTTTGAAACTTGCGGGCATTAATCCTTGTCCTGGGCTGTAGCAGTCCACTGTTTTTTCCCAACTCTAAATACAGAAAGGATAAACCACCAGAACAAATAATGATTTTAGTGATTAGTTTACTTGGAGGTAGGTGTGAAAAGTGAAAACCAACTAAACACCAAAATTTTATTCAATTCATTATTAATCGACCATAATTATGTTGTGCACAAGGAAAGCATAGAAATTGTGCATTTATTTGCTTGAATACATTCACAATCTAGATTAAATGACATTGATGAAAATCAATACTCTAGATCTACAAAAAAGGATAAGCCTCCAGAATCCTGACTGAAAACAAGAACAAGGACCTATAAAAACCTATACAATAATCTCAAAAAGCCGCCCCCAGACCCTGCCTCCTAACCCATGAACATTCACATAAAGCATATATAAGTCATTTCATTTTTTCCAGGAATCGAAATGTTCAAACAAACAAACTGAGATATATCATATATGCAAAGAAGTAACAAAGCTGAAAAGACAAGGCATACACCAAGACAAGCCTTATGAGAGAATTTAGAATCAGAATAACCTGTAGCTGCAAAGTATGGAGGAGGAAGTTCTTGACAATCTCCCCTTCTCCTTTCATCAAGAAAGCGAGTGCTGAGGGGATGAAATCGCGAAGAAACACCTGATCATAATTCAACGGCGTCTTATCATTAGGATCATTTGCAGCCACCGTCCCACAAGGGCTATTGCAATAAGTAACAACAGCATTCCGCAGCAATCTCCACGCCTCTTTCTCAATCTCCGACTCCTCTCGCTTTCGGCCTTCAACCTTCAAATCCCCCTTCTCACCCTCTACATCCCCACCAACTTCCCCTTGTTTCCTCCTTAAATGTGCTTCATCCTCATCTGTTTTCTCAACCACCAATGGTTTAACATTCACCCCACCCTGGATATAAACACTCTCAAAGTTCTTATCATTAACCTTTGAATCAACTTTTGTGGTACAATTCCTCACATTATCAGCAGCACATCCAACCAATAACCCATTTCTACCTAACCCAACCCTAGAACAAAGCCTAAATTGCCCAACACTTGCTTGAATAAAGCATGAATTTTTCTGGGTATGATGAATTACACATGGGAAACCCGGCAATTGAAATGGGTAACTATGAATTTTGTGATTATGACCGAAATTATAACCGAAATTTGACAAATTCCCACTTGTTAAATGTGGGCAAATTTGGGGTTGAGGAACAAAACTCGTTAAATTTCTACATGTTGAGAGGATTCTACAACAAGGTTTCATCTTTCCAAACAAAAAACCATTATTTGGAATCATAGCAAAAGCTTATATGAACTATAATATTCAGAATTTTGGTAATATAATATATGATTCAAGCATACGATTTATAAATTTTGATACTTGGAACAAATGGGAAAGAAATTACATGAAAATGTAGAACTTACGGTGAAAAAATAATCTGCGGTAGAAGGCGATAATTAATGGTTAAATGTTGTCCGAAGATTTGAAAAAGAAAAGGGATCTGAGGCGAATTTATAGATGGGTTAAACAATGTCCAAATTTTTGTTCTCGCTTTTCGTCGTCGTAATTCTTTTTCCCACCATTTTCTTTGATACTGACAGGTAAAAAAAAAGGGAGCAATTATCTTTTTGGAAAATTTGCCAAAAAAAACCTTATAAAATCTTGAATTTGTGAGAAAAAACCTTATAAAAAATTTTTTGTGAGAAAAAACTTAAAGTTTAATTTTTTTTGCGAGATGAAACCTAATGGCACTATTCCGGCATTGAACTTCATTTACCGGAGTTGTCGTTGTTATTGGAGGTCAGCGGATGTAATACTCCGTATTTTTGGGAGTTATTCTTTTATAAATAAGAAAATATAAAGAATAAAGTTGAAAGTATTTTTATAATTATATTATAATTCGGTTTTGTTTTGTTTTCCAAATAAATAAAATAAGAAATAAGAATTTGATTTGGAAAACAAGTCCTATTAAACATGGGTTTCACATGGTATAAAATAAAGAGAGAAAACAAAACCCTATTCACTACTTTAATCACCCGTTTTTTTTACCCCAAGGATTTTCTCTCTCCTCCTTCTTTCTCCTCTCCTACGTTATTTTCTTTCTTCTCCTTCCTCCCCGCACTACTTTTCTCTCCTCCCCCCTGCGTCCTAAGGCTTCCACTCGCCTGGTGGTTCGTGTCTGCTTAGGTGGTTCGTGGCTCGCCCGCCCGAGAAGGTCGAGCGTGGCTCGCTAGTGCTGCACGTCAGTCGCGGTTCGTGCGAGCGTTCGAGGTGCGAGATGAGGTGTGCGAGGCGAGGTGTGCGAGTGTTGTAGGCGTGCGGTGGTGTGCGGTGTACGAGCGCTGTGCGTGTGTCTTGTTGTGTGTGGTGCCGAGCAAGGTCGAGGCTCGAGTGTGGTGTGGCCGAGCGAGGTCGAGGCCTCGAGTGTGTGGCGTGCGAGGCTTCGAGACTCGCGGGGACGTTCGGACTCGCGAGGCTGCGCGACGAATCGAGGCACGCGTGGGGCTGGTGAAGTCTTTGCCGGAGTGGTGCGGCGTCGCCGGTGGTTGTCGCCGGCGAGATTGGTCCCAGTAACCTCTATAAAAAAAAAACTCTTTCTTTTCTACTTTAGTCAAATTGTAAATTCGATTTTGTAATTCTTATTCGGATCTTGGATTAAGTTGTATTGTAAATAAAGTATAGTAAAAGTTAACAAAAATCAGATTTACAATTGTTTTATTAGTTCTTATGAAGATTTTATTTCACAATTCCTGATTTTATTATAATACTTATATAAATGTTTAAGTTATGTGGTTGTAAACAAAGCATGTTATAAGTTAAAAGCAATCAGATTCTTGATTATTACTACTAATTCTTAGGATGGTTTTATTCTTAACTCTGATTTATAATACTTGCATATACTAGTTTAGGTTTTCATGGTTATGAACTAGTATAAAATAAGTTAAAGGAAATCAGAGTTGCAAACACTTTATTATTGGTTCCTATGTTAGTTTCGATAAAGTTTATGAAAAGAAAGTTTAAACAATAAGTTTGATTATTTTAATATTCAAAACACTAAGTTTTACATAGTTAGTTAAGCTGATTTTTATTTTAATAATATCAAGGACTTAGTACTGAAATATTTTTATTATTCGATTAGGTCCCAATTTCATAAGCGGAACGTTTTAAGTAGTCAGCGAAGATTCTCCGTTACAAGGTACGTACGCGTACCAGTTCAGTTGCAATTACTAGTATCATGTTAGGTTGTGATTTATTCTATTGGAACCTAGAACCATGATAGGAAACAATTGTGATTGCTGAGATTGTTTGGTAACATGATTGTGATTGAAAATCGATATGTAGCATGGTTATGCGAAATTCTATCGTATCATAAGCATGATTATTGGATTTGTATTCTTTAATCTATGGTGTAACAAGGATGTTACAAGAAGTAAAGATTTGAGTATTGTATCTAAGAAGGAATGTTAAATGATTACATGTCAGTTTAATGTGGTATGAATGTACAATACTAACAAAGGATTTTGGCAATAAACTTGTAGTTGGACTCCCTACAAGTGATGAACAATGGGGGGAGTGTGGGACTTGTTCTACACTCCTACGCAGGCCTACTGTGACGACAGTAGTGTCCTTATAAATTTTGATAACTCAAGTAGGCGGAAGGTTCCGTACGTTCTTGGGGGTATGCATACTAAGGTGATGGATGTGGAACGGAACGAAACCGTATTTACATTTCATCTAATAGACCAAGTTGTCTATTAAGGATTAAGTAGCCCGTATGATTCTAGAAATATGACGGTGCCCGTTCGATGCCAAATAAATTGTAAAAATGAAATTTAATGTTTTTGTAGTATCGGTTTAGGAATTGTTATTACTCTTCTGTTTATGTTTAGTGTATTATTTAACTGATTTTGTACGTACTCAGCATAGCTGATTGTTTGTTATTTGTGTTGTTTGTTGACCTGTGATGAACCATTGATATTTCAATGGGGAACAGATTAGGTATGTTGGTGATGCTGCATGAGTTCGAGCATACAGGGGATACTTTTGATTATACACTTTTAAATTGTTTTGGTTGAACACCCTAGAGATTTATTTATGATTTATGGTTTTAAATAAAAGGGGTCAATAGTGATTCCCGAGTTGTAGTTTAGAGTTAGCATTTTATTTCCGCTGCAATATAATGTAGTTTTCTTAATAAGGAGTTGTTAACGTTTTGATTTTATTATGCCTTGCGTTTCACCGCGGCGGTAACACTCCCAAGGTCGATGCAACATAGCTTAGACGTGTATGGATTTTGGGGGTGTTACAAAACTGGTATCAGAGCCAAAAGTTCCTATTTTCAAAGATGTTTTAAAAGATTTTTTAAAATGGGTAGTAAGGGATAAGAGCATATAGATTGCTTTTGCGTGCATTAAATCATAGGAATGATTTTATTTGTAATGCGTCTCTTGCCTTACTTGTCTAATATGTTTATAGAAAGTATGCAAATACTGTGGAATGAATCAGATGTTATGATTATATGAAATGTGGTGTTGGTTGCTTGATTGAATTTGTGAAAGGTTCTTTGAAATCTTCGAAGTATGAATAGATTAGAAGGATGTACAAGAATAGGTGCATAGATAGTGATATTTTATAGACGCACTAAGTTAGATATTGAAATATTTTATTCCCTAAAATTTCGAAATAGTATAATTTTCTAAAGATGTTTCAAAAAGGTATTGAACTAAAACCTTATTTCGAATATTTTAGGAAAGAACCATCTAATTGTTGTAAATATTTTGAACCTCTTTAAGGAGTTCTAAAATTGAAAATAATCGTTTTACCTCTTATATATGTTTATATATAATGTATACTTAAAAACCTTTACTTCTCTGGAACTTAGACTATTTTCTTTTTTTAATTCGCGAATAGTTTACGACCTAGGTCCTCAGGAATACCTGATGAAATACCGAATTGCGGAAGATTGGAACATCTGGGCCTATAAGATTAAAGCTGTTATGGAATATAGAACCTTACATGGAGATACTAGACTAAGGACTGAAATGGAGAAAATATACTTTATGCTGCAGTACGTCTCTAGGGAGGAACCCTACCTTTTCGTACACCGTAGATATGGGGATATATGTTCAGAAAATGGAGGTTTTAACAGAGCCAAACACACTTACTGGAACCAATACCTTCCTACTATAGGGCATTTCATTACTGATCTTAAATATTGTGAAAATGAATGGAGAATTCGTGAGAAAAGAAGTTGGGAGCCCTCTACCTCATCACCTTCAGTTAGAGGAACCTATCATGTGGGGGAAAGCTCGGGAACTAAGGTTGTAGATGTGAATTCTGAGAACCCTAGAGTAAAATTTGAGCCGCAAACGTCACCTAGAGCTGCAAAAAGAGCTAGGTACCAAACTTTTGAGGATGAGTTCATACCCGATGACTATCACATAGCGTCAAACCTCGAGAACTATTACCTACATTTCCTATGATGAGGGGAATAATAGGACATTCATCGCAAAGGATTGGGGAAGATAATGTCGAACCTATACTTGACATCGAAAATGAGGAAGAGAAAGAACCTAATGAAAATGAGCCTGCAGAACGGGATCCGATAAATGAGCACGAAGAGCCCATACAGGAAGAAGAAGAACCCATAGAAGGAGGAACCCTTGGATGAAGAAGAACCCATAGAAGAAGAGGAAGAACCCCTGGAGGAAGATGAACCTATAGAGGATGACGAGCCTTCTGAGGACGAAGCTAACATGGAAGAAGAAATAGAAAATCCTAACTCAGATGACGAAGCTCACCATTATAGTCCCTAGTTTCTTTTGAACATATAATTAGGATTAGAATATTATTTTATTCGTTTATTTCAGTTTTAATAAGGCTTGCATGCCAAGTAGCAAATTAGCATTCTTTTTATTCCTTTATTTGTTCATATTAGGTTTTCCTTAGAAACAATAAATTTTACCCTTTTTAATAATAATCCAACATTTTTATTCTTTTATTTGAAGTAACGTCTTATTTGAGATGTTTATATTGCAAGTCAATAAAGACTTAATGATTGTTCGCAATAAAAATGTGTTATATGAACGTGCCAATGTGTAGTAGTTAAGTAAATAAACGACTATGTGCATGTCGCTGAAACAGCCGTTGTGTCATTTTTCAGCGTAGAATGGTTCGTCAGGGCGGTACGCCTGATCCCTCTCTGAATGTCGAACAATCGATTCGTGATTTGGTGCAGATCACAACTAACTTAGCCAAAGGACATAACCGGGATGGGGACTTGTCTGAAAAGGTTGCCCGTAGGAACCCACCAGTACTGAATGGGAAAGGGGACTCGAAGACTTGGAAAACTGGGTTCGGGAGTTTGATAAGTTATTCTTTACCCTCTCCTGTCCAGATGACAAGACTGTGCCCTTAGCAAGCTATTACCTACAGGGGGATGCCCACTTTTGGTGGACTCAAGCTAAGGACAACCACCTAAAACAACCTGACTTTGGGTGGGAAACTTTTAAAAAAAGCTCTGAGGGATAAGTATTACCCACCATACCTCAAAAAGCATAAAGCCCAAGAGTTTATGATGCTAGAGCAAGGGAACCTGTCTGTTGAGGAATATTACCGCAAGTACATAGAACTGATGAGATTTGCTCCTGAAATTGTCCCTACTGAGGAAGCTAAGGCCTCACGTTTTGAATTAGGGCTCACCCTTGACCTACAAGGGAGACTGGGGGGAGACACTTTCACCTCGTTGGACCATGTCTTTGGCAAAGCTGCCCACCTATATGCCATAAGGAAACGAGAGGGAGGGGGTAAACAAGGTGAGAAGCGAAAGGAGAATCCAAATCCTGAGGTTCAGAGATTTGAAAAGAAACACCATGAGAACCAGAACAACCAAACCTTCCAAAGAAACTTTAGTAAGGGACCCAACGACGATAACAATAGCCACAACAATAACACTAACGACCGCAGACCTGAGCGTGTGTACAGGTGTAAGAAGTGCCCAAACAACCATCCTGGGAGGGATTGCAAGGGTAATAAGGTGGAGTGTCATGAATGTGGGAAAATGGGGCATAGAGCGTACGAGTGCTATTCGAAGAATAAGGTTAACCCCAATAGTCGAGAAAAAGGGAACTATGGAGACAAGCCTATGAATGGGAATCAGAATGGTGGAAATGCAGACAATGGGTCAGGGAACTCTAATTACTCCAAACCACCAACCAATGCAAATAATCAGGCACCAAATGGGAACCATGTGACCAACAATAATGATAATAGGGGCACAGGGAAGCTGTATATGATGACGGCTAGCGAAGAGGAAGCTCGTAGAGATGTTGTCACGGGTACTTTCTCTATAAACTCAATTTCCTGTTAAAGTCTTGTTCGATTCTGGAGTATCTTTGTTTTTTTGTTGCCCATACAACTATTAGAACTCTAGTATTGGTTGAGTCCGAGTCAATTTCTATGCCTATAGTTATTCTGTCTGGGGCTTCTTTCCTTCCGATCTAATAGAGTTTAATTTATCGAACCTAGACGTCATTCTGGGAATAAGATTTTTCGACCCTACCTCGATAAATTCGTAGTCGTGTTCATAGACGATATATTGATCTATTCAAGGACCAAGGAAGAACATGAGGGACATTTGAGGCTTATTTTGCAACACTTAGGGATAACTAATTGTATGCAAAGTTTTAAACATGTTATTCGATTGTATAAAGTACCCGGAGCTCTTTCAAGGGGTAGGTGAGTTACGGGGACGTAACTTTTCTTTTAAGGGGGGAAGAATGCGATAAATGCGATAGAATTTCGCGCTTCCACCCTAAAGTTTGCTAAAGTTTGCTAAAGTCTGTTATTTATGTGTATTTATCGCTTATATGACTTGCGAAAACTAGAAAACGCTTGTGGAATATTGGGACTTAGAAGTGCAAAAGATCGTCGTTAAGTCTGGCTACCTCAAAGTTTCGGGACGAAACTTCCTTTAAGGGGGTAAGCCTATAATACTCCGTATTTTTGGGAGTTATTCTTTTATAAATAAGAAAATATAAAGAATAAAGTTGAAAGTATTTTTATAATTATATTATAATTCGGTTTTGTTTTGTTTTCCAAATAAATAAAATAAGAAATAAGAATTTGATTTGGAAAACAAGTCCTATTAAACATAGGTTTCACATGGCATAAAATAAAGAAGAGAAACAAAACCCTATTCACTACTTTAATCAGCCGTTTTTTTTTACCCCAAGGATTTTCTCTCTCCTCCTTCTTTTCTCCTCTCCTACGTTATTTTCTTTCTTCTCCTTCCTCATGCACTACTTTTCTCTCTCCTTCCCCTGCGTCTAAGGCTTCCACTCGCCGGTGGTTCGTGTCTGCCGGTGGTTCGTGACTGCTGCCCAGAGAAGGTCGAGCGTGGCTCGCTAGTACTGCACGTCAGTCGCGGTTCGTGCGAGCGTTCGAGGTGCGAGACGAGGTGTGCGAGGCGAGGTGTGCGAGTGTTGTAGGCGTGCGGTGGTGTGCGGTGTACGAGCGTTGTGCGTGTCTTTGTTGTGTGTGGTGGCCGAGCAAGGTCGAGGCTCGAGTGTGGTGTGGCTTGGCGAGGTCGAGGCCTCGAGTGTGGCGTGCGAGGCTTCGAGACTCGCGGGGACGTTCAGACTCGCGAGGCTGCGCGACGAATCGAGGCACGCGTGGGCTGGTGAAGTGCTGCCGGAGTGGTGCGGCGTCGCCGGTGGTTGTCGCCGGCGAGATTGGTCCGGTAACCTCTATAAAAAAAAAACTCTTTCTTTTCTACTTTAGTCAAATTGTAAATTCTGATTTTGTAATTCTTATTCAGATCTTGGATTAAGTTGTATTGTAAATAAAGTATAGTAAAAGTTAACAAAAATCAGATTTACAATTGTTTTATTAGTTCTTATGAAGATTTTATTTCACAATTCCTGATTTTATTATAATACTTATATAAATGTTAAAGTTATGTGGTTGTAAACAAAGCATGTTATAAGTTAAAAGCAATCAGATTCTTGATTATTACTACTAATTCTTAGGATGGTTTTATTCTTAACTCTGATTTATAATACTTGCATATACTAGTTTAGGTTTTCATGGTTATGAACTAGTATAAAATAAGTTAAAGGAAATCAGAGTTGCAAACACTTTATTATTGGTTCCTATGTTAGTTTCGATAAAGTTTATGAAAAGAAAGTTTAAACAATAAGTTTGATTATTTTAATATTCAAAACACTAAGTTTTACATAGTTAGTTAAGCTGATTTTTATTTTAATAATATCAAGGACTTAGTACTGAAATATTTTTATTATTCGATTAGGTCCCAATTTCATAAGCGGAACGTTTTAAGTAGTCAGCGAAGATTCTCCGTTACAAGGTACGTACGCGTACCAGTTCAGTTGCAATTACTAGTATCATGTTAGGTTGTGATTTATTCTATTGGAACCTAGAACCATGATAGGAAACAATTGTGATTGCTGAGATTGTTTGGTAACATGATTGTGATTGAAAATCGATATGTAGCATGGTTATGCGAAATTCTATCGTATCATAAGCATGATTATTGGATTTGTATTCTTTAATCTATGGTGTAACAAGGATGTTACAAGAAGTAAAGATTTGAGTATTGTATCTAAGAAGGAATGTTAAATGATTACATGTCAGTTTAATGTGGTATGAATGTACAATACTAACAAAGGATTTTGGCAATAAACTTGTAGTTGGACTCCCTACAAGTGATGAACAATGGGGGGAGTGTGGGACTTGTTCTACACTCCTACGCAGGCCTACTGTGACGACAGTAGTGTCCTTATAAATTTTGATAACTCAAGTAGGCGGAAGGTTCCGTACGTTCTTGGGGGTATGCATACTAAGGTGATGGATGTGGAACGGAACGAAACCGTATTTACATTTCATCTAATAGACCAAGTTGTCTATTAAGGATTAAGTAGCCCGTATGATTCTAGAAATATGACGGTGCCCGTTCGATGCCAAATAAATTGTAAAAATGAAATTTAATGTTTTTGTAGTATCAGGTTTAGGAATTGTTATTACTCTTCTGTTTATGTTTAGTGTATTATTTAACTGATTTTGTACGTACTCAGCATAGCTGATTGTTTGTTATTTGTGTTGTTTGTTGACCTGTGATGAACCATTGATATTTCAATGGGGAACAGATTAGGTATGTTGGTGATGCTGCATGAGTTCGAGCATACAGGGGATACTTTTGATTATACACTTTTAAATTGTTTTGGTTGAACACCCTAGAGATTTATTTATGATTTATGGTTTTAAATAAAAGGGGTCAATAGTGATTCCCGAGTTGTAGTTTAGAGTTAGCATTTTATTTCCGCTGCAATATAATGTAGTTTTCTTAATAAGGAGTTGTTAACGTTTTGATTTTATTATGCCTTGCGTTTCACCGCGGCGGTAACACTCCCAAGGTCGATGCAACATAGCTTAGACGTGTATGGATTTTGGGGGTGTTACAAAACTGGTATCAGAGCCAAAAGTTCCTATTTTCAAAGATGTTTTAAAAGATTTTTTAAAATGGGTAGTAAGGGATAAGAGCATATAGATTGCTTTTGCGTGCATTAAATCATAGGAATGATTTTATTTGTAATGCGTCTCTTGCCTTACTTGTCTAATATGTTTATAGAAAGTATGCAAATACTGTGGAATGAATCAGATGTTATGATTATATGAAATGTGGTGTTGGTTGCTTGATTGAATTTGTGAAAGGTTCTTTGAAATCTTCGAAGTATGAATAGATTAGAAGGATGTACAAGAATAGGTGCATAGATAGTGATATTTTATAGACGCACTAAGTTAGATATTGAAATATTTTATTCCCTAAAATTTCGAAATAGTATAATTTTCTAAAGATGTTTCAAAAAGGTATTGAACTAAAACCTTATTTCGAATATTTTAGGAAAGAACCATCTAATTGTTGTAAATATTTTGAACCTCTTTAAGGAGTTCTAAAATTGAAAATAATCGTTTTACCTCTTATATATGTTTATATATAATGTATACTTAAAAACCTTTACTTCTCTGGAACTTAGACTATTTTCTTTTTTTAATTCGCGAATAGTTTACGACCTAGGTCCTCAGGAATACCTGATGAAATACCGAATTGCGGAAGATTGGAACATCTGGGCCTATAAGATTAAAGCTGTTATGGAATATAGAACCTTACATGGAGATACTAGACTAAGGACTGAAATGGAGAAAATATACTTTATCTTGCTGATGACGTCTCTAGGGAGGAACCCTACCTTTTCGTACACCGTAGATATGGGGATATATGTTCAGAAAATGGAGGTTTTAACAGAGCCAAACACACTTACTGGAACCAATACCTTCCTACTATAGGGCATTTCATTACTGATCTTAAATATTGTGAAAATGAATGGAGAATTCGTGAGAAAAGAAGTTGGGAGCCCTCTACCTCATCACCTTCAGTTAGAGGAACCTATCATGTGGGGGAAAGCTCGGGAACTAAGGTTGTAGATGTGAATTCTGAGAACCCTAGAGTAAAATTTGAGCCGCAAACGTCACCTAGAGCTGCAAAAAGAGCTAGGTACCAAACTTTTGAGGATGAGTTCATACCCGATGACTATCACATAGCGTCAAACCTCAGAACTATTACCTACATTTCCTATGATGAGGGGAATAATAGGACATTCATCGCAGTGATTGGGGAAGATAATGCTGAACCTATACTTGACATCGAAAATGAGGAAGAGAAAGAACCTAATGAAAATGAGCCTGCAGAACGGGATCCGATAAATGAGCACGAAGAGCCCATACAGGAAGAAGAAGAACCCATAGAAGGAGGAACCCTTGGATGAAGAAGAACCCATAGAAGAAGAGGAAGAACCCCTGGAGGAAGATGAACCTATAGAGGATGACGAGCCTTCTGAGGACGAAGCTAACATGGAAGAAGAAATAGAAAATCCTAACTCAGATGACGAAGCTCACCATTATAGTCCCTAGTTTCTTTTGAACATATAATTAGGATTAGAATATTATTTTATTCGTTTATTTCAGTTTTAATAAGGCTTGCATGCCAAGTAGCAAATTAGCATTCTTTTTATTCCTTTATTTGTTCATATTAGGTTTTCCTTAGAAACAATAAATTTTACCCTTTTTAATGATAATCCAACATTTTTATTCTTTTATTTGAAGTAACGTCTTATTTGAGATGTTTATATTGCAAGTCAATAAAGACTTAATGATTGTTCGCAATAAAAATGTGTTATATGAACGTGCCAATGTGTAGTAGTTAAGTAAATAAACGACTATGTGCATGTCAAATAAAACAGTTGTGTCATTTTTCGGCGTAGAATGGTTCGTCAGGGCGGTACGCCTGATCCCTCTCTGAATGTCGAACAATCGATTCGTGATCTGGTGCAGATCACAACTAACTTAGCCAAAGGACATAACCGGGATGGGGACTTGTCTGAAAAGGTTGCCCGTAGGAACCCACCAGTACTGAATGGGAAAGGGGACTCGAAGACTTGGAAAACTGGGTTCGGGAGTTTGATAAGTTGTTCTTTACCCTTTCCTGTCCAGATGACAAGACTGTGCCCTTAGCAAGCTATTACCTACAGGGGGATGCCCACTTTTGGTGGACTCAAGCTAAGGACAACCTCCTAAAACAGCCTGACTTTGGGTGGGAAACTTTTAAAAAAAGCTCTGAGAGATAAGTATTACCCACCATACCTCAAAAGGCATAAAGCCCAAGAGTTTATGATGCTAGAGCAAGGGAACCTGTCTGTTGAGGAATATTACCGCAAGTACATAGAACTGATGAGATTTGCTCCTGAAATTGTCCCTACTGAGGAAGCTAAGGCCTCACGTTTTGAATTAGGGCTCACCCTTGACCTACAAGGGAGACTGGGGGGAGACACTTTCACCTCGTTGGACCATGTCTTTGGCAAAGCTGCCCACCTATATGCCATAAGGAAACGAGAGGAAGGGGGTAAACAAGGTGAGAAGCGAAAGGAGAATCCAAATCCTGAGGTTCAGAGATTTGAAAAGAAACACCATGGGAACCAGAACAACCAAACCTTCCAAAGAAACTTTAGTAAGGGACCCAACGACGATAACAATAGCCACAACAATAACACTAAGGACCGCAGACCTGAGCGTGTGTACAGGTGTAAGAAGTGCCCAAACAACCATCCTGGGAGGGATTGCAAGGGTAATAAGGTGGAGTGTCATGAATGTGGGAAAATGGGGCATAGAGCGTACGAGTGCAATTCGAAGAATAAGGTTAACCCCAATAGTCCAGAAAAAGGGAACTATGGAGACAAGCCTATGAATGGGAATCAGAATGGTGGAAATGCAGACAATGGGTCAGGGAACTCTAATTACTCCAAACCACCAACCAATGCAAATAATCAGGCACCAAATGGGAACCATGTGACCAACAATAATGATAATAGGGGCACAGGGAAGCTGTATATGATGACGGCTAGCGAAGAGGAAGCTCGTAGAGATGTTGTCACGGGTACTTTCTCTATAAACTCAATTTCCTGTTAAAGTCTTGTTCGATTCTGGAGTATCTTTGTTTTTTTTGTGCCCATACAACTATTAGAACTCTAGTATTGGTTGAGTCCGAGTCAATTTCTATGCCTATAGTTATTCTGTCTGGGGCTTCTTTCCTTCCGATCTAATAGAGTTTAATTTATCGAACCTAGACGTCATTCTGGGAATAAGATTTTTCGACCCTACCTCGATAAATTCGTAGTCGTGTTCATAGACGATATATTGATCTATTCAAGGACCAAGGAAGAACATGAGGGACATTTGAGGCTTATTTTGCAACACTTAGGGATAACTAATTGTATGCAAAGTTTTAAACATGTTATTCGATTGTATAAAGTACCCGGAGCTCTTTCAAGGGGTAGGTGAGTTACGGGGACGTAACTTTTCTTTTAAGGGGGGAAGAATGCGATAAATGCGATAGAATTTCGCGCTTCCACCCTAAAGTTTGCTAAAGTTTGCTAAAGTCTGTTATTTATGTGTATTTATCGCTTATATGACTTGCGAAAACTAGAAAACGCTTGTGGAATATTGGGACTTAGAAGTGCAAAAGATCGTCGTTAAGTCTGGCTACCTCAAAGTTTTGGGACGAAACTTCCTTTAAGGGGGTAAGCCTGTAATACTCCGTATTTTTGGGAGTTATTCTTTTATAAATAAGAAAATATAAAGAATAAAGTTGAAAGTATTTTTATAATTATATTATAATTCGGTTTTGTTTTGTTTTCCAAATAAATAAAATAAGAAATAAGAATTTGCTTTGGAAAACAAGTCCTATTAAACATAGGTTTCACATGGTATAAAATAAAGAAGAGAAACAAAACCCTATTCACTACTTTAATCAGCCGTTTTTTTTTACCCCAAGGATTTTCTCTCTCCTCCTTCTTTCTCCTCTCCTACGTAATTTTCTTTCTTTTCCTTCCTCCTGCACTACTTTTCTCTCTCCTTCCCCTGCGTCTAAGGCTTCCACTCGCCGGTGGTTCGTGTCTGCCGGTGGTTCGTGACTGCTGCCCAGAGAAGGTCGAGCGTGGCTCGCTAGTGCTGCACGTCAGTCGCGGTTCGTGCGAGCGTTCGAGGTGCGAGACGAGGTGTGCGAGGCGAGGTGTGCGAGTGTTGTAGGCGTGCGGTGGTGTGCGGTGTACGAGCGCTGTGCGTGTGTTGTTGTGTGTGTGGTGCTGAGCAAGGTCGAGGCTCGAGTGTGGTGTGCTGAGCGAGGTCGAGGCCTCGAGTGTGGCGTGCGAGGCTTCGAGACTCGCGGGGACGTTCAGACTCGCGAGGCTACGCGACGAATCGAGGCACGCGTGGGCTGGTGAAGTGCTGCCGGAGTGGTGCGGCGTCGCCGGTGGTTGTCGCCGGCGAGATTGATCCGGTAACCTCTATAAAAAAAAACACTTTCTTTTCTACTTTAGTCAAATTGTAAATTCTGATTTTGTAATTCTTATTCAGATCTTGGATTAAGTTGTATTGTAAATAAAGTATAGTAAAAGTTAACAAAAATCAGATTTACAATTGTTTTATTAGTTCTTATGAAGATTTTATTTCACAATTCTGATTTTATTATAATACTTATATAAATGTTTAAGTTATGTGGTTGTAAACAAAGCATGTTATAAGTTAAAAGCAATCAGATTCTTGATTATTACTACTAATTCTTAGGATGGTTTTATTCTTAACTCTGATTTATAATACTTGCATATACTAGTTTAGGTTTTCATGGTTATGAACTAGTATAAAATAAGTTAAAGGAAATCAGAGCTGCAAACACTTTATTATTGGTTCCTATGTTAGTTTCGATAAAGTTTATGAAAAGAAAGTTTAAACAATAAGTTTGATTATTTTAATATTCAAAACACTAAGTTTTACATAGTTAGTTAAGCTGATTTTTATTTTAATAATATCAAGGACTTAGTACTGAAATATTTTTATTATTCGATTAGGTCCCAATTTCATAAGCGGAACGTTTTAAGTAGTCAGCGAAGATTCTCCGTTACAAGGTACGTACGCGTACCAGTTCAGTTGCAATTACTAGTATCATGTTAGGTTGTGATTTATTCTATTGGAACCTAGAACCATGATAGGAAATAATTGTGATTGCTGAGATTGTTTGGTAACATGATTGTGATTGAAAATCGATATGTAGCATGGTTATGCGAAATTCTATCGTATCATAAGCATGATTATTGGATTTGTATTCTTTAATCTATGGTGTAACAAGGATGTTACAAGAAGTAAAGATTTGAGTATTGTATCTAAGAAGGAATGTTAAATGATTACATGTCAGTTTAATGTGGTATGAATGTACAATACTAACAAAGGATTTTGGCAATAAACTTGTAGTTGGATTCCCTACAAGTGATGAACAATGGGGGAGTGTGGGACTTGTTCTACACTCCTACGCTGAGCCTCTTGTGACGACAGTAGTGTCCTTATAAATTTTGATAACTCAAGTAGGCGGAAGGTTCCGTACGATCTTGGGGGTATGCATACTAAGGTGATGGATGTGGAACGGAACGAAACCGTATTTACATTTCATCTAATAGACCAAGTTGTCTATTAAGGATTAAGTAGCCCGTATGATTCTAGAAAGATGACGGTGCCCGTTCGATGCCAAATAAATTGTAAAAATGAAATTTAATGTTTTTGTAGTATCAGGTTTAGGAATTGTTATTACTCTTACGTTTATGTTTAGTGTATTATTTAAGCCGATTTTGTACGTACTCAAGCATAGGCGATTGTTTGTTATTTGTGTTGTTTGTTGACCTGTGATGAACCATTGATATTTCAATGGGGAACAGATTAGGTATGTTGGTGATGCTGCATGAGTTCGAGCATACGGGGGATACTTTTGATTATAAACTTTTAAATTGTTTTGGTTGAACACCCTAGAGATTTATTTATGATTTATGGTTTTAAATAAAAGGGGTCAATAGTTATTCCCGAGTTGTAGTTTAGAGTTAGCATTTTATTTCCGCTGCAATGTAGTTTTCTTAATAAGGAGTTGTTAACGTTTTGATTTTATTATGCCTTGCGTTTCACCGCGGCGGTAACACTCCCAAGGTCGATGCAACATAGCTTAGACGTGTATGGATTTTGGGGGTGTTACAGCGGAGGTGTGTGGTGGTGAACCATGACGGCAGAGAGTGGTAAAGGAACTTGATTTTCACTTTCTCTCTCCACTTTCTCTCGCCTCTAATGGGTTAATTAAGGTAGATAATAATGGTTTATTAATTAAAAAGCATTTAATTAGGCTTAATAATCATGGTCAAAGCCATTAAATTGCAGTCAACGCCGGAATAGTGTCATCAGGTTTCATCTCGCAACAAAATTGAAGTTTAAGGTTTTTTCTCGCAAAAAAAAATTTATAAGGTTTTTTTCTCACAAATTAAAGATTTTATAAGGTTTTTTTTGGGAAATTTTCCTATCTTTTTTGGTGCAAGAAATCCGTGCCTGCTATCTATTCTCAGCTCTACGCAATGCCTAATTTCTTTCACCACATTGACATCACTCCACTTTCGAGCTCTATATATATGGAGAAATGATAGAGATTTAACAATTAGATGGATTTAATAAATAATTTATATAGTACTTATAATATAAAATGTATGTGTGTAGACAAAAAAAAAGTCATGACATAGTATTGTGTCATTGTCAAGTTTATGATCTCACGTCACTAAATATTTGTTGGAGACAATGTCTTATCTATATACTTTTATTTGTTGTAATATGGGGGAGACATGGGAGCCCAATGGTTGGTGCTCCCACCTCCCAACCGCGAGGTCAGGTGTTCGACTCTCATCACTTCCCAATTTGGGGAGTTTGTTTAAAAATGTTTGCTTGTGGGTATAAATCCCCACTACCCAGCCAATGAGCTGGTGTGCCCTGCAGGCTAGTAGCCTAGCAGGGGTTGGTCTTCGGACCAATTATCTTTCCTGAACAAAAAAAAAAATATGGGGGAGACATGCATGCATTTTAAAGAGTTCAAGGGAAGTAAAAAACTTGTATGGACTTGGTCCACACTAAATTAGTGTGGACCTAATGCTAATTCATGTGATTTATGAAAAAAAATGGATCACTATATAAAAAATAAATATAAAAGATGAATAGATATAAATTGTGAAGTTTGACTATAAAAAAAGAGTCACTATGTCATAAAGTGAAAATTTGATCATGATAAACTAATGTGAGAAAGAGTTACTATATTAAAAAAAACAGTCACTATGGTAGATAGTAACGGTATAGTGTAACTTAAAATTGAAAAGGTTAGTATATGGAACTAAAGGGTCACTATGTTAAATAAGTGGTTTTGGTCCAGAATAAAATTATTGAGGACCAGGTCCACGCAAGACTAACTCTCAAGGGAATCATGTAATGTGAGGTGATTAAGATAACTTATTACCAAATAATAATAATGCAGGCAAAGAGAAATATTGCAAGTATTGTAACTAATATGAAATGAATAAATGGGCCCAAATTAGATGGTAGACACGAGTCTACCATCCAAATGGTGCGCACCATTTGATACGACGTCGTTCCGCAATGAACAAAACGACATCTTCAATGAACAAACTAAGCAACATGAAGATGAAAGTGGAACAAAAGAACAACACACGAGACTCAATGAACATATGAGTCAGCAATGAACATCTGAATCAGCAATGAACATCAAGAAAAAAAGATGAACATAAGAGGAAAAATCTGGTGAACAAACCACTCAACCTAATGAACAGACAAAGAAAACACAATGAACAAAGAATATCTGCAATAAACAAACTAAGAAACATAAATATAAAGGCCAACAAAGGAGAATCGACGAGATCGATGTTCATTGGAGAACAGTTGATGTTCATTGGTTTCGCGGTCCACTTAATGTTCATTGGAGAACAGTTGATGTTCATTGGTTCCGCGCGTTTTATATTTTTTTGGCTGCGTTTTGGTCCGTGTCTACCATCCTAATGGTAGACACGAGTCCACCATCTACCCATTGATAAATGGGACATAAAAGAAAAAATGAAACGTCGGCCTAGTTACTTAGCCTAAAGGTCCCAGACAAATAAATTAAAGATAGATAATTCAACTCCTTGCCACCAAGTTTCAAGCCTAGATGGTGCTTTGGTGAATAAAAATCATAGTTCGAGGTCTCAAGAGAAAGAGTGGGAATAACATACAAATATGTCTATCTTTGAGGACTATGACATGTCAAATTATAGTACTTGCAAGTTGCCAAAAAGAGGCTTAGATAGTTGCTTAGCTTCCATGCTACCTATTGAATATCTCTTCATATCATTAGCTAAAATATCGAACCAATATCACTTAAAAAAAAAATCGAACCATTATTGAAAAATCAGATGTGAAAATTGTCTCAGTCTAAGACAGAACTAAGACAATTATCTATTTATCAGTTTAATCCAAATATATATCATTTTAAACCACAACATCTATCAATTTATGGACATAAACTGATAAGAGGACCTCATCGCAATTATTCTAAATGATTGAGACACGTCTTGCATATGGAAAATGGAAGTAATTATTCAATTACTCTTCCACTCCATGGTTACTCCCACTAAAAAACCTAACTTGGTCAACTATCTATTACCTTTGATGTAACTATGAAATTTAATCATGAATAATCGACACTCCTCTTGTATCACAATAGACATTACAAAAAATGAATATAATCAGACTTGATTCAATTTTATTGGATTTAATTGAAACTTATTGGTCTTCACCAAAACTTATGCGAACCTACCATAATTTTTTACCCCTTTAATTACATATATCTAATCATTTTTCATTCTCAAAGTAATAGAATACCAGTGTCGAGCTTGTCCCTAGATTATCACAGTGATTTGGAACAATAGCATATCTAAATACATATATCTAACCATTTTTCATTCTCAAAGTAATAGAATATCAGTGCCGAACTTGTCTTAAATTATCACGGTGATTTGAAACAGTAGCATATCATAAAGGCATTTTATATAATATTGAAGAAATTTTGGGTATATTAGAGATAATCTTTTTAAATAGTGAATGTTTTGGTGTTTTGGATTATTTGACACTCCTTTTTTTTCTCTAATCATTAAATTGCCATATGATATATGACTCATTTACTCATCTAGGTATTCACTTATGAGAGTGATAAATTAGTAATTTCTCATTTTCTCATAACCTTTGGAAAATTTATACAACCATGTAATTCCCAAAAACACAAATGCGGCCTAAAGAATAAAGATAGGAGAGAGAGAGAAAGAGAGTAGTAGATAACGAAAATGGCGTCCATCTCCTTCTTCGAATCACTTCCGGCGCCTTCTCTCTCTTCTTCTTTACCCGCCACTAATACTTCCAGACTTCAAACGCCGTCGTTTCCTTTTCCACATTTACCTCCTCAATTGAAGCATTCTTCCAGGATAATTTGCAATGCTCAAACTGTAAGACTTTTGCAATCTTTTTTCCTCTTTATATTTTTTCTGATTGTGATTCTTTGGCTTATTTTGGTGTACTATTAATCATAATTATATATAGTTATTGCTAAGATTTACTGTGTATAGCTTTAATTTCCGATTTTTTGTTTGTTTTGTTGATACTATGAGTTACATTTGGTTGGTAGAGTGGTGTTACTGAATGTAGGGTTTGTTGAAACGGCATAAGAGCAAGCTAACTATTTTATGAATGCTTTCCCTTTTGTTCGTATATTTCGGTCGCCGTTTATTGCCGAATTGTCTATTGGGTGGTAATGGAAATTTACGAGATTGTTATACATGTTCTGGAAGGAGTTGTATTACTATGCACATTGACAATTTGACTTGTGACCTTTGATACAAAATTACATTGGAGTTTAATTTTATTGCCATTACCGCCTACCAAAGTGGTCCTTATTGGATTATGAACTAATTAAGATAGGATAAGATTCAATCTGAATTTATTATTAATTGGACTTCTCAAGTCTCAACATCATGTGGTTAATGGTTTTGCTCGGAATTTAGTACAGGAACCTTATGAATTGTGATTACACCCTTTAGAAAGATTAGAAGTTCCGATGAACGATGAAACATTATAAGAGGGAAAATGCTGAATCACAGATGAGTTTAGATCCCAAGAGCACCCGAAATGAGAAAAGACAGGAAACAAGAAGTTGAATGGCCAGGATGTATTGCATTGTAATTTGATTTGTTTCTTTTTACATTGTGAAATTCGTGGTTTGTACTAGAAAATGTATATGTCAACTATATCTTCAGTATGTATGTACTGATCTAGATGCATCTTAGGAAATATCAATAAGCTTGCTTATGCTCTCTATCTTTATACTACTTCGAGTGCTACTCTGCATAGCTTCTTCATTTTTTTTCATTACTTAGACTTCCTTTATTTATGTTTGGGTCGGGATTATTGAATGGCAATGGGCTTCTCACAGGACATTTTGTACCATATAATTAGACTACAGCTTTCGCAGTCTCAAGAAGGAATGCGATGGTGGGACTTTTCTCAGGATGTATTGCCACGCAAATCATAACCCATGACCGTGCATTTGCTGAACAGTCAGTTGGTTTTAGGGAGTATATAGATTTTTTTGATGGTTATTCTCTGAGGTACCCTCAGACCTGGATTCAAGTTAAAGGTGCTGGAGCAGACATATTCTTCAGGGATCCTTTTGTTCTCGATGAAAATCTTTCAGTTAATATCTCTTCACCCTCATCATCTTACTACAAGAGTGTTGAGGATTTGGGCCCACCAGAAGAAGCTGGGAAGAATGTACTGAAGCAATATCTAACAGAGTTCATGTCTACCAGACTTGGTGTTCGACGTGAATCAAACGTTCTCTCCACATCTTCTAGAGTTGCTGATGATGGCAGACTCTATTATCAAATCGAAGTAAGGGACTATCTGATCTAAAATAAAATGTTAATTGATTGTTTTAATTTGTTTTGGTCATTTCTTTGGCATTATTGGAATAATTATCGGGTAAATGTTGATGGAATTAATTGAACCATCTAATAGCATTCATGGGTTGATTGAATTAGTTAGCTCATAGAACATTTTAGGTGCGTTCTCTTCACCTAAACTTATCTGAATTGAACTTATAAGACCTGATTGGATTTGATCAGCTATGTCATCAACATTCTTTTACACATGATTGGACCTGATTAGTCCTGATTTTTTTTAAGGTGAAGAGAACGCACCATGGTTGTTTTGAGTCTATTGGCATATTAATTAGCTAACTGATTGGGACTTCTATTATGTCCTTGAGAGTAGTTTGAAATATTTTTATTTATGGATGGTGGTTGCAGAAACTGTCTTTCAATTCCGACTACCTGTTAGATTATGTGTGTTGTTTATCCTTTTGACATGCCTTTAATTCCGTAAACAGGTGAATATTAAGTCTTATGCCAACAACAACGAGTTGGCTGTCATGCCCCAGGAGCGAGTGGTTAGAAAAGAATGGGATCGAAGGTACCTTTCAGTTCTCGGAGTGGAAAACAGCAGGCTATATGAGTTGCGGTTACAAGTACCTGAAGATGTATTACGAGAAGAAGAAAAAGATATCCGTCAAGTAATGGATTCCTTCAGAGTAAACAAGGTCACAGTTTAATCATACTATTCACACTACAGAAGGCATTTCCTTCACAATCTTTACTCAAGATTCAAGTCTCACTTGTATTGTCATCAATGTCCAAGGCGACGTTTGTGATTCCAGCTCCATCCATAACTCACCAGTTTGGATTGGTTGATTTTATTTTTACTTTGCAATCTTTCTGAGCCGTATCTTTCTCGAATCACAATGTTACCCAGGTTGTGTATAGATTTATGATCGCAAATCAGGTGTATTTTCTTGTCTATTTTTAATGTTACTTTATTAAGAATTTTGGCTACCGTATGATGGAAAAGGATTGCAGTTCATGTAAAATGAATTCAGTAGCATCTATTGCCATTTTAACAGAATGCGCAGTGATTGACGGGCGCGAGAGAGATGACAATTCACCCCCCACGTTTGATTCGAGTCTGATTCAATCTGAACTTGAGGATAAGAAAATTCCAGTTGAATCCAACCCAAATCTAATTTCCACTACCACCTCATCAACTTGTCGGTATAAATTACATTCCTACAAGATAATTCAGATTTCATTATTAAAAATCAAATAAATATAGTATAATTTTTCATAACATTATATTTGTGATCGATAGTATCGTCTGAATCTAACTTAAATCCGAACCGATTAAATCTGAATTTGAAACCCATCAAAAATATCCAAATTTAAGTAGAGGTATCAAATATAGAGTTTGGTAAATCCGAAAGTGGATCCAACTCATTACCAATGTACAAATATAGAGTTTGGTAAATTGAAAGATAATAGGTAGCCCAAAAACTGAATTTTTTATTCCATCTGTTATAATCTCTATCTCCTTTTGAAATGTACAAACTGTTTCAAACACCATATGAGTTCACATAAATTGGAGTACAAAAATAAACTACTCTAGCACACTTCGAAAGCTGTCAAGATAGCTCACACAAATTGAACTGACAATATGCAATTCCTTGCACTAAATTACCGATAGATGAATGAAATGCAAGGAAACTCCCCCATTACTGCAAAGTTTGAAACAGCAAGTGCCTTATGTAGTTGCCTAAGCGACCCATTGCAAACAACCAACAGGTTAGTTTTGGAACTTCCAACTTTACGACCTCACTTCATACTCCCCTGCTCGAGTTAGAGCTCTGAAACCCTTGTAAGGGCGATTTGCTACATTCTTCACTTCGAGTTTATCCATTTTCAATCCTGAAAGAGCAACCCCCATAATACGGAACTCCACTTGAAATGTAGGAAACACATGAAGCCTCTCAAAGCCTGCTTCGAGCACTAATGTTCCTGTCAAAGAAGGGGCTTTGTCCTTTGGTATTCTGTCGATGGACCAAGAACAGATCTGGGAGTTTTTGCATACAATGTTAGTTAAATGGCCAGTCAAGAAAAGAGAAAAGGGAAAGATCGAGACCATATAATCAAAGATAAATATAAAAGGCGAGCCTTCGACTGATAAATGAAGTAGCATAGAAGTTTACCTTGTTAGCAAGGATGTCCACTGTTCCATGATTCGTAGTCAGATCAGAAGATAAAACACAGGTCGGCAGTTGAAACCGCACTGTTATAGAATCAATTATCTTTCCAGGATCATGTCGTATTCCAACCATTACACTGACACGACATGTACCAGAATCTGAAGAAAACTGTGGTTTGACATATATAGGGGTGTTCTTCAACTTTTTAACCCTGCAAGTACAAAGGAACATGAAGTAAGGTAATGCATTGGGGAACAAAGTAGTCAAAGTGTGCAAGCATATTTATACAAACCTGTAACTCATAAGCTTGAATTGTCCATCAGGTGGCACATATGACAAAATTTGATGTGACTCCCATGGTCGAAACCGGACACAAGGATGAAACCTCACATCATTTAGGATGGCAGGATTGGCAAATGACAATGTTAAGTCAGGGACACCTGAAAGATGGCAAGTGACTTGAACTTCACCATAAACCTCACACTTAACAAGAACTCCATCCCTGTCAACATCACCAAAGAATATGTAGCTTAGCTAAGGAAGCAACATCTCTAGGGGAAGACGGCCCATAGGATCACAAAATGCTAAATGGATGCTAAATTGTATCCGTGTTAGGTCAAGGTCCTGTTCACGAAGTGCTATGCCGGGGTGGGGGACGAGAAAAAAACTTCAACCGATTTTTGCTAAACTTAAATATATTGATTAAGCTTATTATTACAGATAACTGATTGTACTAATGGAAACTGGTTTTCATTGAACTAATTTTACTGATTGAAACAAAACATTTCCTAATTAGAAAATATATTTCGGCACACTACCACCACCACCAGTCCACCAACAACAAAAATGAATATAATAATATCATCATGACATCATCTATATGTGAATTACTTTGGAATGTCAATTTGCTGAATGCATTACAAAGAGTACAGTTCACTAATACGAGAATACCTGCTCCCTCCGTTTTCCTAAGTTCTACTCACCTACTATAGCTCCAAGCCTCCAATAACCAAGGAAAATAGGAGAAAAGGACCACCCATGTGTCTTTTAGTTACTTTCAAGGAGAAAAGAGTAGAAGTGGGTCCCATGTTGTAAGTATAAGAGAATAATAGAGGAAAAAAAGTTTGCCAAATAAGGAATAAAGCAAAAGTTAGTAAAATTCATAAAAACGAATGTAAACCAAAAAGTGCGTAGAGCTTAGTAAAACGAAGGGAGTTTAATATTAACGTCATATATTTTTATATAACGTTTTAATTTATGGCTTTTACTTTCATAATAAACCGAATTAAGTGGCATAACGTGAGAAAGGGTTGTTTGAATCTGTGATACTGGGATTGAATACCATATAGGTCAGAACGCATGATTATGTAATCAACTAATTATATTAATAAATTCATGTAACCACATGAAAGTATGCATAGTATTTGGACGGAGGATGATGAATTTGTTGGTTTTGATGTGATGGATTAATGTAAGTTGTAATATTATTCACTCGAGCTTTTAAAAAGAAATTACGTGAATGAGAGCACGTATATTCTCGTATAATATGCAACTGAACAGAAATCTGGTAAACCATAGCTGTCAGCTTTTTGGCCAAATTCAGTTTCCCTCAATTTGGGTCTCTTTTTGCAATATAGCACAAGTGAATTTTACCATATCCATCGAGTATTGTATATTTATTACTACTATTAATCATCAATTTAATGTTAAGAATTATAACTATCTGCATAATTGTCAAACTTATTAACTAAGTTCTAGTCAACAGATTGTTACGGGACAAAATGATTTTTAAGATGAAATGAACAAGGCCTAACAGTTGAGCTACTGTTGAAAGAGCACAAAACAAATTAGCAGAAACCAGTGGTACCGTACTGGTGACACTTCAGATAGTTGAAATGAAATACGATGATAGCATGGAGAAAACCTAAGCCACAATACACAGTCAAACATGATATAAAAAGAGGGATGAGGTAGTCAAATGACAACGCCAACCTGTTTATGATTGCATCCACTTCTTCAACAAGATCGACGTACACTTCATTGCTTGAATGCTTAAGTTCTGTCGTCCTCCATGGCACACATGATGCTGTTGCGCCTGGGAGAGTGCTGCTCATATTGGAACTACTACCAGTTACAACACTCAATACTTTGCTAACAATGTTTGGGGGGGCTATCATCTCTCTCAGGATGTTAGGCTCTGTTGTCAGAGGAAAGCCATTATCGATCATCTCATCAAGAAGCTGCAAGGCAACTTGAATCACTTGGCATTCTTGTTAGACACAACCCCCAAAACAGCCTTATTACTTATTAGGGACTGAGGGGATAATTGAACCATACCCCCTAAAAAGAGTTCATAACATCTAGCCACAATGGATCAACCAAGCTACCATTACATAAAGTGGCAGTAATTCACGAAATGACAGGATAGGAAAATCCCAAAAAAAAGTTCGCTCTGTTAGAATTTGAAATCTTCTCATAATTCAATCATATCCAATAAACCTGAGAGACAAACCTTCAGCTATTAGGTGATAGGAATCATGATTGAAGCATCAAGCAAGAGTCAAATCTTGCTTGGTCATCTCAGATATCTCTACAGCACAACTTTTTTAAAAAAAAATCTCAAAAGGTGTCAAACTATGAAATTAAGCACTAACGATAGATTCTATTTCATTTTTGCATCAGGAAATCCTGTCACTATATGTTCCTAATGTAACAAGCGGATGCTCCCACACAGTAATAAGAATGCAAAATAGGGCAGAGGACAATGAAAGATGAAGATAGTACAGAATTTAGATATACCTCATATACAATAACAAAGTTGTCTTTGATTATGTCTTCATTCATTCCTCCAAGATAGTCAGAAAGTACATCAGCTGCTCTGCAAAGGAACTAAAGTGGAACGCTTAAAGACTCTGAATGTTCTTCCAAATCATTAGTAGATATAGGAAAGTAGCAAGTAATATACAAACCAGGATGTTCGTAATCAGTGTGTACAATTTGATGAGCTACAACATAGCACAGAAGAAAGGAAAACCCCCCTCCCAAAATATTTTTCTGGCAAAATTTCTGTCCAACCCCTTAAATTTTATTGTGTAACAAACAAATTCCATTAGATTAACATTGAGAAGTGGAGGAAGAAATATATTTAGTTTGGTCAACAGTTGCTGAGGATAGCGGAGTGGAAACAAGGGGAGGGGAGGGGATATAAATTCTTTCATTTAAATAACATTTCCAGTTCCTTTGTTAATAGGAGCTGGCCTTTTTCTTTTTTCCGATGGTAACAAAAAATCTTCGGCGGATATGGGCTTTTTCGAGTATTTCGTTGTTAAGTATAGTTAAGGTTTTTTCGATGGAACTGTCTATTATATTCAGCAAATAAATAGTAATTCCATTTATCAATATGTATGGTGTAAACAAAAGATGATAGAAGGGAAGGTATGCTTTCATTCCACATCTTCCAACTTTGGACGAATTTGGTCCATTGAAAAGGAAAGGAAAATAGATTTCATGTTCCCTTCTCTAACATAATCTAATAATTATCCTAACAATGGATAACGCACTCTTCATCCCCTTCCCTTCCCACCAACCCCCCCTACCAAACATACTGTAAAGTACTCCTTCCACTCCACCAAGAATGCCCACCCCAGCTTGTGCACCGCAATATTGTAAGTCACTAAATTTTACAGACATTCATCGTTGGAAAGAGTGAATATGTTAAGTTCTACATGCCCCTTTCCTCCTACTGTGCCACATCCCATGCAATATACATAGATAGCCATGTCAACTGAAAAGATGCAAATCACATTAGAGATCAATGAGGCTACCCCTACACCAAGAACATTCATAACTTGTTGAAGGGTCTTCGATAATAAATGATATATGAAGTGCCATACTTGTACATATACTTTAAGCAGTGTTAGCTAAAAATATGTAACAATAATAGCATATAACAGCTCAGCAAGCTACATAAGATACACAATCTGTCATGAATTAAGCTAGCACTGCTGTCAGGACTGAATGAGGCTACCCCTATATCAGGAAAATTAATATGCTTGGAAGAATCTTTGGATGATATAATCTATAAACTGTCTGGACCTATACGCCAAGAAGTGTTAAACAAACGGAAGTTGCAAGTATAGCATGTCAAAGGCCTTAGTTACTAATTCCAGGAAGCAAAGTGCATAATACATCATCGCTCACTAAAATTACCAATCTCATCCACGTTGCTAGAACAAGAATTAGTGTTCAAAGAGGCAAGCGGGTAGTAACTCTACAAGCTCTTTTCCTCCTTGGTGAAAACCCCTCATTAGTCTAAAGCGTACTAAACCCCAACTAATCAGGGTTCAAGCAGGGAAAGCCCAATCAGGGCACATAAATCCCAACCAGTGTTACAGCATTCCCAAGGCTCGAATGCGAGTCATTGGGTTAAGCTGGAAAAACAGCAATAGCAATGCAGTTTCTCTAATACATGCAAAGATTTAACAAGTTATTGAATTTGATTACCCTTCTACTCAAAAGATGTGTTCATTATCACCAAATGGGATATTTCATGACAAATTTACACATAAAATCCGTCATCAAATCTTGAATGATTACCTTCTACCAAAAGAGAATTTCGATGGCACTCCACTTCTACTAAAGGCAACTAAAATATCACTTACAAGTTACAATATAGAAAGCGCGCCCATTACCATCATAATTGAGGTCATTCTATTAGGTCAAATCCATCAATCATATACAAAAAAGATAATATCATTAAAAAAATTTAAGAAAAATCTCACCTCAATTGCCATCAAAGGAGGCATTTCAACTTGGGAACAAGCTAAGAATATGATCCCATCACGAGCAATGTGGAAAATATAGTGTGTTGGTGAAGCAATTACTGGTGGAAGCTATCAGTAAATCCAAACAATCACCATTATAAATTTTTTAGGACAACAATTTATTAATATGACATTAATTCAATTGAAATTAAACAAGTGAAACCAAAAAAAAAAAAAGTTACCTTGGAAGAATCACCTTGAGAATTGACTTGATCCCAAAACCAATCACAAATAGATCGATCAACTCGGTGCCCAGTCAGCTGTTTCTCCAGCATAACCTCCCTGAAAATCAAACCAAGAAAAAAAGAAAAATATTAAATTTTGTCATATGGGTGTTAATGAAATCAGTGGTACTGAAAATACCCAATTGAGAAAGTAAAATTTGGTTGAAATACTGAAAATTTTGGAAGGAATTCAGGAATCTGAGATTGTAAAATGTTGACAAAATTTACCCGGAATCTGATAAGATGTATATGCATTGCAGCATATCTGTCTCTTTTTTCTGTGTTCTTCTCTCTTCTGAGGTTTGATGAGGTTCAACGCTTGATTTTAATTTTGGTGTTATAGCTTCGAAGTTGTGCGTTTGCAACGTATAGTACAGAATTTTACTGAGGAAGAGGCCGAGGGGTTGAGTTTTCTTTGTGCAGGTTTTGGTGTCACTACATAATTCCGAGTTGGGACTTGGGAATGCAGAAGAAAAAAATACTCCATCGACTTTTTTTTACTTGCTACATTTCTATTTCGGAAAATCAACTTTTCAATTTTTACCAATTATTTTGATATTTTTATAAGCAAAAATATATTCATGTTTTATGTGTGGTCTTATTAGATTCATTTCAATGTATAGATTACTAGATTCATTATTATCAAAATTTTATAATATCTACTTAAAAGAAATAAGAAATATTAAGGATTGAAAAAACATCTTGAAAACCGTGCCAAAAAAATATAGCAAGTAAAAGGCAGAGGGAATATCAATAGAAATGAAAAACTGTCTTGAGGATATAAACACCTTTGTGGATTTCTATACTCCCTTAAAAGTTTAACCCCAAGCATAGATGGTGCACACATTTGTAAGATAGCATTATGCGTAATATTGCGTATATGTCAAAATTGACACGCGAATGAACATCAATTACTATTGAACATTAAGTCAAATAAAAAAAAATCTTTAATAGATCATAATTAAAGTTTAGCCTCGATTATAATGTTATATTAAGTTCTTCAAAATGTCCATTCCAATACAAAGTTATGTTCAATTAATCAATATTTTGAATTTTACAAATACACATGTTGAATTTTAAAAAATTTGCAAACATTATTGTTATTCTAGTATGAACACTAGACCAACTACAAGAGGGGGTGAATTGTAGTTGAGGGAAAATTTTCAAATTTAAATTGCGGAATAAAAAAACTTAGAACGAAAGAGAAAATGCAAGCAAGATTTTTACAAGGAAAACTTCCTAGGCCCAATAGGAAGAAAAACCTTGACCCCGTGGGATTTTAACTCAATACTCTTCTTAATATAACAGGCCAAAAGACTCTCTTTACAACCTATTATTGGACCTGTCTTTGTTCCTCCAGGAACTTGTTCCCAGTCACTCAGTTCCCCCTGAACCGATGACACTCACTTGACTTCACTCAAAGTCTTCTCTTTTCTCTCTTTCTTTCTCTCTCTTGATTACAAGGAGTCAAGGATATTCTCAGATTTTTCTCTCACCCAAACACTATGAATATTACAATGATATGTATTGTAGGAGAAGATGAAAAATACAGAAAAACTCTCAAAGTAAAAATTTACTTTTGAATGCTTGAAAGTTGTGCTTTTCGAACAAGTATTTTCTTCCTTAAATAGATGTTGTAGCTTCATGTACTCCACTCCACGTTCTCCATGTTGTATGCTTGCTAAAACTTAGGGATCATGGCCCATTTACGCTGCACATTCTCCACGAACATTGCAACGCTAAACAACCAACTCCACTATTCGTTAGTGGGTGTATATTCAGCAGGTGGATTGAGATGGTTAGCTATCTTAGCTTCATGCAATTTGTTCGACAATTTTAGCCACGCACTTCAACCTATTTTGCACACCATTTTCAACAGCAAAATATCTCTAATAACTTATGAATCTTTTACTTAAAAGATTCTAAGTTAATAGATATATTAAACACATATAAAAAAATTCAAAGTGTATAAATAATATCTTGATTAGATTAACATAATTAATCTTTCTCCACAAGATATATAAAAATTAACAAGATAATATTTTTGTGATTTTATATTTTTCAAAATAAAACTATACAAGAACTAATTATTTGGCATCATCAAAACATGGAATACAACAATTATATCATTCATACTTGCAAATGTTCAATTAACAACCACGCATGTTCAACCAACAATAATTAGGTGTGCATTGGTTGTGTTTGAATTTTTGAAATGTACATTTTAAATGTTTATTTATCGCAAATGTTCAATAAATAAGATCACATGTATGTTCATCCAATAATAAGCAGATGTACATTAATGTTTGCATTTTTTGAATTTTAAGTTTATGAAATGAACATTTAATTTTTGAAGAACTTTTAAGTATCCATTCATAGCTCGCAAATGTTCAATCAACAACATTGTATGTTCATTAGTCATTCCAATACCATGTTCGTTTGAATGAACTTGATATTCCTTTGTTTTGCCTCTCTAGATTGACAAGCGCGTTATATTATATTACACTTGCGTTTAAGTTTATGCGCATGATATTCAGATGTGAAGGACCTAATTTGCGACTTTAATCCCAACTTATATAACATCATTAAACTTAGCCTTTCTATTTTATTTTATTATTAGGTAGGTAAGTTGAGGTCGATTTTTTTCCCTCTTAAACTTGACATTTTTTTATTTATTAGGTAGATACTTTATGTTGTAAGTAAAAGGCAAAAGCTAACGGAAGCTCCTAGATATTAGATAAGAATAATATATAGTGTCATTTTTAATTTATAAGTCGACCACGCTAAATGAATGAATCAAGTAGAAAGAAGAAAATATTGGATGCTCTTGCATTCAAAGACCACTACTAACAAACATGAGTAGTTATATACAAAAATATATTTCCTTCATCTCATAATATAATTCATGTTTCTCATTTTTCAAGGGAATTAAAGAATGTGGAACAAATTATGATTGTGTTTAATGATGTATATGTTTTCAAAAGCAAATAAATTTTCCTTTGAAGGCTTTTTAGTAAATTGTGTTGATTGTTTCAGCCAATGAAATTAATTTAAATGAACAAAGATGATAGGATTACAACAATTACAAAGTAAATAATTAAAGTAGAAAGATTTGAAATAGGAACATTTTTTTGAAACACCTAAAAAAAGGAAAAAAACGAAGTATATTATAGAACGGACGGAATATTTCCTATCTAGCATCCTAGGGTTCCCCTTAGTAGGCTCGTATTGATTCAGTTAAGGCTATAAATTTATTAAATTGTTTGTACTAATAAGTCAATAGAATTAAATTTTACTAGTTATTGGTTAACATATTTGACAAGGATAACTCATCTCCTATCCAAGCATCACAAGAAAAACCATCTAATACAATGCGATTAGTTTTTTTTTCCACTTATTTCAAGGATACAATAAGTTAAGTTTGAAACTTGCTAATGAAATAACAAATTTGGACGGAGAAAAGGACGGCTAGAGGAGTAACATAACAAAGCCCACTGGAAGATGGTTAGGAGGTTCTATTGACAACAGATTAGCAATACCTTGAGCCATTGTTCACATGACCTAGGTACGTAAATGAAACAAGAACAGAAGAAATGCTTACACAACTTGACGAAAGAAAAGCTTTGTACAAATTCTCCAACATGCTACTTGAAAGTTGCTAACATCTTCTCGGTTTCATTTGGTAAGCTTCACAATTTAGATAATGGATGTGCAAAACAAAACAAAACAAGAGAATTCAAATGCAACAATAGGGCCACAAAGAGAAGGTATCCTCAAAGGATCCGAGCGAAGGGGATGAGGGGGAGAAAGGGGCCAGCTTCAGAGAAAAGGAAAACATTCAAGATCTCTTTACGTTCTATTAGTTCAGTTGTTTATACAAAATCATTGGGAATTCATAAAGTTTGAGCCGCATCTTTACAGAAAATAGACACCAAAAAATGAATTCAGTCAAGACATAGTTGATCAGCTGCTGGCCCCGACAAATTCTCTAAGTATTCAGCTCTGAATATCTTCTACAATTTCACATGTATGCATAAATCACACGTACGTTCAATTTCTTGCTTCGTTCACACAACACTGAAGGCTGACTGTATAGTGGATGTAAACTGAGACGCTATTGTCTGTGTGGCAAATTGCTGGAATTGCTTTTTAGCATCTGCGGAGAAAATAAATTTTCTCAGTGAACCGATCTAATTTCAAAACTACATGCAAAATAAAGATAGTGATTTCCTTAACAAAACTACATGCAAATTAAAGATAGTGAGGTTCAAAACTAGACAATGATAATCATCATGAAACTTAGAGTGACCATCAAAATTCAAACAACAAAGTTCCTCATGCTTTCCCCGACATAATCCTCCTTGTTCCCTTGTTATATTCATTCAGCAACCAGTACATCTGAAGATTGAAATATAGAATCTGCACATTTGGTTTCCAGTACTACTCTACGACACAAGAACTCTTGACTACCTTGAGAGCAGCGCATAACATCATCAACTCAGCATGACATTGCTACCATCTATACAGGACAAATCATTTATCGTCTGCCCTTTCTAAAGCAACAAAACGAAACCAAGAAGCATTAAAACATAGGTGCTGTTTATTACACTAGGGAACTGAATTCACACAGGATGTCCCAAGTCTTAAGGTAGCAAAACACTGCCTAATACATCCTCCTCTTAAAGAAGTGGAGATGGGAAACCCCTCCCTAAATCTGTTGGTCCCTATAAAGATACTGTTTTAGCAACAATGGACTGGAGTTATATAAGACCACCATCCTTCAAACACCGCAGTCATTATCTGTGCCATACCATATCTACTCAATCTCAAAACCGCTACGCTGAATATTACCAGTTTATCTAATTGGACTCGCACATTCATTTCTTCACCAAAAAAGACTCAGTAACTCCCTCTTCACATCATTATTTTGCTTCCCTAACCATGGCCATGTCAGAGGTGGAGCTAATCCCTCTCTCAAGTTTAATGAAACAGAAAAGGGTGCATCTAATGAACAGTTGCCTCTAATCACGAACTTCAGTTCTTCACAAGTTACATAAACAATAGCTCTACCTCATCAAAGATATTAACATAATCAGATTCAGCAATGCTTAAGAACCACGATGTACCAGAAATTAAAAAGTAGACATATAGCTGACACCAGTTAAATCAGATCTATTCAACAAGAGAGCAATACTTACCCCTAAACTTTCTTAAATATCCTTAAAAAATTGGTGGTCTTCTACTTTCTCCTTTAAAATACCCATACTTTTTCCTTAACACATGTTTTTTTATTCAAAAGTGGTGGTACCCCACTTTCTCTCTCTACCTTTCTTAAAAACTCCTCACTTTCTCTATGTAGCATCTAAATTGAAAAGGAGGAAGTATATTATTTAGGGTTCACATCTTGAATTATCGTATATGATACTACTTCGAAGGTTTTTCCATGACTTCCACCCAATCGCAACTTGATTTGCATACAGAAACGTAAAAAGATCCTTACACCCATCCAGGAAGGGTTTTTCTTATAACCGTCATCAATTAAGGCAGCCATAAAAGGGCACACAAAATATAATTGGATTCAGTTCATATAGTCAACAACTATTAATATAAATGTCACTCACCTTTGCGGCACTTGGTAAAGCCAACAATGTTCGCAATGCTGAGAGACAAACACACTGCTACAACAAGGAGATAATCAGCTTGAAACCGTATCAGTGAAAATATTCCGAGAATGATCCAGGCAACAGCCTACAAAAAAGGACAATGAACAAACCTAAACTTCAGATAGGATCGTACCAAAACAAGATTCACAAATGCTTAAAGCGTCTACTCCATGACTTTGAGGAGACAAAGTACATGACTTTTGAGGAAACATACTACATGATTTTTGAGGAAAAAAGTACATGACTTTTGAAGGAAACAAAGTAAAACAAGTAAACACACCCAATCCAGTCAACTGCAAGTCATAGAAGCAAGTTTACTTACTGTAAGATAAACGCTCCACCAAAACAGCCACGAGTCCTTTTTATTCATGCGAGCCAATGACTATATAGCATTAGCAAAAAGATTAAATTAGAAAGAGAGACTTAAAATGGCATACCCATGAGATAAGCAAAAGATGGTCGTGCAACAATTCAGAAATCACCAGCAGAAATCATCATGCAATAACAGGTACTAAAATTTATCTAGTATACTGATGAGTACTGACCTCTTGGTCAAGAGATTCAAACTTCCATACACTTTCACCCATATCATCAATTTCATTCCACCACCTCAAACCGACCAAAATGCGCCCACTAACATTCTTGACAACCCAAAAATCAAGAGCAGCGAGGAGAACAGTGACCACAAAGATAATCACAAAGTTGTCGAAAAAAAGTGCCGAGAGAATGTAAAATGCCAAAGCTGCACCCTGCATGGCACAAACCCCATGATATTAAAGTGGTTCCAAATTAGTGCTTGGTGAACAAAACCAAACCTATATCAATTGCACCATGTGTGCTTACAACTGACAAGTTACAACAACATACCTATTTTTATAAGCTTACAACAACATACCTTAAAAAGTACATGGAATAAACATGTCTTTGGGTTTGCATAGTTTTCCGGAGGAGGCTGCAAATGAAAGGTAGAATCATATTAATCATAGGAACTACTTGTGTCACACACTGGTACACTTAGCCAGTCAATGAAGTTCTGCAAGTTATTAGCCCAAAACAAAGTGTCAAGTCTCCATACCCATGTCGAAGCATCGATCATCCAGCACATATACTCAAGGAACATTGAACAACATTTCTTTAATATAATTCCCTCAACTAAGACCCCTCACACAATTGCAAACAAAGTTCGAGAGCTGAAACTCAATTTCCTTCACTTGCTCTAAATATCTAAGCTAGCAAGTCAATCACTTAGACGAACAACGCAACAAGGTGACCGAAATCATAACAAATTAAACAATCTCCTCCAGCAAATAATCTTTCCTCAAAAACAATTTGCAGATCAGCAAAATTCCTTGATTCTTATCACCACATTGACCTAATTGTAAAATTCCGAACTTCTAACAACGTTATAATAGTCGGAAATTCTACAGAAATCTGTACTCTAATTCCGGTAAAATCCACCATTACAAGCCTATAACTTCTACAAATTCATTGATCATAATTTCTACAAATGAACAACATAACTAACAACACTGAGATCAAGGACAAAAAAAAAACTTAAATCAAAAATCAATTGAATGCACTAGATCTAATAATGAGAATGAAATTTCATAATTGAAAACTGTAAACCTAGAAATTGTAGCAAATGCATCTGCAATTTAGGAGAGAGATTTACCTGGATCGGATCCATGGAGAAGAGCTAGATGAATGAAAGATGAGGCGTTGAAAGTTGCGCAATTCAATAAACTATGGCTTCTCTTCCCTGATTTCGAACCTCGGGAAAGTAAAAGCGAACTTTCTTCTCCTTCCTCTATCCCCCTTTTCCTTTGTTTATTTCTCTCTCTCTTTCTCTGCAATTTAGCTTCTCTCTATTTGTTTCTCGCAGGCGCATCACTGGTTTTACCGCAGCCCGACCCGTTGAGTCGAAGAGGTATGGGCTGACCCAAGTTATTGCCGAAGTAAGAGTTGGTCCTGTTGGAAATTGGAATGCCTTGGCCCTTGAATATATTGGCTTTGTTTTTTTCAACTTAACTAAGCTTATTTGACCTTTTTTGTGAGTGCATTAAACCTAATTTTTGCTTAACTAAACTTACCTAAACTTATTAGAACTTATTAGTCTTTATAAGATCTTATCTAAACTTATTTTTTCTAATAACGGCTGAAATTAAGTTGAACTGAAGAGGGTCGTTATCAGACGCTTCGAATGACCAAGCACGGGGTGACAGAACATGGCCCATGAAACTTATGGTATATCATACTAGCATTTTTTACATGCTATGCATGCGTGTCATATTAACTTTTTTTTCTCAATTAGTTATTCATCAGTGTTACAACAAATTTGATTAGAACATACATTTATATTTTTTTAATATGTTTTTCTTAAATCAATGTTTCATTGGGTTTTTTTAGTTATTTATTCATCATTATTCAAATATAATACCGAGAAAAGGAAATATAAAGCATAAAAAAGCTTGTGCTCCAATAAAGTGGAAGAATTTGTGTATCAGGTTCAATCGTTGAATATTGATAAAGTGGAAGAGTTTGAATTATATAATAGAGATTACCAAATAATAATCAACATTTATGTTTTAAATATTATCAGTATAATTATTAATATGAAACTTAAGTTTTATTTTTTCTTCTGATTGTGTAAATCAAGTTATATTGTCAATTTAATTTTTTATTAGAGTTTTTTCACACATGTGTAAGAAGAGGAAATCATTCTCCTTAATTTAATATTTAAATAAAATTTCAAATTTAATTCCATTGTTAACTTGTTCAATATATATGACAAGTAGGAAGAAGAAAATATTATTTAATATATATGACAATTTAAATTCATTAAGGGTATATCAGACTTTTTGTGAGGGGACACCATCTTCCTCCCCCCTTCACTTATATAATAGAGATATGTAGTTTATTGTTCCGTTTTTCTATTATTGACGTAGTTTTTGCCTAATTCATTGAAGTTATTGAAGGTACTATACATAAAACCTCATACTAGAAGCCTTTTTTACCTCCAAATTATGTAGTCTACTCCTCAAAGATGATATAATCAATATATTTATTGCCTATGGTTATATCTAATACTTTGTCAGTGAGCCATGAAAATATGTGTTGTTCTTTTTTCTTCTTTGCTTGTCAATTGATTTTGTCACAATAGGTGCCATAAGTGAACAAATAATACTCTTATCTTTAATTGATTGCCACAACCCATTTTGACAGTGATTTTCAGAAAAGTTAAAAGTAAATCGAAGGAAGTATATATCAATTACCAAATCTGATATGTGGCAAATGAGAAAATTCAAAAAGAAAAATTGTGAAAACTAATTGTGACACTTGAAATAGTAAAGTAAATTGATTTTATTTTATGATCACATACTGCATAATTATTCGTCAAAATTTATATTTTCTTTTATATGGTACGTCCGTAGTAGAAAAATTAGAGAAGAGAGGGAGATAGGGAAGGGTGGAGGGGAGATACGTGAGGAGTTAAGGTTTCAAGGAGATCAAATAAAGGAGATTAGGGGTGTTTGACTCCAAGTAAACCAATATAAAAAAAATTATCGTCATATTCTTTTTGTGTTGAATATAGTTTATGGGTAATTTAATATTTTTTCATACTTGTGAATTTTATTATTGATATTAATTTTTAACACTTTTGTCTTATGACTCATAATATGTGTTCGCTTAAATTTAATTTAAAATTAGTTAGTCATGCTTTGTTTACGTGTATAGAAAATTTACTAACATATAACAAGCAAAAATATTATAAGGTGAGGAGAGATAAGAGGTTTCCAACTGATCACAAGGAAACTCTTATCATTTAGACTAGAAAATGAAAATGTATTGCGAGGTAGAAACCACATATCTTTCGAGGTAGAAACCACATAACAAATCTCCAACCTCATGGTTGGGAGGTGAAAACTCTTACCACTTGAATCATATTCGGGCTCATTAGAACTAATTTTAATGCTTATATGTTACCATATTGTACTGTTAATAAATAAGGTCCATGGGCCATCAAACACATAAAATAAAACCGTTGCATGAATATGAATTTGAGATTGGTTCCAAACTTAGCAAATCTTAATCAAGTTGGATTTGATATACATGATATAATTTCGATATAGATTTGATATTAAAATACATAATCAATTTTTAGGTTGAATTGGACCGAGAATCAGTTTTCCATTGATATCTATCTCTTCATTTCCTAATACATTATATGACTTTCTGGAACTCGTCTAAGTAAGTAATTGATGGATATGTGGTACAAAGTTCATAATACAGAAATTTTGAGTTCATTCTATCAGGGTCCAATCTTCCCCCAAAAAATTGAAGTTTACACCCTTAGTGTTAGGATAAGAGAATTGCAGAATAATGGCTTGTGTGTATTGAATATGTGCCGCCGAATAAATAGTACAACAGAGGATCGAAGAGAAGCCTAGAGACCTAGCTTGCCAAAACTTACATAAACTGCCAGCTAGCCAATCTCTTAATACTAGGAAAATATAAATACAACATATCACAAAATCTCCTAAAGAAGATTACATATCTTCTAATTTCCGTAATACTCCCCCTCAAGTTGGAGCATGTAAGTCATGAATGCCCAACTTGCGTAATAAGAAATAGAATTGTTGTCTCCCTAAAGCCTTTGTCAAAATATCTGCCAACTGTCTACTTGTTGGAACATGGCTAGTACTAATATTTCCCGCCTGTAACTCATCTCGAACAAAATGGCAGTCAGCTTCTATATGTTTTGTGCGATCATGAAACACTGGATTGGCGGCAATATGAATAGCGACTTGACTATCACGTAATAAACGCATAGGGCGAGTATGGACAACACCAAGAGAAGTCGAAGAGACTTCAACCATTTCAACTCACAAGTGGTGACGGCCATAGAACGATACTCAGCTTCTGCAGACGAGCGAGAGACAGTAGGTTGCTTTTTGGTTTTCCAAGAAACCGGAGAAGAACCAAGGAGCACAAAATAACCTGTTAAAGAACGTCTAGTCAAGGGGCAAGCTGCCCAATCACTATCACAGAACGCATTTAAGCGCAAGTCATTATGCTTTTTGAGTAATATACCTTGACCAGGGACTCCCTTTCGGTGTAACGCAAGACACGAATAGCGGCATCCCAATGCTCAATCTTAGGAGCACTTAAGAACTGTGCCAGAGTATGCACGGAATAGCTAAGCTCGGGGCGAGTAATAGTCAGATAAACCAAGCGCCCAACAAGACGACGATATTGCTCTGGATCAGATAACGGCTCGCCAAGCGCAGTAGCGAGTCGATGGTGCCGCTCCATAGGAGTATCAATGGGTTTACAACCCAACATGCCTACTGTTAAGATATCCAACGTATACTTACGTTGGGAGAGAAAAAGACCGTCATCACCACGTGCTACCTCAATACCAAGAAAATACTTTAAAGTACCAAGGTCTTTCATATGAAAACATTTGTTCAAATAAGTCTTCAAATTCGCAATGACAGAAGGAGAGGACCCCGCAATAATTAGATCATCGACATACACAAGTACATGAAGAGCCACATTGCCCTTAGCATAGCTAAATAACGAGTAATCTGCATAAGACTGGGTAAAGCCAAAATGCTTTAAGGAAGCAGATAATTTTGCAAACCAATTTCTTGGAGCCTGGCGGAGCCCATATAAAGACTTACGTAATCTGCAAACCTTTCCAGGAGTAGGACTCTGATAACCAGGAGGCAACTTCATATACACTTCTTCTGCCAAATCACCGTGTAAGAAGGCATTATGGACATCCATCTGATGCAAGTCCCACTGTAAAGCAATAGCAACAGCAAGAAAAATGCGAACAGTACCCATTTTCGCTACAGGAGCAAATGTTTCATTATAATCAATACCTGCAACTTGTCGATTGCCAAAGACCACAAGACGCCCTTTGAGGCGTTCAATAGAAGCATCGGACTTATATTTGACTTTATATATCCATTGACAACCAAGAGCCTTCTTTCCCGGTGGCAGATCTTCAAGAGTCCAAGTGCCATTACGTTCAAGAGCATCAATTTCGTCTTGCATAGCTCTTCTCCAACCGTGGTCTTTCATTGCTTCTTTAAAAGAAGTAGGTTCCTTACCTGCAAGTAATTGCTTGCCAAAAAATGTTTGTGTCTCATAGAAAATTGTTCACAATCAACATAACAAGCAATAGGAAAAGGAGTACCCGAGGTGTCCGATTGAAGAAGAGGAGCAAAGAGGGAGTCACGGGGTCTATTTTTGGAGCAACAAAGGACGGTGTTAGTAACATAGCCCCGTAACTTGGAGGATGGCTTGCGAACTCGATGACCACGACCCAAAGCAATGTCATCCCCACAGTAATATGACTGGGCTCAGGAGGAGATTGAGAATGTAAAGTACTTCCCCTGACTACAACACCACTATCAACCACACAAGGAACCTCTCCAACAACAACATGCGTAGGAGCAGAGGGTTCAGCAGCAACACCATGCCCTCCCACGTCACCAGCAACAGGAGTTGCTGAAGACCAAGATGGCAACTCATCATCATCCAAAGATGGTTGCTGTAAAAAGGCCTCTAAGTGAGCCTTAGCCGGGTCAGTAATAGGCTTAGAAAAAGGAAAGATATCCTCAAAAAATGTGACATCCCTACTCACAAAATATTCACCAGTTTCCATATCATACACCCGCCAAGCCTTTTTGCCGAGAGGGTAACCCACAAAAATACATGTTCTAGAACGAGAGCCAAATTTATCGCGGATTCGAGGTTGATTTTTAGCATAGCAAAGACACCCAAAAACACGTAAGGAAAGCATAGAGGGGGGTTGGCCAAATAAAATTTCATATGGTGATTTTCCTTTAAGGAGAGGAGTAGGAGTGCGATTGATAAGATGAACCGCGGTTAAAACACACTCACCCCAAAATTTTTTAGGAAGATGGGCCTGAAAACGTAATGCACGAGCAACATTTAACACATGACGATGTTTACGTTCCACTCTACCATTTTGTTGGGCAGTATCAACACAAGATGTCTGATGAATAATACCACACTCAGCATAATATTTTTTTAGACACAAAAACTCTTGGCCATTGTCACTTCTCAAAATTTTTACATGAGTATGATATTGGGTTTTTACCATAGTGCAAAAATTTTTAATCAATTGTGGCACTTCAAATTTTCCGGCCATTAAAAAAACCCATGTAGCCCTAGAACAATCATCAACAATAGTCAGGAAATAACGAGCACCATTACTGGCATAAACATTTTCAGGACCCCAGATATCACAGTGAATCATATCAAACAAACCAGCGGCTTTATTCATACTTAAAGGAAAAGGATGACGAGGTTGTTTGGCTTTAAAGCAAACAACGCAATTATGATCACAAGTACTATTTGTAGGATCAATACTAACTACTCCACGCAAATTAGACATAACTTTTTGAGAGGGATGCCCAAGTCGCCGATGCCATACATCGGCAGTATCAACTACGGCCGCTTTGTTAGCTTGAACAGGTAGAAATCTTCCGGAACCAATAGACCCCGTTATACTGCACCCCCGCTCCAATCAGGCTCCTCAAAGTGTGGTCCTGAATCACACAAAGCTTGTTAGTGAATAAAACAATATAGTGGAGTTTTTCTAGTAACTGAGACACTGACAGCAAATTACTTGTAAGGTTAGGAACAAATAGAACATTATGTAAGATCAAATTAGAACTCAACCGAACCGTTCCTTCCTTAGTAGCCATGGTGGTTTTGCCATTAGGTAAGCCAACAGGGGATGCAAGTAATATCAATCATATTTTCAAATAATGTAATGTTACCCGTCATGTGATTAGAGGCGCGGAATCAATAATCCAAGAATCGGTTGGTGTCTTACCATTTAAATGTTCAGTAGAGGAAGGCTTAGCATTCACGGCAGACATAAGTTGAGAAAACCGACTGTCACTAAGAGTGGGAGTGCTTTGGCGATCGTTGTCATTAAGTTGCTTTGTGAAGATGAAGAGCTCGGCAGTATGAGTACTGCGGTACCAGCAAAACCATTGCGGCCACGACCACCTCTGCCACTTGAGCGACCACCACGACCCCCACGACCGCCGCGTCCACCAACCCACCATTCAGGGTAACCATGGAGCTTGAAGCATCGCTCCTTTTCATGACCTTTACCGCCACAATGAGAACAAAGACGGGGTCAAGAGACCCACTCCCCTGTACCCAGCACGCAAGGGTAATACGACTTCTTGCCGCCAAGCCACTAGCAGCAAAGCCAACAGCATCTGGACGCCCGTCTTGAGCCTCGGCCACCGTTTGATGACGCTCATCGGTTGCCACTTTAGCATAAGCAACATTAAGGCAAGGCAGGGGGTCCATCATCAATAGACCAGACACAACAGTACCATATTTCTTGTTATCAAGACCATTAATGAACTGATGTAATTTTTCATTTTCATGAATCTTGACATATTCAGCGGCAGCGGTACAAGTACAAACAGGTAATTTGCAATAACTAGCCAATTCATCCCATAGCCTTTTTAATTCACCATAATACTCAACAAGAGGGCGACCACGTTGTTTACAGTCAGAAATTTGAGTTTTTAGTTCATTAATTCGAGGTCCATTACCAAGAGAATAACGAACCCGAAGATCATCCCATAAGGTTTTAACATGATCAGGTAAAGACACAGTAGATCTAACAGAAACATCTAAAGTATTATAAAGCCAAGCAACAAGCATAGAGTTGACAATACCCCATTGTTCATGATCCACGGAGGTTGTTGCAGGTTCAGTGATGCTACCGTCGACGAAACCGAGTTTGTTTTTGGCCTTAAGATTGTTGGTAATAGATCGTACCCACTCGTCATAGTTGTGGCCCTTGAGCAAAATAGGGCTAATAACGGTGCCAGTACCCTCAGAGGGATGCAGATAGTACTTTGTGAAAGGCTCGTAGCGAGGAGTCTTCTTCTCAGCATCACCCATAGCAAATCACGTGGATGGGAAAAAAAAAAAATTTTGAGAAGACAATGAATAGAAGAAAAGAGTAAGGGCACAGGATCGAAAGAAAAATAAATCTAAATTTTAGATAGCTTTGATACCATGTTAGGATAAGAGAATTGCAGAATAATGGCTTGTGTGTATTGAATATGTGCCGCCGAATAAATAGTACAACAGAGGATCGAAGAGAAGCCTAGAGACCTAGCTTGCCAAAACTTACATAAACTGCCAGCTAGCCAATCTCTTAATACTAGGAAAATATAAATACAACATATCACAAAATCTCCTAAAGAAGATTACATATCTTCTAATTTCCGTAATACTTAGTGCCCCTATTACCCTATCTTCGAATATAACTTTAGATAAACTAAGGTGTATTCTCTTCACCATCAAACAATAAGTTAAGGGTTGATCAAGTCTAATCATAACAAATCAGATTAGGTGAAATTAGGATTTGATTAAACCCAATCAAATCTAAGTTTTAGTTACGAAAAGTTCAGGCGAAAAGAACTCGCCCTCAGGCTCGAACCGAGATTAAAGAGCTAATTATTAGTAGTCGATTACGGCTAGTGGCTAGCGAGTCACAAAGGAGGGAGATGAGGATGTGGAAGTGTGGATGTTATGAACCGAAGAGTAAAGTGGGGTCATTGTCTTATCCTAACCGTTGGTGACTGGTGAGGAAGTGGGAGGGAAACACCAACTGAAAGAATACCACAAACTACAAAGAGGAAAACGATGAGATTCATCACTACTATTAAGGGACTTCATTCAGTAGCCCTTCATATTATAGTCACTGCCAAAACCCAAAACAATAAAAAGAAAAATTCCCAGAGACCCATTAAACTGCAGGAAAGATGGCCTGCAGATTGATGGCTGTTCAACAGAACCAACCAGCTTCTTCTTTGGCACTCTTTCACTCTTCTCTCTCCTCTGACTTCAATGGCTGCAGACTCACTCACTCTGTTCAGGTATCATTATTTCCCTTTTCTTTTGTATTTTTTAGTACTGAAAGTTCAATGTTGATTGTTGAGTTTATACATTATAATTCAAGTACTATCTAAAAATCAGTACATCTAAGAATGGTAACACTTTGACTTTCGCGGTCAAAGTAAGAAAATATTGGTTATATATACTCACGAGTGTATGAGAAAATAGCATCGTCTAATGTGATTGTGTAAGATTCAATTCAATATGTATTTTTGAAATATAAACTTTTCATATGCTTTCATCTACTAATGCGTAATTTGATATATTAATAGTCAAAATAGTGCATGACTGATAGTGAAAGTCAAAGTGTTAAGGTGTTAGAGCTTGTCCCATATTGAAAAGAGAGAGGATGACTAACATATAAGCTTGATGGGTTACTCCTTTTATTACCAATTGGTTTTAGGACGGAACTTCATCTCGGCTTGTGTGTGATCATAATCTCCTCCGATATTTGGCCTTTGCGACGAATTTATCATGGTATCAGAGCAGTTCCCACGTAGGGAGGACCTAGTAAGTTGGAAAATTGTTTGGAGCATGTACTCATGTATCCCAACATGTGTTAATGTGTTAACCCACATATGAGAGTATTCAACTTGTGAATTACTCCTATATCTTGTGAATTACACCATAATTGTGGGAAAAAGTTATGTAATCATGAAGAATGGTCCAAATGAGCTTGATTATAAGATTTAAATATTTACTTCGTCTTGGTGATTGTTGCAGTTCAATAGGAATGTAGTGCAACCAAAAGGAGCGTTGCATGTTACAGCATCAAGTGGCAAGAAAATTCTTATAATGGGAGGCACCCGATTCATTGGTATATTTTTGTCAAGACTCCTTGTCAAGGAGGGGCATCAGGTATCCGTCTCGAATCCAAATCTTCTATCCCACTTTTTGTATACTATCAAATTTTATAATAGTGGTATACAACTTAGAGACCTTTTAGAATAAATGACATACACGGGTACTTAGAAAGTGGGATAACTTTCTTTGTTCCATTCGTGTTTACTTGTTAAGTTGTGATGCGACTTCATTAATCTAGTTCCTACTAGGATGGCTTAATTACAGTAATGTTGTGATTGTTCTTTAATCTACTTTAGGTGACTCTTTTTACAAGAGGAAAAGCACCTATTGCTCAGCAATTGCCTGGTGAAGCAGATGCTGATTTTGCTGATTTTTCATCCAAGGTGTGCTGACAGTTTTAAGTGAAGCTTATTTAGTACCTCTTTTATCTATATTATGATTTATGTTTTGAATTCTTATCAGCAATAACTTTTCTTGATTCATAGATCTTGCACTTGAAAGGTGATAGGCAAGATTTTGACTTCGTGAAAAGCAGTTTGTCTGCTGAAGGCTACGATGTTGTTTACGACATCAATGGTGGGTTGTTGGCTATATATTCCAACCCTTTGTGTTCCTAGCTTATTGAACTATTTGTTTGGAAACGTGACCTTCATATATCTTGTCCAATTTCAGGGAGAGAAGCAGTTGAAGTAGAGCCAATATTGGATGCACTTCCGAAGCTAGAACAGTAAGCTTAGTCTTCTACTCTTAAGTTCCTTACTGATTCAGACAGTTCATGCAACTAGCTTAACCAAACAGTTAATGCAATCAGCTACCTTACAAGTTTCAACTTCAATTTAGCTGATGTTGCCAAACCTAACATAAGATTCAGACAATTAAAGAAAACATTTATGCGTTGATGGAAGCACTATTCGAAAATGAACAGAGCTTAACTGTTACACTCTTTTCAGCATTTTTCTCAGATTCTTTGTAGTAACTATAAGTTTGGTCCTTTATTTACCAGATATATTTACTGCTCGTCAGCTGGTGTCTATCTCAAATCAGATCTCTTGCCACACTGTGAGGTAAACCTTTAATTTTTCAATTAGGGAGTTTCATAATGTTGAAGTGCTTTGCATCAAAAGCATGAAATAAGCACTATTTATCAATCTAATCTCATACAGTATTAATTTTTACATAATTGGTAAAACTTCAGACTGATGCAGTTGATCCGAAGAGTAGGCACAAGGGAAAGCTTGACACAGAGAGCTTGCTTGCGTCAAGGGGTGTTAACTGGACTGCTTTGCGGCCTGTGTACATATACGGTCCATTAAACTACAACCCTGTCGAAGAATGGTTCTTCCACCGACTTAAAGCTGGCCGCCCTATTCCTATCCCTGGTTCAGGAATCCAAATTACTAGTCTTGGTCATGTTAAGGTTAGCAACTATGATCAGTTGATCAATATTACTTGCTTCTACTTCATTGTCACTACAAAAATGGGCGGATTCTGGTTTGATTTCAGGTTATGCTCAAGATATATGAATATAACGTAAACGTGATATAAATACAAAAAATATGGTAATTGTGTTAAATCCGGTCAGATCTCAGGCTGTTTGGTTCCGCTCATTGACTTTAGGTTGAATTTGGGTCGACGAAAGATTGTCAGCTCTAACGTACACTACTAAATAGTATTGCTCATGAACAAAGCTGCTGCTGTTTACACTGTTATTAATTAATCAATATTAATCAGAAATTTGGACTATGTATACATGAGCATCTTTTTGCATGATGGAAAGTTTTGCAACTTTAGAAGTCTAATAATGTGGGAATTATGCTAGGATTTAGCAAAGGCTTTCTTGCTTGTACTTGGAAATGATAAAGCAAGCGGTGAAGTCTTCAATATTACCGGAGAGAAGTATGTAACATTTGATGGACTAGCAAGAGCATGTGCAAAGGTACTGTTGCCAAAGTTTGAATCTGTTAAACAAAAAACAAACCCCATAACTAATTACTGTTATTTTTTCTGATTATTGTGTTGCTTATCTCATTTGTTATTCAGGCTGGTGGATTCCCAGAACCTGAGATAATCCACTACAACCCCAAGGAGTATGATTTTGGTAAAAAGAAGCCTTTCCCCTTCCGTGACCAGGTATGTACAATAACTAAACTCGACTAGGCTTATCTACTAGTCGTCTTCCTGGCTTCTTACCTGTGATTATAAATTTATAATAAGCTTAAAAGTTTCTTGAGAGTCAGTGCTCATATATAAAAGAGAAATGAACACAAACTATATGATTGTCCTCTGTCCTTTATTACACCCCATGAATCTGGACCATTGATACCGGAAACGTGGTACGTGGCCACGTTTCACGTTCCAGGGGACGCGTCCCGGAACGCGAAACGGGTACGCGGTACGTGGGACGTGGGCTAGGAGTCCATCTGAGGCTGCGTTCCGCGTTCCCGTTTCCGTACCACGTTCCGGAACGTTCTCTGTTCCTTGTAACAATGATCTGGACAAGCTCCTGATCGATGGATTGGTTATTAGAAATAAGAACTGCCTAGAGGATAAATGTTTAATAAAGATATGACGTAAACTGTGACTTAGTATGGAGTATGGACATAGCGAACCACCAAATCACCATGAGACGAACACATTCAAATACAAGATGATAATAACCTTGATGTGTTTTCTGCAAAGAAGAAGCACCAGATAAAGTAGTTAGTATTCATAAACCTTTATGGGGAGTCAGTTCTCAGAAGTATGTACTTGTTCTCCGTCTTCTACTAGTCTGTTACTATCATTTTCCTGAAATAAGACAATTGTTTTCACCAACAGTAAGTTCTTGCTGCGATTTCAAGGCCTTAATCTCAAGGTTTACCCATAATAGTTGTTGCATAACAACTTTAAGTTACCACTTATAGTCTGTTGTATCTTTCTAATCCAAAATGCCTCACTTTAAACTAGTTCTTTTGGATTACAAGGAAGCAGCTAGCTAAATCAACTGATTACTCTTTCCTGAACCAGTACTAATTTCTGCTGTTCGTTCTTCTTAAATGCAGCATTTCTTTGCATCGATCGAAAAGTCAAAGAACTTGCTCGGTTGGAAACCAGAGTTTGACTTGGTTGAAGGTCTTACAGACTCATACAACCTAGATTTTGGAAGAGGAACTTTCAGGAAAGCTGCTGATTTCTCCACAGATGACATTATTTTGGGCAAGACCCTTGCTACTGTCTAAAACTGAATGTTGCTTTGATCAAACGAGATCTTCAAACATTGATTACAATCTGAGATTAGTGGCTGAATATGAATGATGCATATATCATAATATGACTTCAAAGTTAGATTGGCATTTTGTATTTTATATTTTTGATATTTCACTCTTTTGATATTTATTTATTCGGAAATGTGGTCGGGTGAAGCAAAAAGGGTTCCCTATCAACAAGGAAACTTTGGTTAGATAGGCATATTGTAATTTGTAAATCTTACCTAAAAGCAAACCATAACAATACTGAATACTTCATACATTGACGTGGTAAAAATCGAACCCCCAAAACCTGTTGATTGTGCTAATAAGTAAATCATGTTTGGAAATTGAAACTTGTTCTAGTAAGAGTTGATCAAGTGAGCCCAGCTAAATTTGGGCAGCTGATTTGCAACCCAAATAAACACTAAACCTCTCAGCCCAACCCAATTTTGCCAAAGTTGGCAAAACGTTTTTGGCTCAAAATGTATTTCAGCTTGATGCACCGGGCAAAACGGGCCAGCTTTCGAGACCGCCATGATAAGATCAAGTCCTAGACCTCCACATAGTGTCTTCTAAATTTCGAATCATGATAAAGAGTTGTATGGACTAGAATCTCTTTGATGGATTACCCATTCGACTGGACAAAGCAAACCTTGTAGGGCCTTGAAATTAATATGGTTGATTTGGGTTGTAAATTACGGTTTTGTTGGCTGCCTCTTTCATTTTTGGGTTCTTTTTTTCTGATAGTGTATTATTTGGAGATTGTACACTGTACACCGAACTCAAGACTTGGGATTGAATTCCGTCTATATCACCGCGCTTAGTCACCCGTTAGCACCAAAAAAATATACTTCCTCCGTCCTGAAATAAGTGAAACACTTCTCTTAAAAAACTCTCAAAAAGAGAGAAGTGTTTCACTTATTTCAAAAAGGAGGAAGTATAAAATTAAGGAAAAATGGATCAGAATACCCCCAACTTTGGGCGGTCCGCTTTTGATACCCCCAACTTTGGATTATTTTTAAATACCCCTAACTTTGGGGGTGGTCCCGCTAAAAATGCACCATTTACCCATTGTTATGGCCAAGTTGAACCCGAGAAACAAAACCCCCCACCCCCTCTCCGCTCATCTTTCTCTCTCCTCTCCCTCATCCCCCAACCCCCCATGCCACCTTCCCTCACCACCATTTCTCTCTCCTCCCTACCACCTTCGTCACCACCTTCACTCCCACCAACAACCACCTCTGATTTCTCACCATCCCACCCGGCTCACTCATCTCCCTAAACCCTAAACCTAAGTTGATTTCTTACCGCGCCCCCCTCGATTTCTCACCAACTAATTCGTGTTCGTTTTTTCGAAGGGGTGAGGGGAGGGGGTGGTGGGGCTGCGGGATTTGAAGGGGGGGGGGGATGCGGGATTCGAAGGTGTGGGGGAGGGGGGCTACGGGATTCGAAGGGGTGGGGGGAGGGGCGGGATGCGGGATTCGAAGGGGGTGGGGGGGGGGGTTGCGGGATTCGAAGGGGTGGGGGAGGGGGGGGGGATGCGGGATTCGGGGGGTGGGGGGGAGGGGAGGCTGCGGGCCGGGGTGGTGGGGAGGGTTGTGGGGGAGGGGGGAGGGTTTGCGGGGGGATGAGGAGGGGGGGCTGCGGGGGAGGGGTTCGAAGGTGGTGGGTGGGCGTTGGGTGGGGGGAGGGGCAAAGGTGGTGGCTGGGCGTTGGGTGGGGGGGGAGGGGCAATGGTGGTGGTCGGGCGTTGGGTGGGGGGAGGGGCAAAGGTGGTGGGCTGGGCGTTGGGTGGGGGGGAGGGGCAAAGGTGGTGGTCGGGCGTTGGGTGGGGGGGAGGGGCAAAGGTGGTGGGCAGGCGTTGGGTGGGGGGGAGGGGCAAAGGTGGTGGCCGGGCGTTGGGTTGGGGGGAGGGGTTCAAAGGTGGTGGTTGGGGTGGGGATGGGGTGTGGGGCTGGTGGGAGGTGGGCTGGTGGCTAGGTGGTGGTTGTAATGGAGGAAGAAGAAGTAGAGGATGGAAAAAAAAAAATTATCTTTGCTACTAGGGTTCTGACAAATGCAGGTGCGTTTTTGGCGGGCCATTTCAAAAGTTGGGGGTATTTAAAAATATTTCAAAGTTGGGTATCGAAAGCGGACCGCCCAAAGTTGGGGGTATTCTGATTCATTTTTCCTAAAATTAACAAATAAGTAAAACAAAAATGTTTTGGATATATGCACCTAACATTAAATGTATTCAAAGAACACATCATTTTGTAAATACTTCTAAAAATACAATAATACGTGTCCTTTCTTGACCTACACACATCTTATACTCTTGGATCAATTAGCTAGGTTTTTTTCTTGGAAAGGTATTGTATTCATACTACCTCCGTTTGTTTTTAATTGTTACACTTTTTTTTGAGTCGTTTTTATTTAATTGTTACACTTTTACTTTATCTATATATATAGTAACATATCACATCATATTTACTCATTTTTCTACCTTATTTAACCCACCAAACCTTTTATTATTACTCACTCCAAACCATCTATACCCCACTTATCTCTTTCCTCCAATACTTTCATGATTTTTTTTACATTTTTCAAAACAGAATCAATTATTGTTGCACTTTTACATTTCCCAAACCATCAAAGTGAAGTGTAACAATTAAAAACAAATGGAGGTGGTATATTCTTATGTTTTTTTCATGAAATTATCAAGGTTATCCTGTACATTATCTAAATTTATTAAATAACTCTATTTTACAATAAGATCTTTATAAGAAAATTAATTATTAGATAATTTTCTAAAGTATTTTTCAAGAGTTATTTTAAAGCATGACCCATGTAAGAGTCATCTTAGAAGGAAAAAGAATGTCTAAAAGAAGATTATTATACTTTTCTTTTGGACAAATTACAACGAAACATGCGATTACACGAAACTTTTTAATTTTCTAAGGGCGGCAGTAACTTAAAATTTGTCAATAAAGACTTTTTTGCAAGTTACAACGTCGGTGGTTTACCCATAATTAGTTAATTTCGTTCAAGAAATCAAACTACATTATCTCAAGTTTTGTTAATACTATATATCCTTATCCCGAAATACGTCATCCTTTTTACGAGAATAATCTTTAAAATTCTTTGTTTACTTGAATTAGTCTAACCTTAATCACACATTCTAGTATAATCCACCCAACTAATAATCTTTTTAACATCTTGACAGCAAGGTTAACCTTAACTTGTGCCACGTGGTGGAACTTAGTCCTTCAGATGCTGACATTTGGCACATTTGCAAACGCCACATGCTCTGAGAAACAGCCACATATACTATTTATCTTATTTAGTGGGTCCCGCTTCTTTGTCGGCTAGGGGTCCTAGCCGTATCTTGAAATTACAGTAGCTTTGGCATGCCACATGCCCACATGCAAGGTTTTGCTTACGTGTCGGCGTGAGTTCTCTGCTATGTTGGACCTACTACCTTAGTAACCTTACCTACGATTAGACTTGTTAATGGGAACGGTCGGGGAAGGTAGAGCTATCAATCTCTGATCCGACCAGGGATGAGCATGGGTTCAGGTTTCCAGGACCCTACCCGGACTCTACTGGACCCGACCCTAATTTAAGGGTATGGGTCTAATTTTTTCAGACCCTAAGGGTCCGGGTCTAGGTCTGGGTCAAAGTAAAATTTTTAGGGTCCTGAATCCTTAGACCCTAAAAATATTTAGTATATAAGTTTTAACATTTTTTAGTCTTCTTTTTTTCTTTGTTTTAGGATATTAGTCTTTCAAGATATTATTTATATTGTCCTAAATAGTATACGTTGCTCTAGACATAATTATTATTGTAGTTTATATTTTTCTTATTTATGAGTCTTTTTTCTATATGATCATTTTTCGTCATGAAATATTAATAATGCTGAAAATTTGGCAAAAATAAAGAAATAGGCCTGGACTCTAGACCCGGACCCGTAGACTCTACAAACCCTAAGAGTCTGGGTCTGGGTTCAATTTTTCCAGATCCTTTGGGTCCGGGTCTGCAAAAAAAAATTAGGGTCCGAGCCTAGGGTCCGACTGGATTCGACCCTTGCCCATCCCTAGATCCGACTTAATAATCGAACTTGAAATTAACTGAAGTTACTAAGAGAAATTCGAACTCTTATAAATTCCCACTAATTGAATTTAACTAATCGAATTCTTTTTTTTACTATTTTGACATATTTGTATCACAATAGAAAATCCAGCCAAGTGAAACTCAAATTTGTTGGGACTTGGGAGCGCTCTCCAACTAGCTTTTTAAGAAGGGAGAACATGGAGAACTACTTCTTACCTAATAATGAGTCTCTTGGGTTTGTCCTCTATGGAGACACTTTAAAAAGTGTTTATTGGAGGAAATAGCATTTGGGACAAATGGAAAATGACTCTCCATAGCCCCAACTAATTGGTGACAAATGACACAAGGAATGAATTTGATAAATTGACACGGGGTCATTAATTACATAGTGAAAAATAGAATAGAGAGCTCTTTAAATAGCTTTATTTTTAGTGGGTGTTTTTTAGTTACACTCCCTCCGTTCCTGTTTGATTTCCTATTTAGAATCCTTTTAAGAGAGAAAAAAGTCAAAGTAGGAAAAACAAATAGGAACAAAGGGAGTAGTTTCTGAAAGTAGCTTGGAGAGAGAGAATAGTGGATAGTTCGTTGGAGAGCCATTACCATTGTACATGCTCTCACATATCAACAGAAATTGCCAACCCTAGGGTAGGTTAGAAGCGACCCTAGTTCTACTTTATTACTACCTCTGTTTCACAATACATGCACCATTTCTCATTTAGGCACTATTCATCAACCAACTTTGACAATTTTTCTCTCACCATTACGTAAGAAAAAATATAGTGAAGTGTGATCTTGTTAAATTCGTCTCAATGCGAGGATTCCAAATATCAATTCTTTATAATTTTTACTTATACACAATTAAAGATATTAATGTTCAAAGAAGAGTGTTGGAGTGCGTGAAAAAGCAAATGGTGCATGTATTGTGAAACGGAGGAAGTACTTATCATCACTTGTATTGAGTAGGTAGGTTGTTTCATTTTTTTTTTTTGAAGAATATGAGAAAAGGCAGAAATAAACTATAGGGACCTTGTTACCTAAATAATACTCTCTTTGTATTTTTTTTATCCTTCTCACTTGGAATCTTGATAATATTCACAATTAGAGAAAATCTTTTAAATTGATCTTCTCAATATGTAAGAAAAAATATAGTCATGTGGGATCTTGTTTGATTCGTCTCAATGAATATTTTATTAATATCCAATAATTATAATTTTTACTAATATGTAATGAAAGATATTTAAGGTTGAATAAATGCATTGACAAACGCGCAAAGTCGGAGTAGGAAAGATAAAAAAATACAGAGGGAGTATATGCATAATCTCTGTGGCTTTATTTAGTCCATTGATCCACACTAGTAGAATAAATGCATATTGCTGCGGTCATTAAGTGGCCTATTGCGGCGGTTTTGACCGCGCAACAATTAAGAGGGCAGCAATAGGTAATTAAACTATTGTTGCGGTTTTTAACAGCAGCAATATTACAACATATTGCTGCGGTTTTAAGCGAAAACCGCAGCAATTTGTTTATTTTTTATTAGAAAAGTACAACATATTGCTGCGGTTTTAGGCTAGAAACCGCAGCAATAGCTTGGCCTATTGCTGCGGTTTTTGTCCAAAACCGCAGCAATAGGCCCTGGTACAGGTAAATTTTTTTTTTTTTTTTGCATTTTACCATCAAATTTAAAAGAGTAAAATCAAGCAAGTAACCCATCCACTATCCATCAAATTAACATATGAATTTCTTTAATATATAAAGATAAAAAAGCTAGTTACATAGATAATACAAAAAATCAAAAAGTAAAATGAAAAAGCAAAAATAAAAAAGCAGTTACAACTAAATGACTAATTACAAAAAATATAATAAATACAAAAAATATATTAAAAAATAAGAAACTAAAAATAAAAAACCCTAAAACAAAAAATAAGAAACTGAAAATAAAAAACCCTAAAACAAAAAATAAGAAACTGAAAATAAAAAAACCCTAAAATAAAAAACTGAAAATAAGAAATTGAAAAAACAAATTGAAAAATCTCGAAGAAGTCGAACGATCCACGAGCAAGCAACGACGCGAAAGCAAACAAATCTCGTAAGACAAACTTCGCCCACGAGCAAACTCGAACTCGAACGACCCATGAACAAGCCGGTGACCAGCGAAAGCAAACAACGACGGACAAATTTCGCCGGCGAGTATAAATTTCGAACAAATCTCGCCGGCAAGAACAAATCTCGAACAAGCCCACAAATTTCGAACAGATTACGAGTTAGAGAGAGAAGATTACAAATTTCGCCGGCGATAACTGGAGAAGACGCAAATGTCGAACTAATTTCGCCGGCGAGTAAAAATTTCAAACGAGATCTCACCGGGCGAGAACAAATTCGAACAAGCCCACAAAGTTCGAACAAATTTCGAGCAGTACGAGTGAGAGAGAGAAGATTATCGCGTGCGAGATTAGGAGCGAAATCCTCGGGGCTCGGATTAAACGAAAATGGCGAAGGACGAGTGAGAGAGAGAGAGATAGAGCAGTGAGAGAGAGAGAGAGAGAGAAGTGAGAGAGAGAGCGGTGAGAGAGATAAAACAACGGCCTAAGGAGAGAAAGCAGTGAGAGAGGAATAACAAGGAAACCCTAGTTGGGCTTTTTATTATTAATTTTAAAAGTCTATTCTTTGCGGGTTCTTCTAGGAACCGCAAAAATAGATTAAACGGTTTTTTCACCAAATACCCCCGACAAATAAATTTATTCACCAAATACCCCCACTTTTTTCAAAATTCACCAAATACCCCGACCTTTAAAAAAAATTCACCGAGATACCCACGACATTTCAAAAAATACCCAAAATGCCCTTTTAGGCTAACGGACGTTAGTGCTCCGTTAACTAATTAACCTAAAAAACCCTAATTAAACCCTTATTAACCCTAATTAAACCTAAAACCCTAAAACTCTAATTAACCCTAAAACCCTAAATAACCCTAAACCCACCCCCAAGCCCACCACCCTCCCACCCCACCCCCACCCACCACCCCCGCCCCCACAACTCCAACCCCACCGGCCCCCTCCCCGCCGCCGCCGCGCCCCTCCCTCCCCCCAGCCACGCCTCCCCCCCACCGCCCCTAGCCCGAATCCCCCCTCCTCCCCCCCCCTTCGAATCCCGAGCCCCCCACCCCCGCCCGCGGAGAAGCAAACTTCTCTTAGACCTCGAATTCTACGCACTCGGAGATCTTGCGCCGCCGGAGATCGATGACTCGGATCTAGTGCGAAACCGTCGACTCGTTCGAAGGAGTGAGGGAGGGGGGCGCCGCGAGATCGAGGGAGTGGGAGGCGCGAGGAGGGAGGGAGGGGGAGGGAGGCGTGAGGGAGGTCGAGGGAGGGGGCTGCGTGGGGGCCGCCGGGGAGTGGGTATGTGTGGGGTGCGCGGGTGGGGGGGAGGGGAGGGGGCTGCGTGGGGCTTCTTTGGGGAGGGGAGGGGGGTGGGGGCTGGTGGGGGGTTGGGGTTGGGTGGTGGCTCTAGGGTTGGGGGGGTGGGGTTGGGTTAGGGAGAGAGAGAGTTAGGGTTTTTAGGTTTACTTAGGGTTTAGTTAGGTTTAATTAGGGTTTTTTTAGGGTTAATTAGGATTTTTTAGGATTAATTAGGGTTAATGACTAACGGAGTTAACTCCGTTAGTCAATAAGGGCATCTGGTGAATTTTTTTAAAGGTCAGGGGTATATGGTGAATTCGAAAAAAAGTGGGGGTATTTGGTGAATAAATTTATTTGTCTGGGGTATTTGGTGAAATAACCGTAGATTAAAATATTATTAAATTATTTTTTTTAGTAATATTTTATTATATTGCTGCGGTTTCCACCCGAAACCGCAGCAATATGTCTGGTCAAACAGTCAAAGAAATTTGAAAAAAATTCCGTTGACACATATTTCTGCGGTTTCCAGCCACAACCGCAGCAATATGTTTAGTTTCGATTTTTCTTTTTTTTTTCGTGGTTTGTTGCTGCGTACGGGTAAAACCGCAGCAATACCACCGCAGCAATAAGCAAAAATTCTACTAGTGCCACTTTGACTTTTGCGCTATACACATAACTCATTTTGTTTTTTTTTCTACAAATATATAATGCTAGGTATTGTTTGATTTGTCTTGATGGATACCAGCTTTTAATAATTTTTATTAGTTGATAATTAAAGATATTTATGGTCAAACTTATGCATTATTGTCAATTGTGAAAGTCAAAATAGAACAACTAAATCAAAACATTATAGTAAGAAAGAAAACTATCTTTAAAGGACAAACTAATTAAGAATAAAAAATGTGAGTTTCTTAGCCTTTTGAGGACGGAGGGAGTAGTATTAGGTAATTGGCTCTTGACCAGATTTTGTTATCCCAAACAGATTATAGATTAATAATGTGTGGGAGAATAATTTATAATCAATGGTAGAGAAAAAATGAGTAGATACAAGAAATAGATTAGATTATAATAATTTAATATTATACAACCCTAATTTTCCAAATTACAAAAGGTTTTGATCTAACATTTTGGCTTCATATTGACCATATTCAATAACGATTATCGTACCTCCTCTGTCTCAAAATAAATGTGATAGTTTGATTAGCACACTTAGGCCCCGTTCTTTTGGACTGAGAGAAACTGAACTGAATTGAGCTAAACTGAACTGAACTAAAATGAACTGAACTGAAATTAACTGAACTGAGATAAACTGAATTGCAGAGAGAAACTGAACTGAAGTTAAATGAACTGAACTGTAAATAAGTCCAAAAGAACAGGGCCTTACTTATGTACAACTTTATTTGTTATTATATCTAATCTATACTAATATATTAAAAGGTGTGTCTGACAACATATACACGTCACGTGGGACCTCTCTTACTCCACTAGAATTATCTAATGTGTACATATGTCATGTCAACTAACAAAAGTAAATTGGCTTGCAACAAGATTTGAACCTGTGACATGTTGCTACTATACGTAGCACCATTACCATCTCAACCAACTTTTAATCATGCTTTAAATGTCCACATTATTATATTTGTACCTTTTAAATGTTGAGTTTTTTATTATTATATTTTAATGCGAATGGAAAAAAATGCATATCAAGTTCGGGAAAAGTACCATCCGGGGCAACTCCCGAGCCCAAATACTAGTTATCTATTAGTAAAACTTGTGAAAAGTTGATATTCAATAATATTTTTCGTTCTTTTTTTTATTAACTCACTTGTCTTTTGGTAGTAATTTTTTTTTGAAATAATAATTAAAATCAAAATTTAGTCATGCATGTTGGATCTTGTTCATATTTTTCAATATGAATTTCTTAAAATATCAACTTTTGTAGATTTAGTACTAGAGATCTAACTAAAATATTGACGGTTGAATATGTGCATTAAAGGGAATGAAAAGCCACATGATTAAATATAATAAATAAATGAAGGGATCATCCTTTTCTTCCTAGTTATACCCCATGCATATCAATTTAATTTTAATTAAACTAAAACTATCTTCCAGGAGTACATATTAATAATCTAACGTATTCAGAAAATTTACTAACCTAGCATAATAATTAGGAAGAATAAATTTAATTTTACAATATTTTTTTTACTTTATTCTACAACCACCAAGCAAATATGAATTAAAAAAAACATACTTCCTCCGTTCCAAAATAAGTGAAACACATACTATTTTAGAACGTTTCAAAATAAGTGAAACATACCTTAAATGGATAAAAGAAAGTGACAAAATGACAAGGATACCCATCACAAACTTGTGTGGTTTGTTTTTCTCTCTCCTCTTTTTGAAAATGAAAAGGGTATTTTATGACTTTTTGGCTTTTGAAAGTGATGTTTATTAAATCTTGTGCCCAATCTCTATGTTTCACTTATTGTGGAACGGAGGAAGTATATAACATCCTAATTCCTATCCATTATTCCATTAATATTTTTGTAACACGTGTATAGAACCAATTTAATGCTTTGTATTACACCTTGCATGCACCGCTTTAATTTCACGTCGAATGGTCTGCTCGACGTTACTTAGCAATCGGTCGCTTAATTAATACACAACTTTAGATTCTAGTGACCAATCAATTGGCTAGCTTTAAATTATGGCATAAATATCAAAGTTTTCAATCGGAGTCATACTCACATAGTGTGTTCTAGCAGATCCCGACATAGTCAAAATTCTATAGAGCTAGAACGTTCTCGTGTCACTACGACTTACTTAGCCCTAGAAAGGATTTGGATTACCCAGCAATTCGATCCCTTTCTTTCATCAATCAATTAGCTAACATAGAGTGTGCAGGGGAATTTTACTTACCCTCCTCTCAATTCCGGAAGAGCTTAAGCGCTTAGCTTGTTTAGCTGGACTATATTAATATATGTAACGTTTTGATTTAGTATGCACGTGGAACATTTCCCTTGTCAACCAAATACGATTGCAGTAGAGGCAGATTCAAGATTTCAAATTTAAAGGGACACAAATAAAATGATTCACCAACACACATATATACCAACAACTCAACAAGTGAATAATGAGCCTAATAGACAAATTTGGTAATACTTCTAATTCAAAATACATTTGACATTGCGAAATTGAATTTCAATTTCGAACTTTACATTACCTCCAAAAAAATTCCCAAACGTTATATATTAGCGCCATATATTACAAAAAGAGCTTTTAAAATATCATATATCGTACTCCATCTGTATATTCAATAAATAAAACATTGACTTTAAATTAATGCTCCTCAACACAACTTTAACTATACCTTATAATTATTTATATTACTAAAGATTAGAAGTTGATATAAATATAAAAGTACTTATTGAGGAAAATTCAACAACATCTTAAGTAATAACATTTGCTTTTACATGCTAGCTTGTTAGAGCAAAAAAAAAATCTCGTGAAACTTGGTACATATATAGTACATAAAACAAAATTGTTGCATTTATTTAAAAACTAAAGAAGTGATTGTCAGAGACGTGTTCTAAAAAATTAATAGATAGAGATCTAGAGTTGGATATATAAAATTTTAGAAAACCATAAGTCTTAAAATAATCAAGAGAAGACAATTTAAATTAGAAAAGAGTGAAAAAAAAAACGAAAAGAACAAGGCATTTCGAAAAATGGCAAAAAAAATTGATAGAAGCTAGCATCAATCTTGCAAATTAAAGATACCGACTACGGACTAGGGGACTACCCAAAACAACGCATAGCAAGACACAACATAAAAGGAAAAAAAAGAAAAGGAAAGATCAAATTGAATGTTGCATCTTGCAAAATTCGATCACAAATAGATTTCAAATACATGTATTAATTGAAAACAAGGAAACGACCACCTGAGCAAATGAGATTACATTTTTTTTTTGGGGGGAGCAAATCAATCAATATATATATATAAAGGAGGAACTTTTCGGGAGCATAGGGAGCTCCTCAAGATTTCGAGCTCATAGAGCGCGCCACGTAGGATTGCCACGTCATCAATTTATATTTTTATTTTTTACAAAAATAGAGTTCTAGATGATTTAAATACATATAAAGAGATTTGGATAAGCGAAAATTAGAGTTTGGATTTGAATCAACAACCTAAATTATTATATCATGAAAATTGTGTATAACTTTTGCTACATAATTCAGAATATTATAATTTTTGTATCATTGGAGAGCATTCGAAATATGCTTCGAAATAAGATCCATTTACAATATAGTTGTACAACTTATGAAATATAGAGCGCCATGTAGGATTGTCATGTCATTAATTTTTCTTTTTATTTTTTTTCTAAAAATAGAGTTCTGCATAGATTTAAATACATATAAGGAGTCTTGGATAAGCAGAAATTAGAGTTTCGTTTTGAATGAACAACCTAAATTATTATATTATGTAAATTATGTATAACTTTTACTACCTAATTCAGAATATTATAATTTTTGTACTATTAAATAGTGCTCGAAATATGCTTTGAAATAAGATCCATTTACAATATAGTTCTACAATTTATGGAATAGAGAGCGCCACTTAAGATTGCCATGTCATTACTTTTTTTTAAATATATTTTGAGCTCATAGAGTGCGCCACGTAGGATTGCCACATCATCAATTTATATTTTTATTTTTTACAAAAATAGAGTTCTAGATGATTTAAATACATATAAAGGGATCTAGATAAGCGAAAATTAGAGTTTGGATTTGAATCAACAACCTAAATTATTATATCATAAAAATTGTGTATAACTTTTGCTACATAATTTGGAATATTATAATTTTTGTACCATTGGAGAACATTCGAAATATGCTTCGAAATAAGATCCATTTACAATATAGTTGTACAACTTATGAAATATAGAGCGCCATGTAGGATTGTCATGTCATCAATTTTTATTTTTATTTTTTTCTAAAAATAGAGTTCTACATAGATTTAAATACATATAAGGAGTCTTGGATAAGCAGAAATTAGAGTTTTGTTTTGAATGAACAACCTAAATTATTATATTATGTAAATTGTGTATAACTTTTGCTACCTAATTCAGAATATTATAATTTTTGTACCATTAAATAGTGCTCGAAATATGCTTTGAAATAAGATCCATTTACAATATAGTTCTACAATTTATGAAATAGAGAGCGCCACTTAAGATTGCCATGTCATTATTTTTTTTAAAATATTTGAAAAAAAATAGAATTCTACATATATTTAAATACATAAAAGAGTTTTGGATAGGGGGGAATTAGAGTTACGTTTTGAATAAACAACCTAAATTATTATATTATGTAAATTAAATTTAACTTTTGCAACCTAATTTAAAACATTATAATTTTTTTACCATTAGAGAGTGGCAGAGTGCTTAAAATATGCTTCAAAATCGGATCTATTTACAATATAGTTTTACAACTCATGAAAATATATTAAATTAGATGCATTGTAGGACATTATTTAGTCTTTTTTTTAGATAAATATAATAATGGCTATAAGTATTAAGTATAGTGTATTATATGTGATTATAACATTTGATTATAAGTCCAATTTACAGGATTAAACGTATTATCTTTCAAAACCTCAACCTTACTCAACCAAACCAAAATAATATAGTATTGCAACAAAATTTATTAACTAAAATCTATAGCGATAAAGTTACATATATATTAGAGTTTTGGATTATGTAAAAATTAGAGTTTGATTTAAATAAAACAACCTTTGAATATTATAAAGAGCTCAACCTAAGCATGCCATGTCATTCTTATCAATTTTTAAGAAAGTATTCTTTATGTCCTGCATCTATTAAATTATTACCCTCTACTTTCTTAAATTATCATTCGCGTATTATTCATGTTAAAACTGTATTAGCTATTGTTAGTCATACCTGTTATTGGGATACCATTTAATAATAGACTTAGCTACAATATTCAATTGAATATTAAAAATTATAAAATTTATATATCAAAATAACAAATCTAGAAATTATAGTATAATGACAAATACTTTCTCCGTTTTTTTTCTACTTCAACAATAGGTTTGGACATAGTTTTTAAGGAAAGAAAAAATGGGTAGTTTAGCATAGAGGTACCTCTTTAGTTAACTAGAATAGGGGACAAATAAATCCTTATTAAAGTAAACGCAACTTTATAAGGCAATTCGGGTAATTAATGATGGTTTTATTAACATAAAGTAAAGGTAATATTGTCAACTGTAGTTTTTTTTTTTTACCAAAAGTGGAATGGTCCCAAAAGATGAAACTATCTAAAGTGGTAATTGTTGTAATAGAAAAAGAACGGAGGAAGTATGTAAAATACAATGATCTTGAAAAATCTCATTTTACAACAACACAAAATCAACAATAATATTAACAAAAAATTTGCAATAAAATAAATAAACAACAACCCGTGCAACGCACGGGCTTCAAGCCTAGTTAGATTACATGGAAGTTGGAACGTGGTATATATGTGCACCGAAGTATCTAAACAGTTTATTAAATATCTTACAGAATTTATTTGTTTTTTAAAAATTTGGTGGATCACGTGCCATCCTAATTCCAACATGAATCCGCCCCTGGATATATTTGTAGGCATAAAAAAAATTATTAAGTGTCACATCATTTTTATTTGACCCATTAAAGTCAAAAGTTGATTTTTATTAAGAGATGATCATCAAATTTAATTAATTTGGGCTTATCACTACATTAGGCCTATTTTAATTAGGGGTGCGTTCTCTTTACCTGAATAACCCTGAACTGAACTAAACTAAACTTATCTGAACTGAACTTATTGGACATGATTGGACCTTATTCAACTTATTGGACATGATTAAACCTGATTGAAACTTATTAGACCTGATTGGACCTGATTGAAACTTAATAGACCTTATTGGACCTGATTGGAACTTATTTGACCTTATTTGGCAAAAAATTTGATGAGTAATAACATAAATATTACCCCTAACATAATTAATATCCCTCAAAATTTATTATGACATAATAATTATTGAAATTTATCCTTCAAAAAAATAGTAATTATTAATTATCTCTTATGATTCATACATTTTAACAAAAAAAAATATTATTTATATGCTTGCCTATACACAACTTCACTACTATATTTAGTAGTCTTGTTTTGATTTCATAAAGCACTAGTAGGAAATCAATTAATAACATTTATATCTTTCATTGTTATTAGTAACAAAAACATGTTATCTCTAGTTATTTAAAGACGAATTACAAAATATTATAATTATGATGATTATTATTGTTAACCTTTTTTGACCATGATTATAATATTTTTTAATAATAATAACATAATCAGCTAATAGTAATACGAATAATAAAATAATAGATAATAATGCAAATATAATACTATATAATCATAGTGGTACTTTAATTAAAAAAAATTAATAATAACATGATCAGCTAATAGTAATATGAATAATAAAATAATAGACAATAATATAATGCAAATATAATACTATATAATAATCATAGTGGTACTTTAATTAAAATTTTAATTTTAATTTATTAATCATTGACTATTTGGACCTTATTGGAACTTATTGAACCTGATTAGACCTAATTGGCCCTTATTGGAACTTATTGCACCTGATTAGAACTTATTGGACCTTACTGGACCTTATTGGAACTTATTGGACCTGATTGAAACTTATCTGAGCTGAACTGAAATGAAATGATTGGACCCGAAACTTAATTTTTTAAGGTGAAGAGAACGCACCCTAAGTAATCTATTATTGGGTCAAGGTCCCATTAAATGAAAGTTGGGCTAATAAAAGAGTTTATGTCCATGAGGTCCAAGAGGCAGGATAGCTGGAAACCCTAGGTTCAACTAAGCTCTATAAATAGAGAGCTCATATTCATTTGCAAGGGGAGAAAAACAGAAGACTCAAAAGAGAGAGAGAGAAATCTGTTCCAGAGAGTCTCTAAGGGCGTGTTCGACAACAATTCTGTGGTAGTAGCTGTTTACAAATAACTAGTTGAAAATTCAAACAAAACTTTAATATATAATTTATATACCACTAAAAGCTACCCCAAAAGCTACAAATTGTAGCTTTTCACAAACACTACTAAAACACTACTTATACCACTAAAAGCTATTTACACCACTATCTTACCAAACAATACTATTTTTTTTAATTAGTGTTTTGACCGAGTCAAAACACTAAAAGCTACTTAAAAAGCTTGTGCCGAACACTCCCAAAGTTTGCACATCCAAATCAAACTTGAAGGAGATCAAGCCCGGAGGCCCTCATTCAAGAAAGTCAAATCATTCCTGGAGATCGAATCAGTGGAAATACATTATTAGAGATTGTACTCAAATATTTATATCAATAAAATTTATATTTGTTTCACATTTTTTGACTTTGTATATTGCAGATCTAAAATTTGTGTTTACGATATTCCGATAGATATTTTTGGTTGAAATTAATTTGGTGGATCACGTGCCATCCTAATACTAGTATTCCAAGAAAAGAAAAAGGAAGCAGAAAAAACAATAACGTAATACTTCATATATTTGGTTGAAATTAAAATCTACAAAGAACCAGATTAACGTACAAATTACAATATATCTTCAAGACTTAATATAATATAAGTATGACTTAATCACATACCACCAAAGATTAAAAAAGAAAAAAGAAATTATCTGGCCAGTGGCCACCCAACCATAACTCTATATATATCCCCTAAACCCTCCCTCAACTCGTCAGTATCAAATCCAAATTCTCCTTAAAAACTCACACAAAAGTCAAATCACACACTATCTTTATAAACTTTCTCTATACGTTCAAAAAAAATGGCACCGCCAAACCTCGAAACCGCGACCACAAAGCCAACTTTGGGCTCAGTGGGTAAGCATAATATGAGCCGGGCCTACATAACGTTCTTAGCGGGCAACGGAGATTACATCAAGGGTGTTGTTGGGCTGGCTAAGGGCATAAGAAAGGCCCGGTCAGCTTACCCGTTGGTGGTGGCGGTGCTGCCCGACGTGCCCGAAGAACACCGTAGAATATTGGTGTCTCAAGGGTGTATAGTTCGGGAAATTGAATCCGTTTACCCGCCTGAAAATCAAACTCAATTTGCTATGGCTTATTATGTCATTAATTACTCTAAGCTTCGCATTTGGGAGGTAAATTCTTTTTTCTTGCCGTATTTTGTTGTATTTTAGTGTTCATTATCATAGTGTTAACTATATATTTGTATTGATTGTTCTTATTAATGGTTAACATTTGTTTATAATGATCATTATTAATAAACTACTCGTTAGTTTTAGTTGTTATTTGTTAAATAGGGCGGCAAATGATCAATTCTTTATGGAAAATGATACTTCCTCCGTTCCGAATTAAATGCAACAAATCCACTTTAACGCATGCCGATGCATTATTTTGACCACAAATATCTATAATTACATATAAGTAAAAATTATAAAAATTACATTTTACGAAAGTACGTCACGAGACGAATCTAACAAGATCTCACTTGACTATGTTTTTCATTATGTATAAATCACAAATCTTAGTCGAAGTGAAAAGTATAAATAGTGAAAAAGTGGATTTGTTGCATTTAATTCGGAACGGAGGAAGTATATGTTGAGAGCTCCATATAAGAAGCTTAAAACGGAAACATCAAGCAATAACTAAACATGAATAACTCCCAACTGATACATGGTTTCCTTATAAATCTACTAATATAAAATGTATTTTTTAGTGTTCCCCATGTATTACCTTATATAACAGAGATAATTAATCTTATTTTTAAAAATGTATTTAATACGTAAATGCAATCAGGGGTAGAGCTAAGGTATGGCCAAAAGTGGTATTTCCCCATCCTTCAATATCTTTTGAGTTTGATATAAATTGTGTGTTGTAACATTTAATTTTAAATGGGTGTATGAAGATTACTCACTAATGGCCTCTTATAATAATTGTTTGACTTCTCCACTAAATGAAATCCTAAGAGCTATATATATCAACTCATTTTGAATTACTTTTGGTTTGCAGAAGATAGCCAAGAGGTAACTATTAGGAAAATTTGCCAAAAAAAAAAATCTTTTAAAAGTTCAATTTTACGGAAAAAACCTTTTAAAATATTCTTTGCAAAAAAAAATCACAAACTTAATTTTTTTGCAAGATGAAACCTATTTTTATTTTCTATTAATCATTTTTGAGATGCATAAATGTGGTGCTGTAGTGGATTGAAATAGGATCTTAAAGGAAGATAGAAGAGTCACTCCTATGCATCTCAAAAACTACACCGGAAAATGGGAATAAGTTTCATCTTGTTAAAAAAAATTAAGTTTATGGTTTTTTTTTCAAAGAATGATAAAAGGTTTTTTTTGCAAAATTGAACTTTTAAAAGGTTATTTGTAGGTAAATTTTTCTAAATATTATTATAACTAATGAATAAATCACCCACGGAATAGATGCAATATTCTACTGTTAATTGAAAAATGTTTGCAAAATTTTGTTGTAACATAGTATGACTTTGCGTTTTATCTTTCTTTCCCAATCTTGTTTCTTCCCAACTATAGCTCTTTGAATCGATTAATTTGAGTTGTTGAGCTAATAATAAATCAACCCTGCGGTAATTACAGTTTGTGGAGTACAAAAAGATGATATACTTAGATGGGGACATTCAAGTGTACGATAATATAGACCATCTTTTCGACCTTCCCAACGGCTACTTTTATGCCGTAATGGACTGCTTTTGTGAGAAGACATGGAGTCATACTCCTCAATACAAGATTGGATATTGTCAGCAAAGCCCAAATAGAGTCCACTGGCCCGAAGAGGAGTTGGGCCCAAAGCCTGCTAAATACTTTAATGCTGGCATGTTCGTATTTGAGCCCAGTCTTTTCACTTACCATGACCTCCTCAACACTCTCCAAGTCATCCCTCCTACTCCTTTTGCTGAACAGGTAAATTTTCATTTCTCTATTTTTTTTAATTACGTCTTGAAATAACATAAGATTTTCTAAATTTGTATGTTATGATGATGTGTTCTACTAAAAAAAACTACCGTGGTAGCATGAAGATTAAAATTTTAAATGTTGGATGATAATAGGAAAATTTGTCAGAAACCACCTTTTATAATCACTTTTTTGTGAGAAATCACCTTTTAAAAAAAAAAAGGTTAATTAGCCACCTTTTTAGTTCTTTTTTTTGTTGGAAGCCACCACTTGCCGGAATCCGGCGTTAACCTCGATTTTCCGGCGTTGACCATCAGATTTTCGCCATTTTTTTTTCCAGATTTTCGCCATTTCTTCCACCTGGGATGCCGGGGATGCGAGGGGGAGAGGGGCTTAGGGCTGGGAGGGTGGGGATGGTCGTGGGGGGGTGTTTGCCGGCGGGTTGCGAGGGAGGAGGGGGGTTGCCGGGGATGCGAGGGGGAGGGGGTTGCCGGGGGATGCGAGGGGGAAGGGTGGGTTGCCGGGGGGATGCGAGGGGGAGGGGGGAGAAGGATAAAGGGGAAGAATGGTAAAAATCTGATGGTCAACGCCGGAAAATCGAGGTCAACGTCGGATTTCGACAAGTGGTGCGTGGCTTCCAACAAAAATAAGAACAAAAAAGGTGGCTAATTAACCAATTTTTTTTAAAAGGTAGTTTCTCACAAAAAAGTGATTATAAAAGGTGGTTTTGATAATAATTTGGTTTTAGCTAAAATTGACATAAATCGTTGATTAAAACGACCAAATAATTTATATACTTGGAATATCTACAAGTTGCAGGGTAAGATTACAACTTTTATCACACCCAATTGTACAGTGAATATAGTATACCTAAGGTTATTTTTTGCTCATTGTTGATTTGAAACCTTTAGGTGTGTAAAATTTGCACACAATAGGAAGAGTTCCATTTGAGTAAATGCGAAAAAATATGTATTAGGTGCGTGTATGGTACACCCAGTACACTTGAATAAGACATATAGATGTACTATGATATATTATACACATTTATCTGGATTTATTATCTTGGATCCCAAAAAAGACTCGTTATTTGTTGGTTTAATTTACAATTTCAAGAGCTATATTTAATTTAAATTGAATATATGTAGGATTTCTTGAACATGTACTTTAAGGACATATACAGGCCCATCCCATCAATATACAACCTTGTGATGGCCATGCTATGGCGCCATCCAGAGAACATCAACCTAGAGGAAGTCAAAGTTGTTCACTATTGTGCAAACGTAAGTAAAATACCCATCTTGTCTTTCTATTACTTCTATTCTTCTTAGGGATTCTTTTCGAATGGATAGTATATAATACAAATACTTTCATTAATACAAATACTTTGAATATATACAGGGTTCAAAGCCTTGGAGGTATACAGGAAAAGAAGAGAACATGGATAGAGAAGACATAAAATTGCTGGTAAACAAATGGTTGGACATATACAACGATGAATCCCTTGATTACAAGCCTGAAGTTGAGGCTCATCGTCGGAAGTTGCAACCTTTCAGGGCGGCGCTATCGGAGGCTGGTGTTCTTCACTATATTTCCGCCCCATCTGCTGCTTAGAACGAGCTCCCTAGTGCATACATGTCGCACATCTTTTTCTTTTTGTGAAAATTTATTGTTGGGGAATTTTTTTTTCTGGCTTTTGTTTATGTTTGTTGGGTAAAAAGAAGTATAAGAATAAATTAAAGTCTCTCTTGATATTTGAATCAAGGGAAAGGATAGAATAGTAAAGGTATGTAATTTAGAATAGTAAAGTAAGGTAATGTAATTAAGGGTTTTGTAAGCTTTGGAATTTGTGAAAAATATTGTAAAAATATGCAAGTATGCAACGATTAATGAAAAGGGAAAAAATGTCTATGCATGGTTTATATTGTGCTTGATCATCTTATCATCTTCTGCGGTTCTGCCCAGAGGTTTTTAGCTCGGGCTTGAAGGGTTAGTGATCTGGATCATTTTTGCAAGTTCAATACAATGTGGATAATAATGTTTTCTCTATTTTGTGTCATATGTAATGCAAATTGATAGAGAATACTATTAGGATAATGTTTTCTCATTGTCTTAGGATATACTTTGTATAGTTTCCTAATGATATTAGGACTCGGATTATTGTAACCCTATATATTTTGATCAATAGATTTACTGTAGATTTACGGAGTTTCACAATATCTAACCCAAATGTTTAGGTGCTGTTAAGAGCATACAAAACTATATATTTGTTATGATTTTGCTCAAAGCTAAGGGCTTGTTCTCCCCAGCTTATTTTCAGTTCAATTCAGTTCGCCCGATTCGGGCTTGATTCGATTGATTCGGTTCATAAATGATAATCATTACTATTAATTAATTATAATTTAATTCGATTGATTGATTCGATTGATTCGGATTTCGGTTCGGTCCTAAATGATAATCATTACTATTAATTAGTTATAATTTAATTCAGTTCAGTTCAGTTCAATTCAATTCAGTTCAGTTCAGTTGTTTTATGCCGAAAAGAAGAGGACCTAAGTTAGCCAAATATAAAATGTACAAATATAAAAATGGAAAAAATATGAGAGGGAATACTATATGGGCTTTGAGTTTATAATAACTTTACGTGTAAAGTAGGTTTGCATTGATTATAGAAAATGAACTTCATGTCATATTTATTAGTTTGTATATACTTTTTGATATGTTCTTTGATAGATACAACAACTTTAAAAATATATTACTTATTATTCTGATCACAATAATATCTATCATAATATTTTATTTGAAGGATATTATAATCTTTCTTGCTTTAACCTTTCTTTTTAACCATACAAGTTTTATGTTTCTATCTTTCTTTATCATCTCCTAATATCGAGGCTAATAGAAAATTGTTGTATATACTACTATTAAAAAAAACGAAGAGGTAATGTTCGATCTCTCTATGAACCACTCGTTTCTTTTACAAACGCCTTAATAGAAAATTGTTGCATGTATTAAAAAAGCGAAGAGGTTCCCCTCAAAAAAAAAAAAAAAGCGAAGATGTAATGTTAGCTCTCTCTATGAACCACCCTTTTCTTTTACAAACGCCTTATGTTAGGATATATATTAGACAAGATAATAGGCAAAATTGGCTCCAACACCTCAAATTATGGCTTAGGTACACCCAACATCACCAACTTTAACTAGCAGCCAAAATATTGGTGCAGCGAGTGATGTCAATCTACATTTCCGTGAACCATAGTTGATAAATTTGAACCAATGTTCGATTTAGTCTAAACTAATTAGATTTTGTCCTATCTTTAAGTCTATGCATTACATAATAGCTTACTGTACTCGTTGATTTTTAGAATTGAATCCTACTTGTGGCGGACACAGATGATTAAGGTTATACTCCCTCCGTCCCATAATATAGTGCTCACATTTCTTTTTAGGTGTCCCAAAATGTTGTGCCTATTTCTTTTTAATCAATTTGTTTGGACTAAAATATCCTTAATTTGTACACAAACTTTCCAAAATACCCCTACATTTCTTTAAAAATATGTGCCCCTATTTATTGTTTTACACCATTCCAAGGAATATTTATTATTTTTTTATATTTTTTTAAAGGAAAAAGACAATAAATAACTAGTTCCAAGATAAAAGTACTAAAAAAGCACTTCATTAATTATTATTTTGGAACATCCTACTACTCCTTCCATTTATCTTAATTCCCGTGAAAAATGAGAAGTAAGCACTATATTATGGGACGGAGGGAGTATAATTCTTGAAAACTCCAAATTGAAATGTAATAAAATTGTCAAATTGTAGAGATAATTCAATTGGGAGCTATATTCACTGGCGACGCACTTTAAGTTTATACTCATCGAACAATTAGAATTGTAAGACAATCATATGAAAAAGTAAATAACATTACAATTTAGATTGTTGAAATAGATTTTTTTGTATATGTTGTTTAGTATATATTCTCTGTTTTGGGTTCGGTTTTTAGACCCATTCTATATAGGATAATTAACAGAATAATATATAAACCCTTTCAAGTCATAGATCCTCAGCCACTCTGGTGACTTTTCACAATTTTGTAATTATACTCTCTTCAAAACCTAATAAAATCAGTTATCCTTGCTGTGTGGACGTAGCTAACATCTTGTTAGTGAAACATTTCACTAGTGGAAAAACATTGAATTGCGGCGGTCATTAGATGGCCTATTGCTGCGGTTTTCGCACCGCCGCAAATCAAGGCGCATCAATAGGATAAATATATTGCTGCGGTTCTAAAACCGCAGCAATAGGGTGACCTATTGTTGCGGTTTTATTCAAAAACGCCAGCAATAAGTCCAACATAAAAACGTAAATAGGTCAACCTATTGCTGCGATTATGGCCCAAAACCGCAGCAATAGGTGCTGGTACAGTAAAAAAAAAATGTACACTTCTCCATCAAACTTAAAAGATAAAAAAATGAACAAAAAACAAAACACCACACAAAACTGGAAGTAGTTAATTAGGATGTGTTAATACTAAAATTACAAAAGATATAATATAAACAACACTAGATACAAAAATAAAAATATAAAAATAAAACTTCTTCCACAACAAACTACATAAATAAACAAACTAAGATCACAACTTCATAATCACATGAAAATAACGCGAAGACGAGTAGTTGATGCCTTCGCTGGCGACATCAGAGAAGAAGTCGGTGGTGGCGGTTGAGGAGAACCCGAAGACGGTGGCGGTGAGAGACAATACGAAGGCGGTGGCGGTGAGGGATAACGATGCCGGATCCAACGCGTTGGCTGTTGTGCGAAGGAGTAACGTGATCCAATTCTAATTTTTCGAATTGGAAAAAAATAACAACATATTAGCACTAATTAAAACCTAGAAATCTCGAAGAATCGGAATAAATTAAATTCCAAAAATGGAACAAAAAAAATCAAATGATTTGTTCTTACCTTGAAGAAGCAGATCGGAGAATTTGGGAGGAGAAGACGACTGAAGAAGACGAACGGAGAAGACGACTGAAGAAGACGAACAGAGAAGACGAGAGGAGGAAGGAGGCCGGTGAAGAGCCGAGAGTGAGAGAGGGAGAATGAGAGGAGAGATAGAGGGAGAATGAGAGCAGAGATAGAGGGAGAAATAGAGCGTGATACTGTACTGTGAGAGAGAGAGGGTGAAGTGAGGTAACGACGCCCAAGGTTAATATATTAAAAAAACCCTAATGACCCTATTCTTTGCGGTTTTTCTCTAGAAAACCGCAGAATAGATTAAAATATTATTAAAAAAATAATATTTTAATCTATTTGTTCAGGTCATGGTAGGAACCACACCAATAGATCCGGTCAAACCAATCAACGAATTTTGAAAAAATTCTCGTTGACATCTATTGTTGTGGTTTCCAAAATAATATTTTAATCTATTGATGCGATTATGGGTAGGAACCGCAGCAATAGATCTGGTCAAACTAGTCAACGAATTTTGAAAAAATTCTCGTTGACATCTATTGCTGCGGTTTCCACCCAGAACCGCAGCAATAGGTTGATTTTCGATTTTTCCTTTTCTTTTGACGCAGTTTATTGCTGTGTATTGGTAAAACCGCCACAATTCAACTGCCGCAATTAACATTTATTCTACTAGTGTGTTAAATCTCTATGTTAATCCTTATCTTTACTTCGTTAATTGCTTCTATCACAACATAGACTTTCATATAAACTTGAACAATGAAAAAAAAACAGTATAATAGAGCGATAAATCTCCTACAGAAAGGAAAAGTCGAGCAAAAGGAGTATCTACATAACTTTTTTTTTTTTTGACAGGAAGAAAACGGATTTCATTCATAAGAGATAGCCAAACGGCACTTACAATCAATTCCTGAAAAACCGAAAATTCCAACACAAGTATATAACACCTTAGAACTAGATACATCGCAGATTTGATTAAAAACAGCCTTAATAATAAAAAACTTCATCCGAAGCAATACAATCTGTGGGTTCGCTCTGATTCGGCTTAACTTCCGCTGATGCATAGTCGTTTGGGTGAAAATACTTATGTGGTCTTCTAGATTCTTACAGAGAATATAGATTGTTAGATCTTCCTTTTTCATCAGACGAACAAAAAACCAAATTAAACACCCTAAAATAAATACCATCTTAAGGATGGGATATACTTATTGGAAGCAATTAAAGGAGTTTTTGGGGCTTACCACCGGTACAAACACCAGTGGAAGCCCCTACAAAGATTCACAATTGAGGCCAAGAAGAAAAGAGATGAAAGAGAAAGAGAAAGAAGGGTAAAGAATGAAGGAAAAACCTTCAAAAAAGAAGAAAAACCCAGCGATGGAGAGTTAGGAAAAACCTCCCAGGAGAAAACCCTTAGAAAAAACCCTAGAGGGAACCGAGTATCTACATAACTACTACTTCGAAAGTAAAAGACAAAAATAGAGGTATCATGAAAGATCCTCAGATATTCTTTCATTCCACTACTAAAGTTTAATAATAACTCCAACCTTATAATTCGTGAAAGTTGAAGCAAATTCTTTTTTAAGTATGAAGCGAGTTGCAGGTGCTTTGTAGATTAAGAATTCCACTAGTATCTTCTTCTACAAAAGCGAATCAATCGAAAGAAGTTAGAATTCTTTACTAACTGGATTTGAGTTACTTGTACGGACTCTAAAGTTGGCGCAAATAATCAATTTTTTTTCTCTTAATACTTGAATCTACTCATAGCCCATGTTAAGCAAATTTGTTTTAAAATAAAATAATTGGTGCTTAAATAAAATTGAAATCTCAAACAAGATGATGCAACTAATTCTAATTTCAAACTATATGAAATAAAATATATATCACCCTTAACTTAAAAATAAAAGAAATAATTTCAAATTACATATGGTGACTTGACCCATCGTCTGCGTCGAAAACTTCTCAATTAGCTTATAAACAATTGATAAAACATAAACATTAAGATTTTCATGACTCTTAAGGGTGTGTTTGACAATAGCGTTTGAAGTGATTTTTTGTATTTGGATTAAGTCAAAACTCTAATAATTGCGGAAAGTAGTGTCTGAAGTAGTTTTTGGTGTTTGAACTAGTGTTTTCGAAAAGTTATAAATATTAGTTTTTTGCAATAGAAGTAGTTTTTGAATATTGCATATAGTTTATTTTTGTTATTTTTCTAAACTAACAACTAGTTTTACCGAATATAATAATCATATAAACGAATTTTCACATACAACTTTTAATAGCTAATATCTGATAGCTAACAACTTGTACAAATATAGGTGATAGCTGACAGTTACTACTACAACTAACAATTACTGTAACAACTACTTTTATTAGAAGAATAAATGAAAATGATTTAATGACCTTTTTTATTGAAAAATAGCAAACCTTTTCTTGTTCCCCAATTTTTTGAGTTGAAAACAACAATATACCTACTCCATTGTGGCATTAAAAATGGAAACATTTTGTCGGTTTTTAACAATAAGGTCGGTTGATTTATAACCTTATCAAGAGGATATCCTCATTTCTCACCAAAGATAAAATGGAGTCTTAGTCATTATCCTAAAATTTGGGTCAACAAATATTAACTAAGATAAATTGCAAAGCAAATCTTAAGATTGTAAGATCTTGTAACGTGGAGAGAATATGGGCCCGGAGCTGGACACGAAGTTAACTACTCTTGTGGCCTATTGTCTTTTTTAAAATTTGGGCCGTGGGACCCATGTATATCAACTGCCATAACTAACAACGTTTTCTGTAGCAATCTTCTGCATGAAAAGAGGAAACAACAAGGTGGTTGGAATTTTAGGTGTCAATGCATGAATTGACTAATATATACTGACTAGTGATTAGTGACTAATATAAACTATTAATATTGCATGATTTTTGGCCCGTCAATGGAGTAAACCGTGGTCGGCTGATAAAGATAAGTTCCTAAATTGGAGGAGGCAAATGACAAATAAATCTAAATTGATATTTGGAAGAAAACCAAAGCGATACCGTTTTAGGAAACTTCCTTTCTTTTTTCTTGTCAAATATAGTAAGGTAGCATTTATAGCAAGTGTTCCACTCATAACTCTAGAAAAGAATGCATCTATAGTCTATACTAATATATTAAAAGGCCTTTCTAAACAAGGAATTGCGCCATTTGGCGCTATCCCTTAAAGTGTTTACTTCATGTACTCTACATACAATAAAAAAAATCAGAAAATGCATGATATAAAATTTAATCCCCTGACTTCAAACTTATATACTAAAGTCTTAACCACATAAAAATTAAAAATTAGAACATGCATGATATAATATTAGAAAATGCATGATATAAGATTTTAAGAAACTTCCTTTCTTTTTTTCTTGTCAAATATAATAGGTATCATTTATAACAAGTTTTCGGTATTATAATTTTAAATTAAATATTAATAAATAAAAATTATAATTACCCGGGACATAGCCCGGGCATAAATATTAGTTACACTATTAAAAGGAAGAAATAGGCTACAACTATTATTAGTGTTTTCGCAAAAAGGATCTTAGAATTAGTCGTCCGTCTTGGTGCACCTTTTAAGTATAGTGTAGTATTTTTTTTGGGGCCCCACTAGGGACCCCATGGTAAGTTGAAGGGTCCTGCCAGACCGGAATCTCTCGCAGGTTGATCCGGCCTGAGTTTGCGGGCAGACACTTTGAGAGCGGGGAAGATGATAAGGGGAAACCCTCTCCCAAAGTGCCCCTAGTGGGGCTCGAACCCCCAACATTGAGGCTGGAAGATTATTTCCTTACCACTAGGCCAAGTTTAGCTTGGTAAGTATAGTGTAGTATGATAGAGTAATCCTAGTAGTATAGTAACCCGATTTACGCTAGTAAGTAACCTACATCATAAATAAGAATTAGAGGCATATTTCGAACCAAAATAAATTAAAAGGACCAAGGTTTGAACCTCCAACCTCTAATTCAAAAACTGATACCTAATCATTATATTACGACATTTCATATGAGTATATTAGACAAAATATCTATTATATCTATCAAACTAATAAGGTTTGCCCCTACTTGGAATTGTATAATTCAAATCATCTAAAGATTAGATGCAATGCATTTGGTATCGTACTCTTCTTATATCTTAGGTTCTTAGGCTAATCAGGGGCTAGAATTTCAATATATATTCAAGACTTAGCTTCAGTTTAACAACTAACTTGTTTACACGGAAAATCATTTTCTATTGGAAATAATGTTTTCTATCTTATCAATGGTTCTTAGTTTAATAAAGATATCTTAATTAAAGATGATATTTAGATGTGAGCTCAATTATCCTTTACATTATTACTTATCCCTATGTGTCTTCCTTACAAAACAAAGAAATATGGGTGATTCTCAAGTCGGATGATCAATACTAAGTGACACTTAAAGTGCTCAAAGGGTTCAATCGGATGATACAATCTATTTAGCTATCAAAACGAGTATTCACACCCACAAATTATTTTTTTTTTTTTTTTTGAAAGGACACCCACAAATTATTGGGTGTAACTGTTACACCGTAATTTATGGTGTAACAACTCACAAACCACAACTTCTTTTATTAAAAAAAACTCAAATGACATGAAATATATTACATTTTTTTTTTGAGAGGAATGAAATAAATTACATAGTGACATGAGGTTCATGCCATTATATATATAGTCCATGTCATTATTGTTGAAGTCCATGTCATTAGGCATGTTACACAATAAGTTATATATGGTATAACATGTTACATCCAAGACACACTCATTCACACTGCTTTTTAAAAAAATAATCTACAAGCCATTAGTATGACCCTTAATAGTTTACTAAACAAGTTACTTGATATTCATGACATAAAAATTAAAAGTTTAAAAGTACAATTAAATAGAATTTAGGTGAAAAATGGATATGATTTTGACTGTTTGAGTGTATATATTTTTTTCCTTAAATGAACATACGTGGAAAGCTGATTTCAGGTTAAACTTACTCTTTTACCCCCTCTAAAACTTCTATATAAACAAGGCCAATCTTCAGTTCCCAGCTGCCATATACACATTACTTGTACTCTCTCAGCATAAAACAACCGAAATCGAACCGAAGCCGAATTGAAATCGAATCCCAATCAAATTATAACTAATAGTAATGAATAAATTTAGGAATTGAACCGAATCGAACCGGAATTGAATCAACCGACCGGACGGACGAGCGGGATGAATTAATCAAGCAAGCAGGCGAAAATAAGTTGGGAGAACAGGCCCTTACACAAGAAATAACAGCTTTAAACACATTAATTATTCTATCACAACACCTACAAATTAAACACACAAATTTCCATCATCCAATTAGTATACTTCAAAAATGGGTTCCAAAATCTTGAACATGATGAGCGCAAAAGATGAGACACACATGAGAGCTTATATAACATTTTTAGCAGGCAATGGTGACTATGTCAAGGGAGTTGTAGGGCTTGCCAAGGGTTTAAGGAAATCCAAGAGTCGTTATCCGTTGGTGGTGGCGGTTTTGCCGGATGTTCCGCCGGAGCACCGCAACATATTGGTGTCCCAAGGCTGTGTAGTTCGTGAAATTGAGCCTGTTTATCCACCTGAAAACCAGACTCAATTTGCTATGCCTTATTATGTTATAAACTACTCCAAGCTCAGAATTTGGGAGGTATTGCCTAGCTTTTTCTTGTCACCTTTGCACTTTATTTTTTTAATAAGGAGTACTACTACATACTAATATAATACTTTCTCTGTTTTTTTAGTTGCAACAATTGACTTTTTGGTGAGTGTATTAAAATAATCAAATGTTGCAACTAAAAAAACAGAGGTAGTATATATATTCGGTATTGCTGCGTGAAGTACAACATAAAGATGGATAACCATGCATATTTATATAATCGAATGTCAAGCTTTTCTCCTTAGTTTAACCCTTAAATATGCATCAACAACTAGTATGTTGTCAAACCATCTAACTAGTGATCTGTGACCATATTACAAAATTTATTTTTATTTGTTTTGTTTTATATGTCTTTTAATATATTATTTCATTATATACTAAAAATTTACCTTCTATTTCCGAGTAACTTTTACGATTTTTATTAAACTAATTATTTTTCCCATTTACCTTATATAAAAACAATAATTATAACAAAAGTACCCCACATAGGGGTGTTAATGAGTCTGGCCTGTTCGCGAACAGCTAGGCAAAGCTCGGCTCGAAAGCTCGTGAACAGGCTCGATTATAATTTTATATAGAAAAATAATATATATTTATATATATATATATATATCACACAATAATAAGTTAATAGTTTCATTGTCTAAAAGAAAACCTGTAAATCTCAAATATTAAAAAAAACAAAGAAAACATGTAAAAACTAGGGGTGATAAAGAGTTAAGCCTATTCGTGAATAGTTCGAGCTCGGCTCGTTTAAATTTGGTCAAATCTCGGCTCGAACAAAGTTCGGCTTGTTAAGCTTCAAGCTAGGCTCAAGCTCGAATAAATTTAAACGAACACAAGCCGAGACAGACAACGTGAGCCGGGCATTCGATCGAAAGCAGCCTACCCCCCACACATGTACTTTAAGGGGCCACGTCGTTTTATCAAGTATGCATAATCTATTGACTATTATCCTTAGGAGACTTTTTATGCCCATACTTTGTTTTTCAACTATTATTGGGCCCGAATGTTCATGCATGCTTGAAAACTAGCTACTTTGGTAAATTCCATGTAAAAGAAAGATTGAGATGGTCAATTTTATATTGCTCATCCAACGTAAAAAATAACTTTTAGGATTATTTTGAGTTGTGACTCATACATCTCTATAGACTACTGATAAAGAGACCTTTTTATTTCATAATTAAACAATAACTTCCATCATAATATTCCAATTTTGTTTTTTTAGCTTTTCCAATGAAAAATTAGAGTCATATATAGCATGCTTTTAAAAAATTTATTTTTCTGATGTTAATAATGCTTTTGCAATTTCCCTTTTTTATGGCAGTTTGTGGAGTTTAGCAAGATGATATACTTGGATGGAGATATCCAAGTGTTTGACAACATTGACCACCTCTTTGACTTACCCGATGGCTATTTTTATGCTGTGATGGACTGCTTTTGTGAGAAGACTTGGAGTCATACTCCTCAATATAAGATTGGGTACTGCCAACAATGCCCAAACAAAGTCCAATGGGCTGAGGACAAGTTGGGCCCAAGGCCTGCTCTTTACTTTAATGCTGGAATGTTTGTGTTTGAGCCCAAAATTTCCACTTATCATCATCTTCTCAACACTGTCAAAACCACCACACCCACCCCCTTTGCTGAGCAGGTAAATTAATCATCGATTTTTACACGAAAATTTTAAAATTAATAAATTCTTCATCTGCTTCTTATAAATATGATAATTTGATTTTTAATGCTCTCTAATACACTATTTTAATAATTAATATCTAAAATGAGCAATTAGTTAAAAATTATTGGATTCTGTTATTCTGAATATATATATTGAATTAGATTCACATATCCAAAAAAAAAATCAATTTGATTTTCATATGCTACTACTGACAATTGTTTTATACATATACAGTGATAAGATGAAACTTTTTGCAAAAAGAAATAGAGGACGTATAATTAAATTGAGCATGTCAATTGTCGTATAAAACATAAATGCCAATAAATATATAGATTATCTCATCTTGTTTAACTAGTAAAGCCTGTTGGTTGGTGATCAAAATTTGAGACGATCTTGTGTACTGAATATCTTTGTTACATTTACTTTTTCACGGTCTCTAAATACCAATCTTTTACCATTAATATTTGTAACTAATAATATATGTAACTAATATTTATAACTAAGAGTTATAAAGTTGATATTATGAAAATACATAGTGAGACATACTGTGTATATAATAAGATCTCACGTAATAAAATTTCTCTAATATATGAGTTGAACAAATGCCATATAGTTCATGAACTTTGATCTTCAAAACAGATTAAATTTGAGTAGTTATTGAACATAAACCTTTATATCTTTATAAGGTTTTGTTGTTTAACAAAGTCAAATTTTGGCTAATTTGTGGCACATCATGCAGGACTTTCTAAACATGTACTTCAAGAACATATACAAGCCCATTCCTCCGATTTACAACCTTGTGTTAGCCATGTTATGGCGTCACCCTGAAAACATTGTGCTTAATGATGCCAAAGTTGTTCACTATTGTGCTGCTGTAAGTATACACTAATCCAAAATATTTACTATCTAAATGTTATTCTAAATAAATATATGTTGCAATTATCTAATACAAATATTTTTTGAATTTTCTAAAAAAATATAGGGATCAAAACCATGGAGGTATACAGGTGAAGAAGAAAACATGGAGAGAGAAGACATACAAGTATTGGTTAAGAAGTGGTGGGATATTTATGATGATAAATCACTTGACTACAAGACAGAGGAAGCAAAACTCCAATTACTAAAAGCGGCGTTATCGGAATTTAACAATGCCTACTATATGTTGGCTCCATCTGCAGCTTAACTATGCTGCTTTGATGAACCTATCTATCATTAATTTATATTTATATTTTCGTGTTGTTTGTTGTATAATATTAGTTTGAACTCAGAAATTTGGACGAAAATATATTCTTTTTGTTCGGATTTTGCCGTCACATGATTAGTTCAAGTTATACTATCAATGTGACTCTTAATCTCGAATAAAGAGAGTATATTAGTTCTCATGTTATCAACCTAGCTATGGTCTCATCTGAAATATTATTAACAGATAGACCTAATAGATTCGAAAATGATTGATTGTATAATACTACAACTGTAGACAGACAATCTATTTTTCTATAGCTTATCTCCATTTATGAAGTAATGGAATAGCTACTAGCTATATATGTTTATATATACAAGTATGCAATGTTTCTAAACATGTGACATAGATACATACTTCCATTACAAGAAAAAGCTAGTTTAGCGACCGTTTTTAACGATTAATGGAGACTAGTAGTTGCTAATTTGCGACTACGTATATGGTGGATGCTAAATAGTCGCAATATTGCACGGATTATGGGGTGATTGCTAAGTTTTTTGCGACTGAATTATATTATTTTGGCGACTACTTAGTTAGTCGCAAGGTTTTATAAAGAATAAAATATTTCTAAAATAACCATCGAACTTAGGTTTTTTTTTTTTTACGCTCAACACCTCCTCTGAACTTCTACTTCAACTTCAACACTGCCCTATTACGCTGCTCAACGCTCCTCTCGAACCGCTGAGCACATCAACAAAAACGAACTTTGTAAGAGGGGAATTTGCGATCCAGGTTTGTTCCAATTCTCCTTCTATATTGACTAATTTCAATTTCTTTTGTGTTCAATTGTGCTTTGTTTGTTCTGCCTTATTAAATTGCTTTGTTTGTTTCTCCTAATTTGTTAAACAATTACATGGAAGAAGGATACAGATGAGTGAAAATTGTTCTTCATATATCTGGTATGAAATTGAGCTTTTCTTGTAATTCGACTGTAGTAATCTATGCTGTATCATTCAGTCCATGTGAAATAAAGATCATTGTTCCATATGCGTCATATGAAATTCTGAAATCTCAAGCAATTATGTATGAAAATATGAATTTTTCCTTAAAAAAAAAAGAAATTGTGAATTTTTGGTTATATTACAGCAAGGTTTGTAGGATTCTATAAGTACTCTAAGCGGAATTTCATGAATCAAATTCATAAGCACTTAAAACAGGATCTCATGTGAATTCCACAAAGTTTGTATAACCCGGATAAAGAACCTCAATTGTGATTCCTCTACTTGGTCCACCAACCCGGATCAACACTCCACCAATGCTAGTTGGAAGGAAGAAATTCCACAAAATTATGAAATGAAGGGAGTATATATATATAACCTAGTTACTGTTGTAAAAGATAATACTAACATTATTATGTAATCTAATGAGATAAATGTTAGACATTTTATATAATAAAGTAAAAATCTAAAAACAAACAAGTGTCAGAATCTCATTCTTATATGCAACCCCTCTTCCTCTAAAAAAAATGCAAACAATATATTTCATCCTCTTATTTTATATATTTTAGGAGAAAAATAGCAAACAAATTGTTTTTCTTTACCTCAAGAACTCATATATTTAACATAATCTCTAGAAATGCAAAAAAATAAAAATAGAAAAGGTACATCAACATAATATATACTACCTCTGTTTCTTTTTAATAGTTACACTTTTACTTTTGACACTATTCACAAATTTCCCTTTGACTATCATTTGTGAATTATGGTTAAGAGAAAATATAGTCATGTGAGATCTTGTTTGATTCGTCTCGATATGTAGTTTTTGAATATCGACTTTTTATATTTTTTACAAATACAAAATTAGAGATATAAAGGCTCAAACTAGTGTATCGGCATGCGTGAAAAGTGTAAGTGTAACTATTAAAAAGAAACGGAGGTAGTACTTCCTAAGCCCGCCTCCTCTCCCTTTTTTTCTCTCTTTTATCTCCTCCTCCATAAAATTCTAATTTTCAACCTAGGGGCTACGTACCCTTACCTTTTTGGGGGTGGTAAATCCCATTTTCCCTTTTGTTACTAGTTTTTATGTTATTGTTTCTAATAAGTTACAGTCTCTCTCTAATGGAGAGTTTTTCTACCTATATATTGGGTTATATTTACCCATATATTGGTTCAATCTCTCTCCATGTGAGAGTTTGACTTTTTTCTTGTTTTTTTGTGTAATTCAAGAGGTTGATTTGTTGATCGGAATTTGTTCGGGATTGCAACATATGTCAGTAATTCGTTTACAATTATTTGAATTAAATCCAGTTCTACTTCAAAACTACAAAAGATCGATAGACCCCCTTGTAGAAAGCTGCATCAGACAACGATGTGAAAGATGAGGGTTCTCAGAAGTGTTAAATCTGCTCAACGATCGTGGTTTTGTCATATTATAATTGTATTTATTTTATTTTGATATATATTTGTTAGTTTTGACTTCTATTGTATGTGTTGTATGACTTTGAATCAATGAATCAATTTTAATTTCAAAAACAATAACTTAATATATACTTCCTTTATCTCTAACTGTTTGTTCCATTACATTCCCAAATATAAAGTCAAAGTTGACCAACTTTTACCGTAAATTCCCATTTTTAAGAAAGTTGTTTCAATTAGAGGTCTCGAGTTTGAGTTTCAAAGTGCAACATCATTTATTAGTATAAATCTAGATTAGTAGGAGTACAATATGCTTTCATCACTAGAGCTACCAGGTCATTTCTTAGTATATACATATAAAAAAAAAAGAATAAAACAATAACGGACGTTTGTTACTTCACGAAAAAATAAGAAAAATAATCTATTTGGCTGATGGTTTCTATCAAACAAATAACTCCATTTACGTACTTACCCTTATTTTCTCGAGCAAAGACATAAATTATGAGTTATGAGGTGAGGGTATGTTCTCTTCACATTATTTTTTCTAAACTTCTTTGAACTTTTCTTATTTTTTCTCTATTTTCTAAACATTTCTTCTTTTTTTTCCTGAAATTTTCTTATTTTTCCGAACTTTTCTTATTTCTTCCTAACTTTGTTTAACTTTCCTTAACTTTTCTTCTTAACTAATGTTATTTTTTCTAAACTTATTTTTCTTAAAAATAAAAAAAATAAAGTGAAGTAAATCATGTATAACTCTTTTCATGTATAGAGATATAACTATGCCTAAATATCCTTCAAAAGTCAAAACCCTTAGAACAAATACATTATGAAGCCCACAACTCCTAAAAGTGACATGAGGTTGACCCAAGGCAGTAGCCAATCTAGGCATCAGATCCCTAATAACAAAACACGGAAGTTAATACCAGCAGAGTGAGCAAATCATGCAAAGTATCCCTCTTCAGGATTTTAAGCTAATTTCCTTTAGACTAGGACTCCTCTATCTATCTAAGTATCTACTATCTAGGTTTAACACGTTTCAAATTTAAACTTTTACTTGGTCGTTAGTTATCAATAATCACCTTCTCATCTTCTTCTCTTCCATTCACAATCAACTTACTACTTATCAAAACTTACCATTTTTATTTAAAACTCCAGCATCAACTATTTATTTTAACCTATGCTTTTTATGTAAATCATCCACTATATATGATGACAATAAAAGGAGGTGCAAGTCAAGCTTGTGCAGCATGCAAGTACCAAAGAAGAAAATGTGCTCCAAATTGTGCACTTGCACCTTTTTTCCCTGCTGATAAGCCTAAGATGTTCTTAAATGCGCATAGATTGTTTGGCGTATGTAACATAATGAAGATACTTAAGCAATTAAGAGATGATGAAAAGGAAGAAGCAATGAAATCTATCATATATGAGTCTGAAATGCGCCATAGATTTCCTGTTTTTGGTTGTTCTTTAGTGATTTGGCAACTTAGTGAACAACTTAGACTACTTCAGGAGGAGCTTTATTACGTGAACTCGTGGCTCGCTATATTGCGAAACAAAGAACAATGTCATGATGGCCAGATCCCTGATCTTTCTCAGCAATTTGCTTCGCAATTTCAACTGAGTTTGGGTGCAAATCATAGTGGCCATCCTTATAATCAGTCTAATATTGACATGTATATGAGTTCTAATCAATTTTTTGTGGGTGATAAGGATATTGTTGAGTATGGTGAATCAAGTGACGTGAAGCCCTTTTGGATTCAACAACAACAGCAACAACAACAACAACAACAACATGAAGTTAATAATTTTTATATGAACAATTTGAATATTAATGCTTCACTTGAGATGAAACCATTTATGATTTCACAAGGTTTGCCTCATCAACAAGAAATTGAGGTTTCTCATGATTATGATGATATGCCTTTTGATACTGTTGCTGATGATCGACAATCTTATATTGAATCCAAAGATGCTTGTGAATCAAGGTGTGTTATTTCTTCTTTTTCTTGTTTTGTTTGCGGCTCGTTAAGTAGGTTGGTTTCATCAGCACGTATATGGGTTCGGTCATCGGTGTTTATTAGTTTCGGGTCAATACAAAAATTCTTGTATGCGATGTGAGTTACTTATCATAATGTATATGTGAGACTATTGATAAGAATTACTAAGGTAGTAATAGAGATGTATGGGGTTAGTGATATACTACCAACAAGCATAAATTAATGTGCTGATCATTGAAGGTGGCAAATACTACCACAACTCGTCATACCATTCTGAACCCGACATAAAATTAGCGGGTTCAAGTTAATGTTTCAATTTGTTTATGTAAATGGGATTATTCGACTCGGCCCATTTATTAAATGGATTGGGTTAGAGTTGAACTTCTATACTTGAACCCTATATTTACCAGTTTATTTCAAGGTTACTATGAATATAACGTGTATAAAAAAAACTTAAATGGACCCCGTACACACTAACTTAGTGTGCACCGGATTGGTGATTAAAATAGTGAGTTTTATAGAGATATGTTGAACTTATATACAATATAGTGGATTTTATTAACAGAAAACATATAGTGAAAATAGTGGAGGATTTAATCTTAATATTTTGACATGCAGGAAGATGTAGGCTGTGTAGTATATAGCGTGACACGTGCATAGAAAAATGTAGTTTCTACAAGATATAGTGAGTGTCTGAATGATATAGTGGGTTTCACTTTCTGCGTGATATAGGCCCCGTTCTTTTGGACTTATTTTCAGTTCAGTTCAGTTACTCTCTGCAATTCAGTTTCTCTCAATTCAGTTCTATTTCAGTTTCAATTCAGTTTAGTTCAGTTTCTCTCAGTCCAAAAGAACGGGGCCATAATGAGTATCTGAATAATATAGTGGATTGTTTAGAAATGATGTAGTTTCTGCATGATATAGTATGTTTCTGAATGATATAGTGAGTTTATGCATGATATAGTGAGTTTATGCATGATATAGTGGGTTGTTCAAAAATGATACGTGCTTTTGGCCTGGTGCACAATAATGTTAATGTGAACCGGGTCCCGCAAGTCAGATTGTAACTTGTAATGGTTTTGTTCTTTAATGGTTGTATTTGGTTCATTTCGACATGCTACTCATATGTACAAAGATGGACTTAAGAAGGTGTTCAAGCTGATTTGTTTTGTTTATATGTGTGTGTTTGATAATTGGGTCGAGTTAGAATTATTGTTCACCCGTTCGATAAACGGGTTGTATCAGGGTTTGGAGAATTCAACCTTTCTTAATAGTTAATATATGTGAACTTGACATGAACTTGTTTGTTAGTTGAAGACTACTTATCGCAATTCGTACAATAATTTGAGCATGCAACAAGTTACACGGGAGATAGACTAGAGAATTGGTTTTTAGTTATTTTGATAATGATGTCAATGACCGGAGTGGTCGCAGAGGATGTCCCTTTTTAGTTTTTACCATCTCCACCAAAAAAATTAATACACCGCCCCATCACCCATGACAAATATACAACTAAAACATATCCCCGCCATCCCTGTGTCAATAGGGCGGAGCCGAGGTAGTGCAGTGTATGGTCATTCCCACACCCAACCCTACCTAAAATTTTCATAGTCATTCCCACATCCATCATCCATCATCCATCATCCATCATCCATCATCCATCATCCATGGCGGTATGAAATGAAAATCTATTAATTCGCCGCCTTAATGGGTACAACAAAATAACTATTCCCACTCTAGCATCCACTTGAGGTCCACAACTCCACACCCAGTGCACATCCACCCTACCCACCCCATTAAATCTGTTCTTGCAAAATCCACTTACAAACATTGAATTTTTTTTTTTTTTAGGTTGGTAAGATGAAAGACCCTACTAAACGGGCACCTCGCACAAGTAGAACCAGCTAGGTTTACAGTCAGACTCCTTGGAAGGAAAGGGGATGGTAAGGGAAACCTCACCCCCAAAGAGCCCCTAATAGGATTTGATCCCCATGACCTTAAAGTCATAAGGCCAAACCTTTACTACCAAACATTGAAATGCATAATAGAAAAATAAAGGTATTTTAGATAGGTGTAGCCGTGTAGGGCATGTAACAAATACGGGTGTAGCGTTGGGTGGATAGGGATGTGTCGAAATCAACACTTGTTTGGCCATCCCATCATCCACAACAGGTATAATTTCATTCTCATGCTCGCCTCACCACCCAACAAACCTCTACCCATTCTCATCTAATTTTTTTTTTTTTGGTACTTTGGGCGCAGTCTAATTTCGCCGCCCGGAGCACACTCACCAGAGCGGGTTGTATTTCGTTATTATACATGGGGTTTTTGGGTTGGGCAATGGGCATGTAGGCATGTAGGCTAGGCATGTATATATGTCGTCATTTTACACGGGGGATTGAGATGGGCATGTATGGGTCCAAACAAACCTCCAAGTTTCGGACGAGCTTTAATTTGTGAGTTGCATAATGACAAATATAATTTCTGTTTTTGCAGTGCTGAATCAACGTTGAAGGATACGATACAATCTATAGATACATTGTCTCAAAACTATGAACTCAAAAGTGCTGCAGCATGCTTTAGCCTTACGAGTGTTAATTAATGGAAATGGAATGGATGAGGACAAAACATGATTTCCCATAGGATTTTACTTAATTATTCTTTTTAGTTCTCATACTATTTTTCTGTTCACGAGTATAAACTTTTGAATTCGTTATTTAAATTTGTTTTCCCCCATTCAATAATGTAGTACCCCGAGGTCAATACACTTATTATATACTCCATTTTAAAACTTCATATAGTGATGTAGTGTTGTTATTTCCATAAGCCATAAACTAGTCTTTATACCCCATTGAGAATATGGGTACATAATATCATGGATTAATATTTGTTCAAAATATGTGTATGTTTAAGTTTGCAAAGAGTAGAAACATTAATTAATTAATTAATATATCATAAAAGAAGAAAATTTTCGACATGTGGCAACCAACCGACGCCATATGTCATGTATAAGCTCTATATTAATACGACACATGTCACATTATATGCCACATATCAAAAATTAGAGGAACGCATTGCAAATCTTGCCCCAAGAAAACTGTGATAACTGCCAAAAATTGCTCTAGAAGCTATTAATGTAACATATTTTAGAATCGCTATTGCCTATTGATTGATTTCTATCTTTGTAACAGTACTACTGTACTGGATATTTTTGCCAGATTTGAGCATCTACTGGATACTGATATCTAAGAAAATAATTAAAATGTCAGGTCTATAAAGTCAATGAGAAGGATGTCAAATATTCTATAAAGTCAATGACAAGGATAATAGTTTATCTGTAGCATTTCTTTTGCTATAAGCCTATAACCATGAATTCGTGAAGCTCTTGGTACAAAGCCGTTCCCTGTTCCTTATTGAATGATTGCATATAGTTAATAGTAGGAATGCAAAACAAAATGTAGCTGAAACTTGAAAGTTTCCTTCATGCAATTTAGTAAGGACTAAAGAATTCCTCTGTTTTAATATAAATTATTTTTCCATTTTGGAAAATCTTGATATACTTTACCCATTCTTTTTTGGGTTAGGACGATATCTCAACGATAATATAAAATGACCCTCTAGCATCCATCACAGTTACTTTTCCTCTCTTCAAAATTGCCCACTATATTTAGTAACTAATATCAACGCTTTCTTTTAGTATGATTAGTTATTATGGTAGTGGTTATCTTCGATCATAGTAGTTGTCGTAGTAGCTCTTAACTTTTACTACTTTCTCCATTCTTTATTAATTGGAACAATTTGACTCTTGTATTATTCACATATTTCACTTTGACCATTGTTGATAATTTAACATAAAAAATATGTAGTCATATTGAGATCTTCTTAGACTGGTCTCAATATATATATTCAAAATATTAACTTTTTTATAAATTTCACTTCCCTACTATTAAAGGTATTAATGTTCATTTATTGCTTTTGTAAGCGTGAACAAGAATCTATTGTGATTAATAGAGACTAGAGAGCAAAGAGAGTAAAAGTTAGTTGTTAGAGACATGTGGGGGTCTTGGTGGTGGCCACAACATTATACTCAGCAGATTGCAAGGAAGGTAAAATTGGTAAAAATAGTATGGATAAATGACAAAAAAAATCTAATAAGTATAAATAATATGGTGACCAGTTGACCACATGCCATAAAGGAAATGTAGCAAGTAATTTAGGACATCTATATAGCAAGTTAAATAAAATAAAGGGAGCAGGGAGCTTCTAAAACCATTAGTGTTTAGTAAAACTAGTTGATAGATTAGTAAAAGAGAAGATTAGCTATATTCTTCTAGAAGTACCTTCAAAAGCTATCGCTACCTTAAAAGCGGATTTTTGTAGCTTTCCAAATTACTACATCAACACCTCAAAGCTACCTTAAACTGCAACATTACCCAACATTGCCTAGAGTTTCAACTTGATCAAACCTTCATATACTACATGAAAAGTATTGCCAATATGACCCAAGTCTTGGGAGTAAAGATTCCCCTTACCTTTCCCCTTACACTCAAGTGCTCGCCCCACAAATATTCGACCAAGACACAACACGAGTTAAGGTCTAAACAAGTGCCCTTCTCCTTACCAAAAAAATACGACCCAAGTCTTCCGACAGGATATAGTTTACAGCCGTAGCTGAGAGTTCCGATATATAGACTTTATTTAAGAAAAAGAAATCTTACATTCCTACATCCATCTCACGATTAATTATCAAAATTTTAATTTCGGGATCCATCTCAGCTTGTAGCAGATATCTCATGTATCTGCCATCCTCGATCCAATGATCTTCTTACAAGTACGACTAATCATCATCATCAATACGACATAACACATTAGGTGCAACAAACTGTAAGCCTCATGAAATAAACATGATGAGAGAAAAGTTCACAGAGAAATTTACAAACATGGAAGTTCCGTCTCAAGCATTTCAGGTCAATCATCGCCCTAGCAAAGCAACACGGTCTTTATGCACTGCTTGAGCAAGGTTGATGTCGAAGAGCTCACAACGTATGGGCATCTCCATTTCATAGAACGGGTTCTTCAACACATAATCTGTATACAGCTCATAAATGTGTTTCAAGAGATACTCCATATGCTGTGTTCCGGGCTCACATACAACAAAAAATTTTGTTCCTGCAAGCAGCATCATACAATAAGTCTAGCACGAGCAGAAACCTTGCCAAGGTAATCGACCATGCCCTCTTCAAGTGACAATTTCCAAAAGCTCAACAAGAAAAAGATTTTTTTGGATGTCATCAACTCATCATCAGGGATGCTCAATAAATAATCTGACCCCTCCAGGCTCCAAACTATATGTTTGCGTTGGACATAGACGGAACTCAGAAATAGGCAGGCAGCATACTACATACCAGCAATTATTAGATATTTCTATAAATCAATCATATCCGTTCCTATAATCAAATGCCAATTGCTTCCCCCACCAAACCACACACAAGTATTTATCACTCCCAAACTCAAAAAACCTCTCCTGGAAACAGAAAATGTAAAAGCAAATAACTGCAAGATAAAAAAGGTTTACCTGTGGGGTGCCCCAATATTTGTTGAAGATCTACATTGTACCCTCACCTTAGAATTTGTTTTCTCATTAAAGTGATACTTAATTTTTTGTGATTACAATAACAACTCCCAAAGTTGCAATGATGAGTAATTAGCCGGCCCTTGGAAAAGCCTTTTTCTGTCAAAAGATAAGTGCTGCTCTAAACTAAGTAGAAATCCTGAAGTTCTAAAACTAGGATAACACATCCAAACTTTGTATAAAGTTATCTGCATACCCAGTTCAGAATAAGAGTTGAGGAAATCGGAATCCTCAACTGCCTAAGTGAAGGGACATGTCACAATTTGGGTTTTCCTAGTTGCTGAGGAATCCCTAATTTCTCAGCTTCATAGGATAATTCAAAGGTTGAATATGCCAATCTTCCGTAACTCATACTGGTGTGAGGTGTCAGATGCCATTGACTTCATCATGCTCTGCATGTCCTTGATTATAGGACAAGATCTAAAGCACAAGAAGCATCCCCGCTGATCTCAATCATGATTCTTACACCTTGGTTTCTTGTTGTTTGAATTCTGAACACTTGTGAATCCATGGCCTAAATACACAACCTTGCTGATTTACCAAGTTCAGTTTTCAAGATAATAGCAGAAGATGATATTTTATGATTTTATAATAGCGATAGTGGCTGTCACTACTGCTGATCCTTAATCCCTCATCCCACGACTACTATCAATTGTAAAGCACGCTCCATTAATGGTAGGTACTTCAAAAGCTATAAGCAATAGTACACTTTGCTTGTAGCATTTGCTTTAGAATTGTATTGGTAATTTGTGATAACATTATCCTGTTCCAAAGCTGAATAATTAGCACTTCTAATTCACTGACCTCACTTGGTCTTGCACCTTGTGTGAGTCATTTGAATTTTGACTTTGAATGCCTCGATACACCATACCCCCATACATATCACTGATCTACCTAGTTAAATTTCAAAGATTATTGGAAAAAAAAATTGTTATGTGGCTGTCAGCCCATCATCATTGTTTTGTTTTTATCCCAAACTAACAATTAAGGGCCCGTTCACGATCATATGTAATTTTTAGTTTTGGTTTCATAAATGTAAAATTCATATGATACAAGAGGTATAATGAACTTAAAATTAGTCATACTTATACTAAACATGTCAATTTTCAAAACTCACAACAGAAAATTGGAAAATACATTTTCTGGTTCCATATTTTGTTTTAATTTTAAAAAAAAAAACTGAAAACTGAAAACAGAAAACGATAACGAACATACCCTAAGTTATGAAAACTGATTTCATTTTGGGGTCTAAGTCGATTTAATTAGTTTAAACTTATTTTCATAAAGTGGGAATATGTCGGTGTATGTTAATTTTTCCAGCTCTATAACAGAAAATTTAGCTAACTAAATCAATTTCAAACCCCAAAAGATAAGTTTCAAAACACGTAGAATATCTCATGAACATAATTTATTAACTTGGAGATAAAAGTAGAGGCTTCATTGTGATAGAAAAGTAGGCCCTAAAAGAAACACAGATTATCTATTTGTGTCGTAATTAATCAAAAACATTACATTGCTCTACAAACTACCCTTAGATCTAAAAACTACTTTAAATGTTTCACCCTTTGAGAATCAAATTCAGTTCTTAATGTTATGTTCAATACCAAGACAATTAATTGGTTTTCAAATTAAGCAATATCAAATCATGTGCATTGTGAAACTTCCACCACCGAAACCGAAAGGCGAAAACTCATTCCATTCAGCCACAGATAATCACAAATAGAGTCATTTCACAGCTATATTTGTCAATGATAGGTGTCATCCTGCCTCACTTCATACTTCCTCTGCTCCAAAAAGAATGCAACACTTGCATTTTAAAATCAAATTTTACAAACTTTGACAACAAATTCCCACCACTAAAAGCTTGTTTGGTTAACCTTCAAATGCATGGGAAAGTAGAATTCCTAGGAAGTAAAAATATATATTGTTGTTTGGTTGGCAAAAACGAGCCCTAAATAGATAATACCATGGTCATGCGAGGTCATGTTAAACTCAGGTCAATGTGTAGTTTCAAAATATAATTTTATGATAATTATTATTAATACATGATTCGAGATATTTATGGTGAAAAGCATTGGACGTGGCACGTAAAACTCAAGTGTTGCATTCTTTTTGGAGCACAGGAAGTACAAAAAGAATGCAACAATTTTGTCATATAACAAGAAATTGAACATTTTAATCAAATTTAAAGGAAATAGGGATGATACCAGTGAGAGATTGAAAGCAATGGAGATCAAAGGTATCGGCTTCGAGGAGTTCGATTCCGAAACAGCCAGAAACAGGAGATAATTGCTGAGAAATGGCGTGCATTGAGTGCCATAAACTCGCTAATCTCAATGTATCATTCGTATCCATTCTACCAGCCGATCCATAATCCTATAAAGTTTATTATAATCTTCATATCTTACAAAAGAAAAATGAAATAACTGCAACTACTAAGCAAACTGTATGTAAATTAAGAGATGTTTATACCTTATAATATATGAGACCTCCAGATTTGTTGATTATGTAAAAGTTATAAATTGCCGCCATTTTTGGACTCCAATTAACTTCAGAGGAAAACCCTAATTCACGAGATCTCCTCTTCAAATCCTGATTTTTTGGGGGGTTTTACGATCAATTTTGTGGGATTTCAGTTACATCAGTATAAAACAATTGATGATACATTATTACAGATCAAAGAAATGAAGTCTAGATTGCGGTGACAAAACTACAAAATGCAGGGGCTCTGCTGAAGCTTTCATCTGCTATTGCCTTATTGGGCTTCTGATCTCTATTGTTTTAATTTTTTAAAAGATAGTGAAAATTATGGGATTCTAAATTTTTAAAAAATTAGTGAAAATTATGGGATTCTAAATTTTAAAATTTTCTGCGCAATTATTTTACCGACCGTTATTTTACATCTGTGCTTAAAAATTAAAAACATACAATAAATTATTATGAGACGGAGATAATTGTTGAAAGAGATAATAGTCAAGTTATTAATGCTCTTTCTAATGTTGGTAATGTGCCTTGGTGTATTGATTCGATTGTTGCTGATGTAGGTAAGGAAGCGACGGGTTTCTCGGAGATCTGCTTTCGTCATATTGGTAGAGATGGCAATAGAGTAGTGGATTTTATGGCGTCTAAAGGGCACCATTACAACTTTCTTACTATCTTCTTTCCTCCCTATGATGTTGATTTTTCCTTGTTGGTCCGAAAGGACATTTTAGGTTGGTCTCTACGCTAGGGGGATTGGCCTAATTTTTCTTTCCTTGGTCAAAAAAAATATATTATTATGAGACAGGGATAACTATTTGTTCTAAGTGGATACTTATATTAAAAAAAGATATCTTTATAAGATAAAAGGTTACTTGTCATACGGGTAATATTTGCCTTAAATGGATCAATTTCACTTATATAGAAGTGGCATATTTAAAGTAAAAACTTATCTTTTGTTTAAAAATGAACCATTTTGATTCAAATTATGATTCATTTGACTTGAAAAGTAACTCAATCTAATTTTAAAAGTTACTCATGTCAATTAAAAGTGAAATGGTCTCACAATAAATTTATTGTAGACCTCGATGCACACAACGCCTTAAATGGATTGTTTTTTTTGGCTAAAAATGGACTCAATTTAGCAAAAAATGGAATCATAATGGAGTGTGTTTCTTTTATTAATTTGGTGCCATCAGAGTGGATTGTGTGGAATACGTATTCCATGAACTCAAAGTGCCTTGCACACAATGTCTTAAATGGACTGTGTATAAAGTATAATATAGAATTCATCATGTTTGAAGCCTTGTAGAGGTTGAGGTGGTGGAGTAGTGACATCTCTTCCCACCTCATATCCCTGAGGTCTAGGGATCAAACCTCATGGGACTCATTTGAGGATTTCCCCTTATCCCCCCTCAAGTGAGTCACCTTCATCTTACCCTAAAAAAAATATTTGAAGCCTTGTAAAGTATAATATAGAATTCATCATGTTTGAAGCCTTGAAGGTAATGTAATTTAGTATTTGTCTTTGTAAGGGAACTCATTCTTATTTAAGGGGTCATTTAAAGTGTCAAGCTTACCGACCGCTAAAGAGCTCTTAGTTTGTCAATAAAGTCTGGATTAAAGATGCATTAGTTCCAAAATTCAAGTTCCCCATTTGGCTTTTTTTTTTTTAAAACAAAGCTAATTACATAATTACAAAGAAAATAAAATAAAGGCAGATCCTCTCCTTTCAAGGATCAATCTCAAAGCATCATATACAAGAATAGAGGATATGGTAGATTTAATATAACAATTGATAACTAAATGAGATGAAACAAAGTATCCAACATTGATTATATAATCAACTACTCATCAATTTGTTTTTTATAAATGTCTTAATTCCTACCAAGTGAACTCTTATAATCATATCGCACACGAATATCGTCAATGAATTATATCTATCCTTTCTCCACCTCAACCAAATATCGTGATGAAGCACAAGGGCCTTCACAATGAACTAATGAAGGACTCGAAGAGTAGGCATATGCTTTGAGAATATTAACATCGTCATTTAGTAGGATCATCCCAACTAAAACTAACGTTGAAAATCGTGAACAATCAAACTTCAAGTTCATAACATAAAAAAGATTAGATCGATTTGGCCAGCTATGGTAAAATCTTAACTTCATCCTCGTCTAAGTGGCAAAAAAAGATCCTTGATAAGTTACAATAGAACCATAGAAATAGACAACTATGAAAATTACAATGGGAGACAATAATCCTTTGATAATGCATCTATAGACACTGTTCTTAAAAAAAAAAAAATGCATCTATATGACACTGAAGTTTTGTCATATTAGGTGTTACATATTGTAGAATATCTTTAGATCTGTTGAAATATTATCAGAAAAATATAAAGGATAATATTTTAAGATCTAAGATTTATCTTTCGGATTTTTCACCATATACCACGACAATAATTTTATTCACCATATACCCTCGGTTTTTTCAAAATTCACCATACACCCCTCAATTTCTTGATAATTTACCATTTGCCCTTAATGATTAATGACTATCAACTTTTTCGAACATTAACCCCTGATTCCAATACTAAACTTTAATTAATCCCTATTTCACTCATTTACCCTAACAAATTAGTATTGAAACAACACTTAAGGCCAAAGAAAAAGGAAGAGTGATAAAATAGATTATTTGTGACGTTTTAATGGTGGTCAATTAAAGTTAATGACTCAAATAAGGGTTAATTAGAGATTGATAACGAAATTAGGGCTTAATAACAAAAAAAAGTTAGCGGCCATTAGTCATTAAGGAGGTTCGATGGAATAAGCCATAAACGGCCCTATCTCCTCCCAATCAAATTCAATAAAAACTGTTTGTTGCATGTTTCTTTTCTGTCTATATTATTATACAAATTTGAATATTTCACGATTCACATCATCCATTATACACTCAAATGTAGCTACACTAAACTAATCCATTATACACTCAAATGTAACAAAAAGATTTTCGAGTCTTCCTCTCTATCATCTGTGCACATAGCTGCTGGCTTTTGTAGGATGGTAAAGGATTATGGTGAATATGCGCATAATACACGGGTGCAGGGGAGTTTGAGCAACACTACTCAATCTTGTGTTGGATGGAAGAAGCCGAATCCGGGGTGGGTCAAAGTTAATGTTGACGCATACATTGGAGTGAATAGGGTGGTGGGCTTGGGTGTTGTTGTGACTAGGATGAATGTAGCATGGGGGCCAAAAACAGTAGAAGCATTGCCAACTCGGTTTGGGGTGATGATGGCGTGTAGGCTGGGGTTCCAAAAGGTGTGGTTGGAGGATGATGCTCTGTCCATTTGTTCGGCTATTCACCGCAGAGATGTAGGATATGCTCCTATGTTTTCCTTGATTTCTGATGTAATCTCTTCAAGTGATGGTTTTGAAGCTTTTAAATGTAGTCATGTTAGGAGAGTGGGAAATACCGTTGCTCACCTATTAAAGAATGTGGGAGGTTGATTTTAATGTCGAACGTATTTGTATGGAATCTTTTTCCCAAAGTATCATATATTTGGTGGAGCTTAATCTAGTTTAATAAAACGGTTTCTCGGGTTTCCTCTTATAAAAAAAAACTATTATTGCCTTATTTGGTAGACCCTTCACATAAATGATCATAACCTCTATAGTCTATATGTGGGAATTGGGATCGAGTAGTATCAAACCAAACCTACGAGGCTACCACTAAGCGCGCGCTGGTCATTTTGCGACCGAGAGGCCATACAATTGCCACGCCTCAACATTCCACCCCCCATATTTGCCTTTACATTCTTATAAAATCTCTCTCTAAATTTCTCCATTTTTGGCGCTCATACTTTACCGACCCACCCAACTACCAAAACTCTCGTCTCTCATATCAATGGCGGACCCATCATCACCATCACCATCACCATCACCATCACCATCACCATCACCAACGGTCGAGATCAACGGCCTAGCATTCACATACCCAGGAATCGACGGTCACCCACCACCGGGATCCACCCCTTTAATCAAAGACTTCAATCTTTCCCTCTTCGCCGGTGACCGGTCTCTTCTAGTCGGCGCCAATGGCGCAGGTTCGATTCTTTGTAAACACAAAGATTTCATCTTCCTCTCTCCTCCATTTTGAATTCACTTGACATTGCTTTTTTTTGTTGGGTTGTTTTAGGGAAGACGACGATACTGAAGATTTTAGGTGGGAAACATATGGTTGAGCCTCACATGGTTCGGGTTCTCGGGCGATCCGCTTTTCATGATACGAATTTAACTTCTTCTGGTGATTTGTGTTATCTTGGTGGAGAGGTTTGCCATTTCATCTTACTCCTCTTCTCATTAACTAATTCGTGAGCTGCTTTTATTTCGGTATTCAAAATTACGCGTCGATTGGTGTTATTAATGCTTAGGTCCGTTCGACATTACTGTAGTTCTTAGTTTTTGATTTTATGAATATAAAAGTCATATGATATAAGGAGCATAATACTTAAAATTAACCATACTTGTGCTAAACATGTGAATTTTCAAAACCGACAACATAAATCTGGAAACTACTTTTTGTGGTTTCCATATTTTTGTTTTTGGTTTTCAAAAAAACTGAAAACTGTGAACAAAAAACAATAACGAGCGAGCACTTTGTTATTGCTTTGCGTCCCATTAATCATAATGCTAGTAGTTTTTTTATAGTTGTGATTGGTAATTGGTGCTTAATTGTTTAGATTGTGGTAAAACAGTAAAACTCATTCAATGAGAAGATTTTGGTTTCCTATGTGATTATTAATGACAAATCATGCTGTCTTTGGATAATAGATGTGTAGCTGTTTCTTTTCTTTTTTTTTTACTATATCTAGAATTTATGGTTTAATGTGCTAATTCGAGGACTTAAGTTACTCGAAAGAGTTTCAAGTTATTAGTTTGTGATGAGATGCTTATATACATGCTTGCAATGCACTCAGACATACTTGTGATAGCTATGCAGTTCCTTTACGAGATCAATATTGTCTGTGTAGTGGAAGCGAGATGTTGCTTTTGCTGGATTTGAGGTTTCTATACAGATGGATATTTCTGCTGAGAAAATGATATTTGGAGTCGGCGGTGTAGATCCTGCAAGAAGGGTTGAACTAATCAAGGTACATTGAAGACATAAAACTATATATCTGATATGGTAATAATGCTGCATATTCATTTGTTTCTTTTTTAATTGACGTGAGCGCATATTCATTTGTCAATATTATTGAATATTGAAAGAATGGTGTGGTTAATGCATCTAATAATCAATTTAGCATCTCGTGTTTTCACTTGAAAGCCAATATTTTGTAGCAAATGAATAATGGGAACTCGTATTCACTGTTATTGTAGATGAATCCACCCACCCCCAAAAAAAGGAAAAGGAAATGAAATAGATTTCCAGATAGAGCGAGATTAAAGAAAACTAGGTAGATGGTGTTTTTTACATCTCAAACAGTCTAGTCCTGACGATCCACGAAACCCCTAGTTTTGAATTGAATTATACTTTTTTAACCTGGAACCAGAGGAGCAGATTATTGTCCTGCAAAATTACATGGATAATCAGAAAGCCTATTTTGGGTACTGTGATTATAAACCTGTTGCAATGCATTCTTGAATTCATGTTCTCGATAGAGTCACGCAAACTAAAAGTATGCTTGTTGATTGCTGTCCTCCACATCAAGTAACCTGATAATCTTTTATCATTTCTCTTGAGGTTGGGGGTAGAGATTGAGAGATAAGATTATAACTTTTGTAGAGCTTAATATGTCTATGCATCTCTAAAGGAGCTTGCTGCACCAACCAATGACTGGTCGTTGCCCTTTGATCTTCTTTTGTCTGTCATGTTATATTTATCCTGTGGTTCTGCACATCTACAGGATAATTTAACGTATGCAGGTATATCATGAATTTGGCAATTCTTCTTGTTCTGCAAGCTTTGATGCTCCTAACTTCATTACTGTATCTCTCTTCCTGTCTAAGCGATACTTTATTCATGGCCTTACTGAATGGTACATGTCCAATGATTAGGGATGAAGTTGTCCAGGTTCACCTTTCAGACCTAGTAACCATATAACTTGATGTTGGAGCTTTTAGAATCTCCTTTGGGCTAGACAGAGGAGGTATTTCATCTTCTTCCCTGCTTTTCTTGCCCTGTCCAACAGCCCAAGCATTTTTGTTGGGTTAAGAAGTAGATCATCTTTCTCAGTTACAATTTTTAGTGCATACTAACAAACAATGTTTATATAATCTACCATTCTACCTCATTCTTCAAATTGAACTTAAACTAGAATGATCCGCCAGAATTGTAGGGAGCCAAGCTATGTGTTATCTGTCATTTCTCTTAATCTATGATTAATTTTAGAAGCATGTACTCAGTGCCACTTGCACTTAACTAGATTGTTTCCTGTTCAGCTCTTGATTTAATTCTCTACACATAAAGTTTCACATTTCTCATTCCACAATTTGGGAAGCATTATACAATTTTCTTCACTCTTCTCCTGCTCAGTAATGTCTCCTTACTTTGCGTTGCTTCATGTTTACCAGAATTCCTTTTTTCATGTTGCTTCACGCAATATTAAGGAGCCTATTTTTCTTTGAACACAGACGACAACCAAGGCTCGTTTGGTGGGTTTCACCCATAATTTCCAGAATGTGATTTCAGTCCTGTTTTCAGATCGGTGACTTATTGAATTGTAATGTTCCTCTCTTATTTTTCATCTTATACAAAATATCATTAACTTAAGTGCTTTGGACATACAACCTCTGAGGATTCGATAAAGGATTGTAAACCCTACCTTTGACCTCTTGACTTAAGTTTCAGGTTGCTAAGATTTGTATCCAATGGTTAACAAGTTGAAACTTTGCAGAAGTTCTTGGAAACTCTGATGACTGATTGCCAACCAGTAACTCTGAATATTTTCTTTGTACTTTCTTGTGTTTCCTCCCTAAATTCAAGATATATACTCGCTTGTCATACAAACTCCTCCCTGGAATCAGGAGCTCCCTTCTTTTTACCATCTGAGAGAAACATATAGCCTAACCTGTCTTTTTTTTTTCACCCAAAATATTTACAGAAAACCTTATGACTCATTATATGCTTGTTGGATATTGTAGATCGTAGGAAAGCAGGATAATTCATTTCGTTCCATGCTTCCTTAGGGTGATAATATGTATGTTGAGCTAGAAAAAGGTGGCGTCAGATGTGTGATATGGTTAGAAGAGGTTAGTAGCTTGCCTTAACGTCATCAACTTTTAAAAGCACTTCTCTCTTAGAGCAAGCACATTGGTGACTTAGTCACCATTCTTTCACACAATTCCTTAATTCAGTCAATGACCTAGTACCTTGGTAGGCATGTTTTATGGTAGTTGGTCCTACTTCTAAATGTTGCTCGGACTTTTCATTTCATCGCAAGTACCTGTGTCGGATCCTCGACACTCGGACATGGGTGGTATAATACCCCTCATGATTGCTTTAAAGGGATTTAGCAGGCTACTCATTCCAACAAGATGCATCTTTCTTTTAGGGAGCTTAATTCCTTAGTTACTCTACAGTTAAGCGTGTCTGGCTGGGAGTAGTCCAGGGATGGGTGACCTCCTGGGAAGTTTCTCAGGGTGCGCATGAGTGAGGACAAAAATGCACCGGAAGAACTTGTGTTAGGTATTGAGGACAGTTGTTGGCTCTGGATGCGCATTGGTGACAATAGACTTGACTCCGGATGGGTCGGGTGTTACAAATGGTATTAGAGCAACCCTGCGACCGCGTGTTGGGGCGACCCTAAGGCTGTCAGGCCGAATATTAGGTAGGGCTGGCAATCAGGTCGGGTTGGGTCAGTTTCAGGTCGACCTGATTTATATTTCAGGTCACTTACCCCTGACCCAAACCCGACCTGGTTCTAATTTCAGGTCGAAAACCGTAACCTGAACCCAACCTTATATGTTTCGGGTTGACCCGAAACCAACCCAAAATGACCTGAAATAAAAATCTAAATATCCAATGATCAAAGTTCAAAACGCTGCCAACTTCATTCAACATGTTCAAGTTTCAACATTCAACATTCAACATTCAAAGCCATAAATTGGCCACCAACTTCAAATTACAAAACATAAATTCAAGATTTAACTATTTCTTGCAAAACTTAAAATAAAATAGTTCAGTTCATTGAAAATTGAAAATTAACCCACACATCAGATTGCAACCTTCTTGGCCTCTTCTTGCCCGAGGTAGAATTAGTAGTTGCTTTCTTCTTCTTCTCTGACTTGCCATTACTGAGATCAGAATCTGAATCATCTCCAACTTGAATCGGTCTCTCACATCTAGAATCAGCCATCTAATAAGAATATAAGATTAAACATCTCAAATAAATCAAAACGTCCAAAAAAACAAGTACGATAAAATTTAAAACAGCGAAATAAATGTCCAAAATGAATCGCAAGAAAAAAAAACTAAAAAATAACAATCAACATCATAAAAACGAACATTCTTCCTATAGAAGATATACATAGTATATCTTAGTCAATATATTGTAGTTATTGTAATCCCTTGATTTACTCATTGATTTACTCTTTTAGGTTGATAGTCAATCCCTAACTATTAGCTAATGTACTTAGACAAATACTCCAATGTATCTAGACGTATTATATTGCTTATCCATGTACTATATATACACCTACAATTACATCAATATAATTTAAGCTTTCTCTCACTCTCTTCTCATAACTCTATCATGGTATCAAGAGCTTTGATCCGTAACCACGCTTCCCCTCCCTAATCTCCCTCCCTCAATGGCGGTAGTGATAATATCACTCCCAAACCAGCCATCATCCTTCTCCATCATGGCTACACCATCAAAACCTTTTGCCGACGCCGACAAATGATGGTGACCATATCAAACTTCCTTCTCAGAAAGCTTCAAACCAAAATCACACTTCCGCTCAACTCTTTTGGCACCCCGTATTTCATATACCAAGAGATGCCAATTATCAATTTTTTTTTTTCTCCAAACCCTTTATGGACAATCCCTTTTCGACACCCCGTAGTTTGTCTACCAAGTGTTGCCAAACATAAATTTCCTTCTCCAAAACCATCATGGAGAACCATCAAATTATCTTTTAAATACTTGTCACCATCATTACATTTTTCTATCTCTCCTCTAATGGTGGTGAAGGAACCCATATTTTTTTTTTCTTCCTCTTAACTCTAAAATATATATATATATATATATATATATATATATATATTCCCATCAAAGACACCCACAAAGCCAACGCCCTTCTCCTCTTTTAATTGTTTCTTATTTCAATTATTTCTTTTTAAAACAAAACCAAAAAAAAAAACAAACATTTCTCTTTGTGGACCGTCATCACCTTCATCTTTGCTCTACTCATCGTTAATGTCGTCGCTCAAACCCGTGCCAGAGCTCTCCGACAGCTTCTTCAACTTCATTCACTATCACGTGTTTATCTTCCAAGATTGGACTTTCCCTCCGGTCGTCCATCTTGCGGGGGCGTATAGAAGATATACATAGTATATCTTAGTCAATATATTGTAGTTATTGTAATCCCTTGATTTACTCATTGATTTACTCTTTTAGGTTGATAGTCAATCCCTAACTATTAGCTAATGTACTTAGACAAATACTCCAATGTATCTAGACGTATTATATTGCTTATCCATGTACTATATATATACCTACAATTACATCAATATAATTTAAGCTTTCTCTCACTCTCTTCTCATAACTCTATCACTTCCTTCCATCATTTTAAGTATAGTAACCACAATCATCAAATCAAAATTAATAAGAATAATAATGATGATAATAAACATCTCAAATAAGAACGAAATGAAAGAGAAACGAAATGTATACCGATTTCAGCACATAAATAAAAACATCTCAAACCATCTCAAAACGAAATGTTGAATGTTGAAACATCTCAAACCAGAGACGAAAAAAAACAACAAAAGAAGAAATTTGACAAAAGGAAAACATAAATAGAGAAAACTCAGAGAAGAAGAAGATTTAGAAGAACTTACAAGTTACGAGTTGAATAGTTGATGAAGACTTGAGGAATTTCGCACACCTTGAAGAATTTCGCACAAATTTGCAGGCCGTAGAGACTGAGTGAGGCTTCGCCGTTTCGCAATTCGCACAGCTTGAAGAATTTCGCACTCTAGGGTTTTGAGTTGAGGTGTGAGAAAAGAAAAGTGAGAAGTGGAAAAGGAAAACGGCGGAGTGAGACTGAGGCCTAAGGGTTTAGAAATCTTTAAGATCCAAAAAGGCAAAAATTGGGCTTGGCAGTTGGCCCAATATAAGTAACGTTAGTAACCCAACATAATAATGTAATATAGTTATTTTTAAATCAGGTCATTTCGGGTTATCTTCAGGTTGAAAAACTCAACCTGAACCTAACCCATTATATTTTCAGGTCGGGTTGGGTCGACCCATTTTTTTTTCGGGTCAAAAATCTCAACCCAAACCCGGAATTTTCAGGTCAGTTTCAGGTCGGGTTATCAGGTTGGGTCAGTTTTTGCCAGCCCTAATATTAGGAGTCCTCATGCGCCTAGTGGGGGAGGATTCTGGGGCTGCATTGTCATAAGGAGCGACCCAGAGGTCGTCAGGCCGAATATCTGGAGTCTCCGGCGATCAGTTTCCAGGTTGGGGCGACCCACAGGTCGTTGTGGCTGAATATGTGGAGTCCTCAGGCGCAACGAGGGAGTTGCTGTTCTCAAGTGGGGGTGTATGTAATAATACCCCTCATAATTGCTTTAAAGGGATTTAACTACTCATTCCAACAAGATGCATCTTTCTTTTAGAGAGCTTAATTCCTTAGTTACTCCACAGTTAAGCGTGCCTGGCTGGGAGTAGTCCAGGGATGGGTGATGTCTTGGGAAGTTTCTTAGGGTGCGCATGAGTGAGGACAAAAATGCACCGGAAGAACTTGTGTTGGTTATTGAGGACAGTCGTTGGCCCTGGATGCGCATTGGTGACAATAGACTCAACTCCGGATGGGTCGGGTGTTACAGGTGGGACACTTGGATATTTCGTTTTGGGCCAAAAAATTGAAAAAGTTCCAAAAGTAGCCGAGTCAGACACTTGGACATGTACCCGTGTCAGGCATGGGCGTAGCTCTAAGTTCTAGCTCAAAATCAAGCTTCTCATTGTCTACAAACCAATGAAATCAGATAGGCATTTGGAGTAAGGCGCTTGATATGTTTGTCAGATCCTTCTTTTTCCTGGTATATCTGTATATAAATGCCCTTCTCTGGCTTTTATTGTTCAGAGCTAGAACTCTAGAAGATATGATATGTACCTGTCACATCAACTTGGCTTAATAATTCAGTAATTTTAATTCTAACAAGGTGATTTGTCCATTTATTAAGCAATATAAAGCATGAAAGAATGGAACAGCCTTCACGTGTTAATCTGTTCTCTTGTCAGTAGGTGTTGGACATCGATCTATCTTGGAGAATGCACAATGTATCCGATGGTCAGAGAAGAAGAGTGCAAATCTGTATGGGCCTCCTGAAGCCATTCAAGGTATCTGTTGCCGTTGGTCAAAGATCAGAGTTAACCTTGGGTGCTACCTTGAATATCTTATTATTGGTTGAGTTAAACCCTTGTCCTGTTTTTCTAGGTTCTTCTGCTTGATGAGATCACTGTTGACCTTGATGTCTTGGCAAGAGCTGACCTTCTTAAGTTTCTGAAGAAGGAATGTGAACAGAGGGGTGCTACAATCATCTATGCAACACATATATTCGATGGGCTCGAGAACTGGCCAACACATATTGTGGGTTTAGTTAATCTCTCTAATAGTTTGTGATAGATGCACTGTTTTTAGTAGTTTTTTTAAAAAAACTTGACGATACAATGGCTAAACTAACTCTTCTTTTCTGCAGGTGTACGTAGCTCATGGCACGCTACAATTAGCAATACCCATGGACAAACTTAAGGAGATATCAAATATGTCACTAATGGTTAGTCCTTCCCCTTCGTCCCCTCTATCTCGAAACCACCAATACAAAAGGGGAAAAATTGTCAAGTAAAATTTACGAGCTCTTCTGGCATAATGGAGTAATGATGATTGATGACCTCTGATGGTTTATGTGCAGAGGACAGTGGAGAGTTGGCTGAGGAAAGCACGAGATGAGGAGAGAGAAAGAAGGAAAGAAAGAAAAGCAAAGGGGCTTCCAGAATTCGAGAAACAAGTTGAGGGAAGCAGAGTCGTTGGTGATCCTGCTCATGCTGCTATTCGTGTAATTAACAACGGATGGGCTGCTGGTAGGCTGCATTCCACTCTTGCTGGTGAAGAGAACTTCACCTTCAGCTCTAACAGAGTCCTAAGACAATAGCTCTACTCATTCATGATACAAATTTATTGGATTTTAAGATATCCTACGACTGTTTTATCAAGCTATCTACAAGCAAGCTGCCATTGTTTTGGGCTGTTTACACATTACACATATAGTATTCAGGGAGACTTTTCTTCTTATTCTTATTATTATTATTTTCTTATGTACGCATAAATTTGCATATCCTTTTGGGTAAATTCTTTTTATAGAATGGAAAGAAATTTCAAGTTAGTCCACTTTTCCACTTCTATTGTTTGAGATTGGTTGGCTACAATTTTCTGGTGGATTGTGCTAGCGTTTGCCCACCCTTAATGCTGAGCACGAATTGGTTGAACCAATTATTTCTGTATTTCAGATGCAAATGTTATTCAGAAGTGCCCATTCAATTAGTAAAAAGCAGAGAGAGGATGTGGCATTTTTGCATATAAAAGATATTTAAACTTGACTAAATTTTCGTTTGCTAAACAAGAAATGGGATGGTTGTAATCCCCAAATAGAGTACAATCAAGAGTTGTTAAATCCCATGGACAAACATATAGTTAACTCTTTGTAATTCAGTAGCCAATAATTATGTCCACTAGACTTGTTGCAAATCCATGTTACTACAATTGACCATCGAGGCAGAGAAATGATAAATCACTAACCATTAGTGAATTGCATATCCACTATCCAGCGTAAAATCGTAATTTCACGTTGGGAAATAAATCCACTAATGGTTAGTGATTTATCGCTCCTGGTCGAGGCATGGTTGCCAGCTCTAAGTACGCTGCCCAACTATGCCAATGTTGACGTTTGGTCATCAAAGCATATTCTTCGTGCAAATTCTCTTCTTGTTATTTGATCATAAAGGTCTCCACATGAGCATAATAATTAATAAATACATATATAGCCTCTAGAAGTACATAAAGTGACCTCAATTGTACCACTCGTCTTAATCAGCGAAGGGCAACGAAACTGGAGCTCGGTTATACTGGTTTACTGTACTTCACTGTAGTGCAACTTGGTATTTGAAACATATTTTTTTTTTTATAAAGGTAAGGAAAAAAAAGGTTAGGAGACCCTCTGCACGAGGGGAGCTCCTACCTTATCTGTTACAACTTACAAGGATAGAAGATAGAACTGAACTAATACAATCATCTATAACAAAGGAAGAGTCAATATGGTGTCCCACATTAGCTACCCAATCTGCTGCTTTGTTAGCCTCTCGGTAGTTGTGCTTGATAGTCCAAGTGTTGAACAAGTTGAGGAGCGATTTGATGTCTCGAATGATGTAATCCAATTGCCAAGGAGGAGACCAGATGCCTTTGATAGTATGAGTCCTGATAAATCCATATCAGATATGGGCAACTTTGCCCATATCAGCAATATAAAATTGAAAAAGTAATGTTGTGAAAAGCTGTAAGTACAAAAATAATGTATTAAATTCAAAAAACATATTATATTGAACTTTTTGAATTTGAGAAAGGAATAGAAGGGGAATGGAAGGGAATGGGAAAAAGTGACTTCCCTCTCTCTATCCTCTACTACAATTGACTTGACAACGAAGCCGAGTGAACAAAATTTCTTACGTTCACTTTATGCAAATTAAGGGGAGAAATAAAAACCAAAATGAAGTGGGAAATTAAGTGTTGTTGAATTGTGGAAAAAAGGTCTCCCCATTGTTGTGGTTTTGCTTGATATTGCGGAAATTTGGAGAAGACAACCGGGCTTTCATGGAGGTGGAGAAAACCTTAACATTTAATGTGATATTAATAAGTAATTTAGCACGTGTTTTGTTAAAAAAAAGACATGAATTTAAAAATAAAAATAAAAGACATGAGTGGCGGTGTTCACATGAACATCATTTCTATCATTTTTGACAATATATATATGGCAACGCACAAACACAATATGTTACTACATTGTACATAACATTTTCGAACTTATAAAGTAAAGCCACCTTAACACAATCACATATGTTGTTCATAATATAGCATAACTGATAAACACAATACCATGCCTTCATTTTCATGAGTTAATAAATCGATACTAATAACACTAAGGTACTAAACATTTGAATGAAAAAATGTTCACATGAACACCATTTCTATCAATTTTGATAATACATGACAATGCAAAAACACAATATCTTGTTGACAAACACAGTACGATGCCTTCAATAGTTAACATACCGATACTAATTACACTAAACACATGTATGAAAAATTTAATTAACGGTTGTCAGTTTTTTATACTCCAAAACCATCATTTCTTCAAGAAAATCAAAACCATCATTTCTTCAAGAAAAACAATATTTAGTAGTGTATACTCTTAATTTGTGTGACGTATCATCCAATAAAATCATACATATACTAATAAATCTTATAACAAGTATAAATTACCCAAAACGAATATTATATTGAACGTTAATGGAAAAAAAGAAGTTAACGCATATTTGTTCTTTTTTGCACGTATAAACAATTGACTACTAATAACACTATTTTAATGTCACATTAATAAGTAATTTACGACGTGGTTTAGTAAGAAAAAAGTCATGCGTGGAAAATGTTAACATTAACACCATTTCAATCTATTTTGACAATACATGACAATGCAGAAACACAATATGTTGTTGACAAACACAATACGATGCCTTCATTAGTTACCAAATCGATACTAATTACACTAAACACATGCATGAGAAAACTTAATTAATGGTTGTCAGTTTTTTATACTCCAAAACCTTCATTTCTTCAAGAAAAACAATATCTAGTAGTGTATACTCTTAATTTGTGTGACTTATCATCCAATAAAATCATACATATACTAATAAACCTTATAACAAGTATAAATTACCCAAAACGATTAAAAGTTAACGCATATTTGTTCTTTTTTCACATCTAAATGATTGACTACTAATAACACTATTTTAATGTCACATTAATAAGTAATTTACGACGTGGTTTATTAAGAAAAAAGGCATGTGTGGAAAATGTTAACATTAACACCATTTCAATCTATTTTGACAATACATGACAATGCAGAAACACAATATGTTGTTGACAAACACAATACGATGCCTTCATTAGTTACCAAATCGATACTAATTACACTAAACACATGCATGAGAAAACTTAGGGCCCGTTCGGTATTACTGTGGTTTTCTGTTTTTTGGTTTTTTAATTTTCAAAGTCATATGATATATGTCCTATAATAAATAAAAAATTAGTCAAATTTTTTGGGAACATGATGATTTTGAAAACTGACAACTAAAAGTGAAAACCACTTTTTCTGGTTTCCTGTTTTTGGTTTTTAGTTTTCAAAAAAACTGAAAACTGAAAACAAAAAACGATAACGAACGGGCCCTTAATTAATGGTTGTCAGTTTTTTATACTCCAAAACCTTCATTTCTTCAAGAAAAACAATATCTAGTAGTGTATACTCTTAATTTGTGTGACTTATCATCCAATAAAATCATACATATACTAATAAACCTTATAACAAGTATAAATTACCCAAAACGATTAAAAGTTAACGCATATTTGTTCTTTTTTCACATCTAAATGATTGACTACTAATAACACTATTTTAATGTCACATTAATAAGTAATTTACGACGTGGTTTATTAAGAAAAAAGCCATGCGTGGAAAATGTTAACATTAACACCATTTCAATCTATTTTGACAATACATGACAATGCAGAAACACAATATGTTGTTGACAAACACAATACGATGCCTTCATTAGTTACCAAATCGATACTAATTACACTAAACACATGCATGAGAAAACTTAATTAATGGTTGTCAGTTTTTTATACTCCAAAACCTTCATTTCTTCAAGAAAAACAATATCTAGTAGTGTATACTCTTAATTTGTGTGACTTATCATCCAATAAAATCATACATATACTAATAAACCTTATAACAAGTATAAATTACCCAAAACGATTAAAAGTTAACGCATATTTGTTCTTTTTTCACATCTAAATGATTGACTACTAATAACACTATTTTAATGTCACATTAATAAGTAATTTACGACGTGGTTTATTAAGAAAAAAGCCATGCGTGGAAAATGTTAACATTAACACCATTTCAATCAATTTTGACAATACATGACAATGCAGAAACACAATATGCTGTTGACAAACACAATACGATGCCTTCATTAGTTACCAAATCGATACTAATTACACTAAACACATGGAAGAGAAAACTTAATTAATGGTTGTCAGTTTTTTATACTCCAAAACCTTCATTTCTTCAAGAAAAACAATATCTAGTAGTGTATACTCTTAATTTGTGTGACTTATCATCCAATAAAATTAACATATACTAATAAACCTTATAACAAGTATAAATTACCCAAAACAATTAGAAGTTAACGCATATTTGTTCTTTTTTCACATCTAAACGATTGACTACTAATAACACTTTTTGAATGTCACATTAATAAGTAATTTACGACGTGGGTTATTAAGAAAAAAGGCATGCGTGGAAAATATTAACATGAACACCATTTCTATCAATTTTGACAATATATGACAATGCAGAAACACAATATGTTGTTCACAAAATAGAGGAAAGGAAACGATAAACACAATACGATGCTTCAATTTTTTAAATACGAAATGATTAGTTCACATATTCATAAAACCATAATTATAGAAAGTACTTAAAATTATCCATACAACCATTACAATGCTAAGTGAGGTACATAAAATTACACTTGCATTAGGTAGATCATTACAAAAGAAAGCAATCCGACGCGCAAAATACCACGAACATGTCATCGTTATCCATTTCGCTGTGAACTCTTCCTCCACCACCCCTGACTTGCATTAAACTGTCGGCTACAATTATGAAAAAAATTTGTTAGAATTAAAATATAACTCATAATCTTAAAAGTAAAGACAATATGTAACTCAAATTACATACAATTAAAATTAATATAGTAATACGATCCAAATTCTCATACCTAATATCCTTCACAATGTCTTTGTCACCAAATGAGAAGGTGTATTTTGAACCACCCACTCCCGGATGAAGGTGTAGCCCACGTAGATGTAGTCGGACCGCCAAATTGTTCATATATTTCTGAAATGACATCTAGGTTTATACTACTACCTTCCTCATCACCTGCATATATAATAAGTATCCATTATAGGCCGATTGTGTATGAATGCATGAGACAAACAAAGACATGTAATCAGCACAACATACTTGGCTGAGTTCTGTGAAGGACTTGTTCAGGGAGTTTATGACTCACTTCTCCAAGCAAAGTTGGCCCTTGATCTTTAGTAAAGCCTTCATGGGTCGAGTCCTCTCCTTCACACAAGTAAAGTTTAGTCTAGCAATAAATGTGTACTTTATTCCTTCATTATTTACAAGTTCACTCTTACTACCACAACATTATTATAACAAGTATAATTTCATTCAATCCCGTCAACTTTAGTACAAGTTGAATTTTATTTACAAATTGTCCAACTCTATGTTCGGTTAAACATAAATTATTTTCACTCGATATTATTTATCTCTGAGATTAAGTTATAAAAAACTATGAAAATGAACTTGTAAGAGAATGAGGCATTATACTTTGCTGGGTATCGTCGTTTTTTCCTTTTCACCTTCCCCGCGAGATGGTCCTTCTCCTTCATGGAACACTTCATGAGTGGACTCCTCTCGTTCACCTTGTGGGCCTTGTCCTGCATACAATCGTATCATGTCTTCATATCTTATATTTTTCAAATAGCTTCTAAGTATACTATATTGCTCACCTTCATGCGCATATGATCCTTCTCCTCCATGGAGCATTTCATGAGTGGATTCCTCCTCTCGTTCATCTTGTGTTCCTTGTAACGCAAAAAGTGCAAATCATATGTTCATACCTTATATTTTTGAAATAGTCAAATCTAATTCACAAAAGAAATACAACCATATAATGGTATTCATAAAATAATGACAAACAAGATGAAAAAAGATGCGACAGATTAAGAATGCAAATGATTCCATTTGTGTCAAAGAGATCGAATTACTACTATTTAGGCTATAAGAAACATGAAACTCAGCCCACCACATGCAAATGATTCTGAAATTACAAGTCTAAACTCCACACATGCAAATGCTAGTAACAAATTACTCTACATATCATCCAACACAATAAGACAACAAATTCAATGCACCTGTAGTGTCCAAAGAGATGGTCAATGCAGGGAGTTGAATCAAGAAATAAGACATGATCCTACAGTTAAAAATGATAACAAAAACGGCTGAAAATTGCATGTCTCCTCCAAATCAGCCGAAAAACGGCGACAACAAATTCAGCGAAAATTGCATTGGAATTAAACCCACGAAATCAACCACAAAACCCACAAGACATGCAATTTTCATGAATAAACCCATGAATTAAACCCACGAAATCAACCACAAAACCCACAATACATGCAATTTTCATGAATTAAACCCAAGAAATTTAACAAAACCCACGAAATTTCATGATGTAACCCACGAAATTTTCAAGTAATTAAACATACCTTCAATTCACGATAAACACCGTTAATTCCTGCCTCTTTCCGGCGAATTTTCCGGCATCAAACGTTATAGCTCCGGTGGGTAGGTTGGAGAGAGGATGGCAGGGTTGAAGAGTGAGGTTGAAGAGTGAGGTTTGGAGAGAGGATGGCACAATTTTCAAAATTATTATTAAACTAGCTTATGGAATGAGAGGGAATACTCCATTCCCCTGCTTTTACATTCCTATCTTACTAAATTACTTGAATTGACAAACTTACCCTTGATATGGGCAAAGTTGCCCATATCTGATATGGATTTATCATAACTCTGATAGTATTAACAACAAGAAGATTCCCTTCGATATGAAGATGAGAAATATTATTGAAACATGCATTTGCCAATCACTTCAATAGTACCAACTCCCCTAGTCCTACTGGTAGTTTTTACAATGGACAATTCCATCCTTTCCTTTCACAATTTTTACGCCTTAGTTGAATTTCGCAAAATCGAACAAAAAAGGCACTACACAGACTACTCCAGAACGTTGAAAGAGCCATTAGTGCTAAATTTTTGATAATTAAAAAAGTTAAGACAGCTGTTGACCTGTTAAGACAACGTCGGGAACCCCACTGGAGGAAGTTGCCGCATATGTTTTGATGGACTCTTTGTCCATGGATGAATTTAAGCACCACTTTTTTTCCCTCAAATAAAAAAAAAATAAAAAAATAAAAAAAACTAGATCCTCGAGGTTCAGCTACTAGAGGTGAATAATCAGCCACGCACCCGAGGATACAAATGCAGTACTCGTATCACAAATTCACAATAATAATACTCTTCAGTGACGACCGACGAATGAGTGAGCAACTGAATTAGATGGACAAAAGTCCAAATCTACTTGAATCAACCCTGAGTCCCTCTACAAGGCGCTACAATAACACAACAATAAAATGGAACTGCCATCGTTTTGCTCCAAAAGAATATCACCGTCACAGTATATATATCAACATGAAACAAACTCTTTTCCTGAGATACATTTTAGTTATTCTGAATCTACAAAAGTATTGATATAACAATTCCTATGATCATAACAAAACCTTCATAAACATAATCACATTAACACAATAACTCTTGTGATTTTTAACACAACAAAGAAAAACATATGCCAAACGCTCAATATCATCTCCCACTTAAACAGGTGCTGCAAAATCCACACATATTCTCATCCTATGCTCAGCCGGGTATATCCTGCCATCTAAGCCTGCCACATGAACAGAAAGATTTCAGTAATATGCAATTATGTAGCTTATAATACTTCATATTTGTATGATAAAATCTCTATACCTTGCTAGCAATGTTGTTGGACAGCCAGTCCAGTCCTTCGTAGAGACCTTCCCCAGAAGTGGCGCACGTGCTCTGGATATACCTGCAGATACAAAATACAGTTAGGAACCCTTCAAATTCAGTCACAGCCAGTAAGGGCATGTAGAGAAAGGAAACAGTGTAATGCAAAAGCACAAAATTAAGTTACCAATGACGCTGACGAAGGGAATTGAGGCCAAGCTTATCAGTGATCTCCGCAGCAGTCATAGCATTTGGAAGATCTTGCTTGTTAGCAAATACCAGGAGGACAGCATCTCTCAACTCATCCTACACAAGAAGAAGATATCACACGATGATAAAATCATCAATCACACAGATGTTCAACCTCAGATCTCAAATCCCAGTTCATTGCTCACCTCATTCAACATCCTGTGCAGCTCATCCCTTGCCTCAACAGCACGATCACGATCATTGCTATCCACCACAAAGATGAGACCTTGGGTGTTTTGGAAGTAATGTCTCCATAGAGGTCGGATCTGGATATTCCACAACATTATGAATGAAAAAACATTTTAACCCCATGTATTGCTACCAAAAATCAACGCATTGGAGCTAAATTAATGTGAAATTGATGTGCAATGTGAGCAGTATCATGAGTTCCACATTTACATAGAAAACAGTAAGGGAACTCACAAAAAAGCCCAAATATATTTAGCTTATGAAAACGTAGAGTGCCAATCAAGGATATATAATCAGCACTGGACCATGAATAAGCATTGTTGCATTACAATATGTTGAAACTTGAAAATTATTTCAACAAATTAGCAGGGTAACATGGTATGTTGAAAATAACTTCAACAAATTAGCAGGGCAACATGGTATTAAGAGATATATGCCACATTTCAAAAAGAATCTTCCATTACAAAATCAGGAAGGAAACTCAAACATATATGGTGTAAACAAAGTACAACATATGCTTTTGCTATGTGCAGACAAGAAAAGAAACGTCAGCACAAGACCATAAGCACGCATAATTTACAATAAGCGCATCTAGAATTCAATCTAATATATTCCATAAACAAGCAGGTTTATAGTAAATTCAACATTTGATGTCTGCCACAGCATGGATAGCCTTCCCTTACAACAACGAAGAGAAAACTGAAAGACGAGGCGGCACCAACTGATATTGCTTATTGTTATGTTATGTACTGACAGAACAGTAAGTAATCAGCACAAGACCGTCAATAAGCATACACATCAAAAATGATACACCTTCCTGGAACTCAAAGAGTAAATACAGGGAGGAACCAGTCCTCCAGCAACACAACTTCTTCAATTATATTTTATGAGGGTATATCATGGAGTAATGTAAGCCACAGCATGAATAACCTTCCCTTGTTCATATTAAAGGGAAAAAGATATTACAAGGTGGCGCAATCATTGTAGCTTATGATTTTGTTGGGTGCTGATGGAGGATTAAGAAATCAGCACAAGACCGTCAATAAGCACACAAGTATAAGTATCTACTTAGTATTGATTGCCGGTGAATAGAAGATGTAGGCCATAACACATAGCCTTTCCTCACCTCACAGAGGAAAAAAATAAACAAGTGCCAATACTTATAACAAACAATTTTACAAGTAAATTTTGGAGATAAACAGCAAAAAGAATCAGCACAAGACCGTATAGAGGCACAGCAAGAAGAAACAGAAACCTAGCATATGTTCAGTCTGAAATACACACACAGAATGCGTGCGCATAGATATCCAAGTATCATATTGTTGCATTATTTCACATTAATCAATAAGTTAACACAACATTTATTTGTCCACATTACTTGTCACTTGAAATATCAATGTATACTATATGTCCCTTTAAAATTCCAACGAAGCATTACTAGTTAGTTGCACACAAAAATGAGATAACTAAGATAGTTATTGAGAAATTTAAATAAATAATTACCTTGTCTTGACCTCCAACATCCCACACAGTAAAGCTGATGTTTTTGTATTCCACGGTCTCAACATTGAAACCTAATCACAAAGCAAAAAAAATATACTCCTTAATATGATCCGTATGACAGAAGCAAGTATGACAGATGTAGCAAGTAGAAAATCTACAGAATCTGTAGAACATCATCTATCATCATTTGGAATCATCACTTCAACAACAACAACAACATGAATTGTATAAAGACATAGGAGAGTAGCAGCAAAATGACTAACCAAACAACACACCACTTCATGCACCATATAAGGACATCATGGAACACTTTGAAAAGACGATACCTCAAGGACCTAAATCCTATCATAACCTGAAAGGCTGAAACTAATCGGAGAAAAATAAGATAAATTTTAAAGGATATTCCCCTCTCCTTCACCTCTCGATCCCTTTCCCTCATCTAGGTTGCTTCCTTCACCCTACCCCCTCCCCCCACCCCCCACACATCAA